>CM046327.1:3820331-4213963 GCA_025403435.1 Artocarpus heterophyllus | reverse complement strand
CCTTTGGTAGTGATTGTGAAGTACTTTCTTCTTTAGGAGTTTCTTCTAGTTATTCCATTCTTTGGTGAAGCTTGAATGGAGTCTTCCTTTGTATCCTTTGCATTGTTTTGATTTCGAGATTCTTCATTTGATTCTCCAAACCTAGATCATCATCGTCTTCTATTCTTTCCATAGAAGCATTAGTCTCTCATCATCAAACAAGAGTTCTTTTGTTGAATACTCTATAAGCTTTGCTAGAGGTAGAATAACTAAGAAAGATACCAACATTGGATTTTGAATCAAATTTTCCCAAGTTGTCTTTGGTGTTTAAAATAAAACATTTGCAACCAAAGATCATGAAATAGCCGATATTGGGTTTTCTACCCTTCCAAAGCTCATATGGAGTTTTGTTCATTTTTGGTCTAATAAGAACTCTATTAATCACATAGCAAGAGGTATTAATGGCCACAGCCCAAAATTTTTGGTAAACCATTTTCATTTAGCATAGTCCAAGTCATTTCTTGCAAAACTCTAATTTTCCTTTCAACAACTCCATTTTGTTGTGGTGTTCTAGGTGCCAAAAAATTATGTTCATAGCCTTTCTCATTGCAAAACAACTCAAAGGCATCACTATCGAACTCGCCTCCATGATCACTTCTAATGGAGGTGATCATGTAGCCTTGTGCATTTGAACTCTTTTGCAAAAATATGAAAACATTTGTAAAGCATTATCTTTGTTTGTTAAAAACAAAACCCATGTAAATCTTGAAAAATCATCAACTATAACAAAGGCATATCTTTTACCACCTAGACTTGTGGTCCTAGAAGGGCCAAAAAGATCAATGTGCAAAAGTTACAAAGGTCTAGTGGTAGCAATTTCGGAAATGGATTTAAAAGAAATTTTGACTAGCTTTTCGAATTGGCATGCATCACACACTTTGTCCTTTTCAAAGCTTAGTTTTGGTAAACCTCTAACAATATGATTTTTGGAAATTTTTGAAATCAAATGCATGCTTGCATGACCAAGTCTTCTATGCCATAGCCAAGATTCATCATTAAAGCCGAAAAACATTGATTTTCATTTGAATAATTTTCAAACCGTTAACGATAACGGTAAAACGAGTATACATATTGGTAATAGATTCATGATCCTTCATTTTAAACATTTAATAATCATGAAGAAGAAAATTAATATTAAACTCCTTTGACTCGGTTCTTCCTTATGAACCACTTCAAGAGTGCGCCAAATTTCTTGCGCCGTGGTGCAAGATGTGATTCTATTGAACTTATTTCTATCAAGAGCACAATATAAAGTATTTACTGCTTTAACATTTAAAGAAATTCTCCTTTTACCCTCATCGGTATACTCTTTACACTCTTTAGGGACAAGATCTTTTTCTACCCCTTTCATAGGTTGAAAAGGACAATTTCAACAACATCCCAAAGATCAAAATCAACCGATTGTAAATAAATGGACATTATAGTTTTTCAATAATTGTAGTCGGTGCCATTGAAAAACAAAGGTCTATTTATGGATTGACCTTCTACTCCTTGGGTAGCCATGCTCAAGATTTTAAAATCTTTTTGAAAAATTAAAATGAGCTTCCAACTCTGATACCAATTGTTAGCCCAAGAAAAACTATCCAAGGGGGGTGAATTGGGTTTTTGAAAATTTTTGCAATTATTGGAAATGTTCTAAAGTAAAATGCTTAAGACGTAAATATGAGAACGAGATAATATAAGCATAACCAAACAACAATTAAACAATAATTAAGTAAAAAGTAAAAAAGAAATGCAAACGCTATTATAGTGGTTTGGCAAATATGCCTATGTTCATTGTTGCCAAGCTAAAATCCTTCGCGTGACCTCTTGCACTATTAAACCATCTTTTCGGCACAATCACTCCTTTATACAACCAATGGCTTGCTCAACTCGAGGCTCACCACACCTTCTTACAAAGTAACAATTTTCCTAGAGATTGTCTAACCAAGAATTCCCCAAATTTACAAGGCTTTGGAAACCCAACAATGTAAATAATGTGGTTGGAATTTTGGTACACTCACAAATATACATTCCAAAACAAAAGAGATGAAAATACAACATAGTACATGTTTGGAGGTGTGAGTAATTCTCAAAGAGAATATGAAACAAGTTCAGCTCAAGAGAGTGTGTGTGTAATGAATGCTTAAGAAGAACAATGTAGAATAATGTCAAGTTTCACTTGTGTTCCTTCATCATTTATTGCACATTGAATGGATGGGTATTTATAGCTTCCTAGTGCTTAGAAACATATGAAAATATCAATTTTTAGTCAAACTAGTCATTGCAATAAGAGCTCTAACGGTCAAAAAACTAGCCATTACAGATAGTTCGGCAAGCCAAAAACTGGGTTTGGTAGGCCAATGTTTAAGGCCCTAAAAATCAAGTTCTCAACAGTCACTAGATCGACAGGCCGGTTCATAGTTCAGCAGGCTGAACTTTAAAGCATCAGCAGGTCGAAACCAAACCCTCGGCAGGCTAATTGAACCTCTGCAAGAAGGGTTTTGCAAACCCTCAGACCGGCAGGCCAAAGCTGGGTGTTCGACAGACCAAACTTTGAAATTCTGGTAGGCCAAAGAAACTTTGGTAGGCCACAGAGCCTCTACAAACGAGGGGTTAAAAACCCCCAGATTGGTAGGCCGACCATACTTGGTCGGTAGGTCGATCAGCCTTAGGCCAAAAATTGCCCATGAGACCTGTTTTTGAAACTTGTTTTACAACATCCTATTTAAATACTTCTAAAACAGTTTAAGTCAAAATTTTCGCATGCAATTCGAATTCAAACAATATCAAATGCAAATATGCATGATGAATGCAATGTGAATGTGTGCTCTTAATCTTTCTTTTGATCATTCAATTTGAGAATTGCTCACTTACACTTTTGGACTTATAGAATCTAAATAAAAACTTGTAATCGTCAAGTCCATGTGAGTTCTCTTTCAAAAATCTACTTCCACAAGCTTTCTTAAACTGCATTCACTTGATTTCTTGAAATGTAATCCTTGTGACACTCAAGAAATTATTAGTTTTAAAATGTATTTTGCACAAATAATAAAAAATTTATATTTGTTATCATCAAAAGATATTGAAAAATAGTTTTGTGAAACCTTGGAGCCAACATACGATTTTTAGAAAAAACTATCATAGTAGATGCTTTTCCAACCTTGACCAATCAGGCCATGAATTCACACATATTGAGCTATCACATACATATCTAGAACCCTCTGAAACTACTATTGTTTATCCCTCTCTGCCAACATCCTCTTTAATCTCCTTCATAATTGTAAGTTTTAATTAGAAATGATAAATTGGTGTTGATTTTTGTGTTTATTGATTCATGTTTATCGTATTGTGACCTGGGTATGATTAATTTATTTTATAATGGGCATGTGTAATTTGTTTTATGATTAGAATATGATGGGTATGTGTAATTGTGAAATTATATTTAATTGAATTGCTATTTATTATTTCAATTTAGGACTTACAAAATGGATAGGAAAAAGACGTGGAATTTTTGATTGTCTAGAAAATATGTGAATTGTGTGGAAGAGTTCTTGGATTTTGCCAAAACTCATGCTAATGGTGATAAAATTTGGTATCCTTGTGTTTAATACAAAAACCATAGATCTCATCCAATTCCAGTTGTTAAAGGGCATTTATTTCAAAATGGAATTATAAGTAGTTATCAAACGTGGCATTTTCATGGCAACTCTAAGCTCAATCCAACTTTAGTAAGCAAAGAAAATGAAGCTATTGTGGAGGATAATATGGATGATCATGACATATGGTTGGCATGGTCAATGATTTGGAAGAACACTTCTTACACCATCCAAATTTATTTGAGATAATGATGAATGATGCTGAGACACCCGTGTATGAGGGGTGTATAAATTTCACCCAAATTGTCCCACTTTATTTAGATTATGAAATTTGAAAGTGTCACGGGGGTAGTCAAATTCCAGTTTCGAAAGCTTTCAAATTTCTAGGAAGGCTTTTATTAGAGGGTAATAAATTACCAACTAGTATATATGAGGCTAAGAAGACTTTACGCACTTTGGGAATGGAGTATAGGAAAAAATTATGCATCTTGGGCAGAGGAGAAAAACTTGTGCAAGTGGTGAATTTAGACCATTTTTTTATGATGGTTTTCTAAAAGAACCATCGTAAAAAAAATATTCCATGATGGTTTCTTGTAGAAACTGTCATGAAAAGTTAAGTTTACAAGACGGTTTTTGAAAACCGTCGTGTAACGTGGGCCCTAGAGCTTTTTATTTTTCATAAACTATGCGCCCCCTCTTTTATTTCAAAATCAATACTCTCTCTCAAACTTTCTCTCCCTCCCAAACTCACCGCGCCCTTCGCTGTCGCCCCCGTCATCACCATCTGTTGCTGTCGCCCCTTGTCGCCATCGTCCCCCGTCGTGTAAGTTCTTCCTCTCTCTCTCTCCTCTCCTCTCGCGCCCTTTTCACCCCTCTCCACCCTCCCTCTCCTGCCTCCTCCCTCCACCCCTTCCTTTCCCCCTCCACCTCTGCCTCCGCCCCCCACCCCCGGGCCTATCCTCTCTCCCACTGGCCCCTCCCTTTGCCCCCTCTGCCTCCCCCTCCGTACCCCGTCCCCTCCCCCTCCGTCGCCGCCCCTGCCCCCCGCCTCGCCTTCACCCTCTATTTATTTTTCTTTTTTTTGAACTTTTTGTTATTCTAGTTGCTTTCCACATATTTCATATCGAAATATTAAAGAAAAACATGCATTCAGTTCTATAAAATATTTTGCTATTACTTATGCTTAAAACAATAATTTTTTTATTTAGTTTCTTCTCCATCTTTTTCAAAGTTTTTATTTTTCATATCTGTTATTATTATTGAGTTATCTAAGTTTATATTCATTAACTATCATAATTTTTTTAATCAAATATTAACTTCCTTGACGTCGCAAAACAACAATAACCATCCATGAGTAAAAATACAAGTAAGCATTAAAATCACACCCATACACAAGATACAAACCTAGACCATACTTGTCTATATAGGGATCAAATTCAATATTATAGGGGGTGGTCATTATGTTTAAGGGCATTCTTTTCTATATCATAAAGAAATAATCAAACATTAAGAATTTGAAGAAAGATTGTGGTACCATACTAGGGGTTTTACAACTCCTTACATTTATAGTAGAATTTTCATTAAGGTCAATTGAAGCAATTTGTTTAAGATTATGCATGATTTTTTTATGCATAATTATTAAACATGATTTTGGTGTTTTTCATGAATATGTGATTAGGTCACTTTTTGTAATAGGTTCATTTCAATATGGCGTGTAAAAGTTGGTTACAATATATAGCAGTGACAATTATAATATATTGTAAATAAGTTTGTGATTTTATGCAATATATGATGTGATTTTGGTGGTCATTAGAATAGGTAAAATGTTTCAAGAGAGCGATAGTGACCACCATAAGGAGGAGTATAAAGAGTGCACTCCATCTTTCTCTCAATATAGCAAGGGAAAACAAATTAGTAAGCGACAAAGGCACACCAAATTTGAACCCAAAGTAGATTTTGAGTAAAGAGCTACTTTGATGAAAAAAGTTTATCAGATGAAGAAGAAAGATTTAAGAATAGAAGTGACGTTTGATTCAAAAGGCCAATCAGAAGGCACACTCGGCATTGAATTAAATAGTAGGATTGGAGCCCTTAGTCGTGAACATATTCTTATATGGATTAAGGATTGGAGGTCAAAGGATTTGGGCCAAGTAAAAGATGTGATTTGGAGAGACATTTATGAAGCTTTCATAGTCGAGGGATGGTATAGGAAAAAGGCTTTGAAGGTTTGTGGCTAATTAGCACAGGGGTTTAAATCTGACCTCTACATTACTTTTGTATAACCCAACCTTTCCATTCTAAAGAATGATGAAAATGTAGATAAGCAACCTCCTTGGTAGTACACTACTATCCCTTTATAAACGATGATGATTGGGAAGCTTTTGTGAAGTATTGACGTTCCACCGAATTCCAATTGCTATAAGCTAACGTAAGAAAAATAAGAACAAAAAAGGAATAATGTTCTATGGTTAGCTGAGTCGGATATAGAAAGCTTGAGCAATTATTGGTACGTTAATATCTTACTTGTATTATATATATCAATTATTCTATCATTAATATGTTATTAACATAGCATAATACAGTTAGCTGAGACAAACATGCTACCAACATGGGAGAAGTTGTGGGTAAAATCACATCAAGGTCCTAATGGATAGTTTAAAAATCCAAGAGTAACAAAAATTGGAAACTTGATTGTAAGTTTATTGAACTCAAATTATTAATTTATAATTCAATACCTATTGAAGGATATTAAGAATAACTTAGTTTGTTGTTCTTTTATAGGATGAGTACACTATGCAACAAAGTCAAGGGACCTTTCAGTCTATCAGTAGTGATGACATATTAACGAGGGCACTAAGAAAACCGAAACATTCAGGATGTGTTCGTAGTCAATCAAAGTATGAGAAGTAGTCTAAATACTTTGACCTCCTAACTAGGTTCAAAATTCAATTCCCAATGTTGAAGATGCAAATGGAAATTACAGAACTGCGAGGTCTTATGACTGAGTTCATTCCTAAGGACATGTCAGACCGACAGATGAGAGCATCTCATAATGCAATAGCTTCAAGACTAGCTGTAACCCTCCTGACAATGTAGTAGAAGCTCCACAAGCTCTAAAAGTCCAATTGTTGCCTCATCGTCAAGAGCCCGAACAATATCAAGAGTGCAAGCTCTTTGTAGATAATAGAATTAATGGTGGGTGTGCACTTGTTTTGCTTGGGAAGGTATGGATGGAGATTCTTCCAATGATATAGTCCATGGAAGACCCTTAAGGGATGTAAACATGCACGTTAGCATCATTACTATTAGAGTTAGAATAGTTGAATTGCCTGTTTTGACATTTGAATCAACAACTATAGGTAAAACAGCCAGAAGCTTCATCGCATGGCTAAAGAGGTTAATTGAAGTTGTCGCAATGACAAAGACAAGTCGAGCGCCTAGCAACGTTCCATAAGATCTAGGGGGAAAGAAACGCCAAAAAAAAAAAAGTTCTACAAAAGCAAGACAATCACAACCTGAGGTAGAACAAAAACAAGAACAACCCGTTGCAAATGAGCCATTTGCTTGCATTTAACTTCTCTTTAGTACCTCCAGAATTTATATAGTTGGCTTATACGCACATTCTTTCGTGTGCAATAGGTTGATGATTCAGTGCCTGATATCGCGAAATATCACTAGCAATGAATTGCCTATCTATGTGGGTTATGAAGATATTTACTACTTCATCACTTTGATCAAACTGGGGCAAACTGTATCATGGTATACTTCAGAGTATAACTCTATCCTTAGTTTTTAATTTTTTAAGTCTAAGTATAGTTGTAAGGTGCTTTCAAATAATTACGTATGTTGTTATTTATTGTAGTTTTTTGGCAGAATATTGTGAACTTCAAGGCAAGGCACATAATTTCGACTTCGTATATCCGACAATTGTTTCAAGTGCTACAAGAGACATACAAAGTGATTGCAGAGACTACGCCATGTCACTCCTCCACTTATTAGCTCAAGCATCAAGGGGAAATTATTCTTCGTGCCATTCAATGGAAATTATTCTGACCAAATGGAACGCTATATTCCAAACATAAGTGTCCAAGAGAATAAGGAAACGTAGCATGTGGCTTTTTTATTCTACGTTTCATGCGGGATATAATTAATAGTGGTATACAAGCACTAGCAAAAAAAGAATTTTATACACGTACGAATATAAATGAAGTTATAATAAAGTGGGTACAAGTTGTAATTAGATATGTCATTTTTAGACAAAGATAGTAGATGAATGATTGTGCAAAATAGTTCAAATATAAACGATCTTATAAATACCCTATAATTTCAATATACATAATTTTTTTTATGCAATCAATGCCTTGCTATAATAGATAACACACAAGACTTGCCATCCCGAGGAAATAAAAAATTTTGGCAATTTTTTTATACAATACTAATTTTCCACAATGGTTTTGGCAAAAAACCATCATGGAAATTGTACGTTACATGATGGTTTTTGTAAAAATCATCGTGTAAAGTGCACGTTTACCAATATTTCATGACGGTTTTTATCAAACTCGTTGTGGAGACATTCCACGACATTTTTCCTAAAAACCATCGTGGAAAATCAAATCCATCACGACAGTTTCTACAAAAAACTGTTGTGATATATCTCCCCCACCACATCTCAAATTGGCACCCATTCTGATGGTAAAAAACCGACGTGAAAACTCAATTGTTTTCAAGATTTTTTTAACCATCGTGAAAGTAAAACCGTAGTGGAATTCTCAGTATGTAGTAGTGTAAGACAAACTGAATGTTTTTTTCAACTATTTTATTTTTTGGGTTTTTGTTTTTAAATCTGCTCTACCTAAAACATTGAGTCTTGAATAATACTTAAAGAAGATAGAAATGCTAAAGGACTAAGGCGTTATGATAGATAAGTGATAGCAAGTTACTTTACAATTTAAACAAAATATGTGCAGGTAAGAAAAGAAGATATGATGTGATATTGTACAGATGAAAAGTGAGAAAATAAGATATGGACATATTAGAAAAAGTCAGACCAAATCCAAACAATTTTGAAAAAGTAAATACACAATTAGATCGACTTTTGAAAAACGATACTTAGACTGTACAACTTTTGACAATTGAAAACAATATAACAAAAGATACTCTAACATGACTGCACAACTTTTTGACAAATGAGCACCGAATCTAAAAAGCTGTTATAAACGACAATTTATTGTAGAACTTTTAAAAAAGTAAGAAACATTTAACTGTACATTTTTTTTTGATAATTTTAACTTGCAATTGGAACGACTTTTGACAATTTTTAAATTTGAAACTAACAACAGGAACAAACACGTGACGCATATGACAAGGAAATTTTTTTTAACAAAACAAACACAGATATGTAACAACTACTGTAATGATCAAATAAAAATAAACATTTATTGTTGAACATATACTATGACAATCTAAAAACAAACAAACACTCAAAAGGCAAAATATATTTTCTTGTAGTAACACTCAAACTACCTCTATAGATGAAGATTTTACTGTCCATCTAATATTCTTGCCAACTGATAGATAGGGTCTTTAAATGCCAAATTCCTGAGGCATTGACATTCTGCATGGAATTTAGGCTAGAGATTAGAAATTACACCTTGAACATATCTAGTCGAATGGTTCTGAAGAGAAGCATGGAGGTCATCATAGTTCTCTTTAGAAAGGCCATTTTTGCATAAATGGATTTTGTATTCCCTATTTACTGACACAAATCTAAGCAAATGACACTTACCCTCACAAGTTTGTAGCCCACATTTGTGACATCTAGAGTTGATGGCACGAGCTTTTCTTCTCATTGTACTATGACTGATACCTATACCTAAAAAACCAACCCTCTGTTGAAGTCACTTGGACAAATTTTTTCTTCAGTCAACATCCTCACATTACCAAGGATTCCAAAATGCATGAGAATCCAAAGTTAAGTAACTCTAGAGTTGTACCTTCTGAGAAAGTGATGAGAAGTGTTTTCTGAAGTGATAGTACTTTAGGTTAAGTAACTCTACTGTTTTCTTGGATCCATAGAAAACAAAGAAAAAGAAACAAGAAAGAAAGAAATATGGTTGAGAGTTTGTGGATGATATTCGAATTTATGAGAAAAAACAATAGAAGAGATCTAAAAAATTAAAAATAAGCTTCAAATTTTAGAGAGAGAGGGAGTTCAGTAAATTTGAGCTTTAATGAACAATGACAAGATTTATAAACAATGTCGAACACTATGCTGCATACTGTGCTGGATACTAGACTGAGCTGAAAATTTTAGATTTTGGTAGCATGCATGATGATTGAAGTAACCATTCAGGTTATCATATGATGTTATTATTATTAAAAAAAAATGTATTAAAAAAAATCCAAACTACGTGAAAGAAAAAAAAAAGAAAAAAAATCTAAGGGGCCAAAGTATATTATTTTTAAAATATATTAAAAAAATTTTTCTAAAAATTTAGGAGGCACCACGGCCCCCTCCTGAGCCTCCCTGCAGATAATAATCAACTATACATTCTGTATGATTTTTTTTTTAACAAACCATGTTGTCATATAACTGTATTTGATTAAAAACAAGTTACTTTATTAGCGAGTTGCCTTTTAAATTAAGTTGGATAATGTTGGTACATCTCAACTGCCTTGCATCGTTTTTTAATGGAAAAAAAAGTAACATCATCAACCCACATATGCCTCCTATTATCCTACATTCTTTTTCCTTGAATTCGTCTTATAAATATCTGGTAGAGGTCTTTCTTATGTGAGCCCATTATTCAATTATAAAACAGAGTCCCCATCAACCAAAGCAGCTATATAATGTATATTTGTGGAGAGCTTTAGTTAAACATAAATAAATAAATAAGAAAACAAAAAAGTAAAGGGAAGGAAAATGTTTAGGAAAGACTTAAAGTGTAATACAAACACATAATTATATATAGAAAGAAAAGGATGCAATTTTCCAATGGGCTTGGCCGCAGTCCTCCTTCCTATAGATGCGGGGACCAGCCTCCACTCTGCTCTTCTAGAAAAATGCTTGAAACTGGAGAAATCACCTTGCCTATTTTTTTTCTCTCTCTCTTCGGAGGGATGATTTTTTAAAGTTAAAAAAAGCAATTTTTTAGAATAATTTAAGAGTGGGAAAATTTGAACTTTTGATCTTATTATGATGGAACAATCCCTCCAACCACCAAAATAAAGCAATGTTAATAGGACATTTATTTTGAGTAACTTGATTAGGGATAACTATGGCACCTGTTGTGACACATGTCTTTAACATTATTCTTACACAATAATTATCTATGTATACATGTCTTACATGTGTAGGAATTAGGGATTAGCGTGTGTGTATATATATATACACACATGTTGGAAAAGTAGTACACAATAGAATTTAAAATTTTTTATACTAGAGTATTTTCTAAAACACAAGTTTGACACGTTATATGCATAAATTAACCAAATCTTCTCTACCTCACCAAACTCTCTACACTACTATAGGTATTATTTTATTATCTTTGGTGGTGGGGGAGCACTCTAATAGTATCTCCACCTTAAAGGGATACATCTGAGTCTAACTCAACAGAAAAAAAAAAGAAAGAAAGAATTGAAGAAAAGGGCCAAATGGCCCATTAGGGGTGTGGAACCGAGACAAGGAGCCTCAGTATCTATAGAGCTCCAAATATGTTGTTCATTCAATTTATAATTATTTTTACTTTAAAATTTTGAAAATAAATGGATCAAATTGATCGTTCTTTCTCCTCTTTTTTTTTTCACACTGATGGCCTACTTGAAATTCCAAAAATTTGCTTGAAATCGCCTGTGGCGTGGTAGCTAGAGGCAGGGAAACAGACGCGATCTGGAGCGTTGAAATGATGATCCAATGGTCAGCAGGCGATGGCTGAATTGGGCCCAAGTGGGACTGACTCAAGTGACTGCTAGATTGGTCAGAGTCATCGTATTAACGGCTGGAAGGATGCGCGCACGTGGGCATGCCCGCATAGGATCCGACGAGGTTTGAGATTCCTTCTGATGCGTCTAGCGGCTTGTTTGCATGTGAGATGCACACGCAAGACAGATATTGTAAACTTATAACTTTTAGGACACTAAATTAAAAAAAATGAATTAAATTCTATATCAATCTTAGTTCAATTGGAAGAAGAATAGCAAAGATAAAATAGATAAAATAAAGGGAAAAAAAAAAGGTAACAAATTCATGGAAATATAAATGCGTTGTAATTTAGCTTAAATTTTTTGCTTCACTGTGCTCCGTAAATTCATGACTTAGCTACTTTATATATACCCATCCGCTGTAAAAATTTTTAATATTGATTTGCATTTTTTTATGCCATTTCATAGATTAAAAAATATTTAGATAGGAATTCGATAAAAAAAATATTTTTAGATAGGAAATATTTATGAAAAATTACCTCTATAAAAACAAATTAGAGAACAGATTTTTACGAGAAAATAGTGATTAAAAGCGTTACGTAAAGAGACATTTGAGGAAAAAAAAATTAAACAGCTTTATAGAAAAACTAAATGGGAAAAAAGGAAAAAAAATTAGAAAAAAGCAAAGGAAAAAAAAAAGAGGAGGAAAAAGGAGAAGCTACCACATAGGAAAGGGAAGAGGTTGACTAAAACTTCTTTGACTCTTATATATATGTGTGTGTGCGCGCGCGTGTGTACGTATGTATGTATGTATTGATATAAAGGAGTTTTACTTCAAGAAAAATTTTTCAAGGCAAACAAACAAATGTCCTTCTCTTCAACATCTAACATTAGCTTATTGTGTTGCCTAAGACTGTTTGGTCTAGTGGTTTTGGGGTTGTGTTGACGGGTTTTGAAACTTAGTTTCAAGTTTAAAATATGAGTATATTTAAAAGTTAAAACTTAAAATATGACTAAATATAAAAAAAAACTATTGACATTATAATTTTTTGAAATTTGAGTATATTTAGACAAAATTTTGGGTCTAATTGAAACTTTTTAAGATGCTTTATGTTATTATTACAATTTAGAAGAATTCAAAAGAGCACAGTTGTAAAATTAGGACCCAAAACAAAAGAAGCCATTGGCCGTAGGAAACGGCTCCCTTGGGCCCAATATACCTCCACCCCTCTATATATATACACACACTTATTTGAGTTGCCATTTACTTGTAAAACCACAATCATGAAGGTTATTTTCTAAGATAATGCATCAATCGTGTCGCTTAAGTCAGTTGTAAAATGCACTGTACATTAATTAGAGTGTTTGTAAATCAGGTTAGAACTTAAAAATTGTCTTCAATCTTTCACGAAAGTGAAATTTTGGTCCTCGACTATTTTTTTACCAAACCAAAACCTTTCATTGTTGTTGCTGAAGGACCAATTTAACGGTACAACCATTAAGTTTGACCATTAGATAATGTTAGACATCATTTTTAATTGAAATTACTAAATTACCCTTTAAACTAATAAAATTAAAATAAAAACTTATTAAAAATGTAAACAAATAAACAAATAATAATAAAAAAAGAACTACAAACCAAGATCTCCAATCCAATAAGCACAAATATTTAGATTCTCCTCAAAAAATGAAAGGAAAAAACCAAAAAGAAAACAAAAAAAAGATAAGAAAAAGAAAAACCTAAACAAAAACCCAAATCAATCTTGCCTCAAACCCACATTTTGTTGGAAGTATGTAGCAAAATTTTAATTTTTTTTTACACCAGAGTATTTTTTAAAACATAAGTTTGCCATGCTATATGCATAGATTAACCAAATCTTACTAACCTTATTTGGCAACAAGCTCTGCAATCCATGAAGAGAAGTAACGTTTCAGAAGAGCCTCAACCAACTGGTCTTTTTTGTTATTCTCTATCTTTGATCGGAGTCCGTGTAGACGCATGTCATTCAGCCTTTCCCTGGTGACTCTCTTTCCAACCAATTAAGAAAACCCCAAAGCTATAGTTCGTGATTTGCGAACAAGAGCTTTACAGGGAGTTTCAGAGTCTCACTGGCAAAGTTTCATTCTAGATTTCTCAACTAAACTACATAACAATGAGTCTTACTCCCTTTTTATAGAGGTTAGGCCCATGAGTCAGTCCTTATCAAATAAGGCCTTAGAAATTAGAATCAGAATCAATATCAGATAAAATCCGCATGAAAACGTGTAATATATTTATCGCTTGGTCGGCAGGATGAACTGGTAGATCGTCATGCCGAACTTACTCCATCGATAGGCCGAACTTAAAGATCAGCCTGCTGAACTTATGATCAATGATCCCTGTGAATCTTTTATTTGCCAAGCGAGATTCTTGAGATAGAGCCTCAGTTTTAATTCAAATAACCCAATAGAGAAGTTATCTGATTAAAACAGTCATATATAGATAATCTTTAGGAAAATAGATATTTATGACAATTTAACAAGTTTATCTTGAATTAATTTATTCAAAATTAATCCAACCAATAAATAGACATGAATTATCTGATCTCGATAATTCAACAAGTTTATTTTGAATTAATTTTCACAAAATTAATTCAACCAATAAATAGATATGAATTATTTGATCCTATCGAATTTTCAGCCAATTTGATAATTTAACACAAGTTACCAATTATTGGAAAAGCATGTTGTATCGTTGCAGGATTTTTATGAGCTAGCAAAAGGGACCTGATGGACCTATATAGTTGAAGCTCCCGATAATTATAAACTCAATATCCCAGATATACATTTCATAATTATTAACTCTAACGCTACCCCACTAAAAGCTTAGAGTTGCACTATCGAACTATATAGAATTACGAAGCCCATATAGCTAAGTCTCCATGACATATCATAATGTCTTATATTCCCACAGGATTATCCATAGTCGGCTTAAGAATAAATTCTATCTTACCTTCCCGATTATTTTTCTCTTACGTTCCTTTATCTCACCATAAGAAAACTTACCATTCACAGACGGTATACATTCGGTCACACCTATGTATCCAAATGGTTGAGCACTCTAGTTTTTCAATCACAGATGCATATAAGAGGATATCATCTATTGCTAAATAGGAGCTATGGATTCTATATCTATGAATAACATGTTTACACTATTAAGAGTCACGCCTCTAATGTATCGGCATGCGTACTAACATCAAATGTGGATGTCACCCTTTGGTACATCAAAAGACATAAGTCAATACAACGGGCCCATTATTCATCTCAGGATTAAGATACAACACATATGATTGTCCAAAGTGACTTGATTTGCCAAGGCAGAATTATTAATCAAAATCAATTCATTTTGTATCCTGATCCAACACATCCTTACCTATGACAATGTGCCAATGTTTCTATTCATGGAGTCCACCTCCGATGGCCAAGACAAACCATCTCCTATTAGGGATATAGACAACATAACAATCTTTGCATGAATAAAGCATGCAACTTTATTCCCTGGATTGTCGATCTTACGATTTAGACCTTCACTTTAAGAATCGTGTCTTCCGCATAATCTTTCCATCATATGCCCAATTCTTAAAGGTTTAGACCGACAATCTCAGACTTTTGTTTGCTTAACATACATTCAACAAATATGAACGTAAAGAGGACTAGATTTGGTATATAAATAATAAATAAATTCTTTGTTGATAAAAATATTTCCAAAAACATATTACATTTTTACTCCTTAGGGCATACATTTCTAACAATCTCCCACTTGTACTAAGTGAGAAAATATGACAAATCTTGCATCCCCATAGCTTACACATGCCTCTCGAAGACTCTCTCTGTAAGTGTCTTTGTGAATGGATCAGCTAAATTGTCCTCTGACGTGATTTTGCACATAGCGACATGCCCGCCTTCTACGAAGTCCCTTATCACATGAGACTTTTGATCAATATGCTTGCTCTTCTTGTGAAATCTTGGTTTCTTAGCATTAGCTATCGCAACACTATTATCACAGTACAGCGATACCGCCTTATCCATACC
Source organism: Artocarpus heterophyllus (assembly GCA_025403435.1). Taxonomy (NCBI): domain Eukaryota; kingdom Viridiplantae; phylum Streptophyta; class Magnoliopsida; order Rosales; family Moraceae; genus Artocarpus; species Artocarpus heterophyllus. The sequence goes on along the minus strand of CM046327.1, from coordinate 4,198,355 downwards.
AGGAACTACCTCAAGATCCCTAAGGAACTTGCGGAGCCACACTGCTTCTTTTGAAGCAACACTAGCTGCCACATACTCGGCCTCCATCGTTAAATCCAAGGTGCAATCATGCTTTACACTTCTCCAACTGATGGCAACGCCTCCCAAAGTAAACACAAAACCAAAAGTCGATCTGTAACGCCCCCTTTTACGGACGTCACAGATGACATTTCATTCATACATTCATACTTGTTTAAAATTTAAACATAAACATAATTACAAAACTTATACGATACTTTTAATTGTAAACGTAATTTAACATACTTAACTAGGATCCATTCGTGCATTTTTTTTTTATAACTTAACATTGTTAAATAACATTACTTAACTCATTCCATATCATAATTTATTCTATTACACTTTAAATTAATCATAAACTTATTTTAATAAAATAGATATGCCAAGTTGTAAAATCATAACTTATAAAAACATCACATCACTTAATAGTCACATGCTCCCACAGTTCGACAGGCCGAACATGGGACTTCGGTAGGCCGAACATGATCGGCAGGCCAGAATCCCTCAACCGACAGGACGGTAGAGGCTTTGCAAAACAGGCTTGAAAACTAATCATCGTCTGGCAGGCCAAAAACGTAATCGGCAGTCGAACTTTCAGACATCGGCAGGCCAACCAAGGATGTTCAGCAGGCCGACAGAGCCAAAATCCTTGAGAAAACCTAATTTGTAAAATAGATTTAACTTTTCATAAAATGCAGAAGATCAAAATTCTTTAAAATGATGAAATAAAATATAAAACTATAGTTCAAGTATTCTTAAAACTTAACATAAAAATAATATGTTCAAAATATACAACTTGACTTAAAACATAAAATCATTCTTCTAGCATTCTTCCGGTTACAATTCATCGTGCTTAATGCTCACACGCCTTCCCATGTCCTCAGCCTAGTCCATGATTTTCTTACCCTTATCTGCAACATGACATAAAACTTGATTAAGCTAATGCTTAGTAAGTACATATAATTCTCACAATTAAAAAAAAAGCATTTCTTATACATCATCATCATCATCGTCATCATATCATAAAAGTGCCTTAAGCACAATTTCATAGAAACATATATTTCATTACATTGACTATATTAAAACTTATTCCATTTTATCTTAAGGGCCCAAGTGTTGCACCATAATCATCATCGTTGGCATGCCGTCATGAGAGGAGAAGGGTAGCTAATCCCAAACCAAACATGACATCATAACATATCATTTCATAACATTGGTGTGCAACACTTATTAGGTGATACATATATATACATAATTTTCATACTTCGAAACATGTCATTTTTATACATGCATAACTTTAAATCATGATAATCTTTTATAAGAAATCCTTTAAGGAAAATAACCATAAAATCATCATGAATATCATTGTGAACATATCATCAAACCTTGTAAAACGTGTCATGTTGCAGGTGAGAATGTACTTACCTTAAAGTTAGCTTACTTAACCTTAATACGATTTGGTCACGATGCCGCGGTCTCGAAGTGCTCGTTCCTTTGAGTGTTCATGCCATTTATTCATTTAAAAATACAATAAAATTAATACTTATCATAAAACATCCATTCATATAACATTCATATATATACATTCATCTCATATTACAAACATAATTCATAACCATCATTGTTAAAACATAAAATTATCATCACATATAAACATTATTCATAACATGCTTCCTTAAATATTATCATCAAAACATCTCATACATTACAAACATGAAAATCTTTTGAAAACATTTTTCTAATAATTTAAAAATACATACATTTTAAAATTCATAAAAACATCTTATTATCATGTATTACAACATCATAAAAATATTTCATAATCAATCAAAATCATTTAAACATATAAAACATTTTGTCAAACAAAAATCCAAAAATAACATTGTTAAAACAGTTTTCTTGACCTAATCTCATAGAAATTCATAGCATAAATATACATTCATCATACATTATACATGCACATTCTTGACAACTTTCATGAAAATCATCATTCATTTACCCCTTGAATAAACATTACATTTTCATACATTATATCCAAACAACAATATTTACTATGAAGGGTAGAAGATAGAAAATTCATATTTTTCATAGAAATATCGAAATGACATGAAACTTGGAAAAACATCACATAATACATACATGAACATCATATTAAAAACTCAAAACAGAATACAATACCTAGAGAAAGATATTGCAGATGAATTGAGGAGGATAATTCTTTTCAGAATTACCAAAAAAGCTCTTACCTTGAAAACTTCTTCTTAAAATCCTTGAATTCAACCAACAAAATATAAATTTTTTTTCTTTCAATACTTGCAGAGAATTTTTGAGAGGAAAGAGGATGGAATTCGTGGAGAAGAGAAAAGAAAGAAAGAAATTAGAAACATCTCAGAACTGAGAGAGAGAGAAGAGTGAGAAGATGAGAGAAAACTGAGGAAAAAGAACGTTAAAATTTTTTTTTAACGTAACAAGCATAATGAAAATTCATTATCCTCCATTAAGTCAGAATTTTTCTAACTCATTGATAGCAAATGACATGGAGGAATGAGAGAAAAGAGGGAAGTCAAACAATCACTCATCACTTACCATGTTTTGCCCTCTTAAAATAGGAAACCATTTAAATCATACAAATCAATGCGAAGTCAAACCTTTTTATTTCCTTAACTGATAAAATATTCCATTATTGTGCCAATTAATCACAATAAATTACCCATTTAACGTAATTATCTCAGCCATAAATTTGGAGAGATTTCTGCTGACTGCTCGTCAGTTGTGTTCGGCCTGTTGATTTTTCCCTTCGGCCTGCCAGTTCCACCAAGTTCGGCCTGCCAATCTTGGGCAGACTTTTCGGCCTGTCGAACCTGAAAGTCCGACCTGCCGAACTGTCCTTAAATGCGATACATTAAAACAATTCAATTCATCTTTGCATCATAAATAAACATACATTAAAATGAACATGAACACTTGAGCACAACGATTCCATGCGGTGGTCACTTGTCATAAAACTTGACATAAAAGTTAGTAACATTAAAATCATATATCACAACATATAACATAAATTATTAATAAAATTTCCTTAACGTCGTTACTAACTTAACGTGATTCATTACATAAAAATAGGTAGGTGTTACAATTCTTTCCGCCTTATAAAAGTTTCATCCTCGAAACTTAAAATAAATGCGGATACATAGATCTCATGTCATTTTCACGTTCCCATGTAGCTTCTTAAACTTGATGATTTTGCCATAACACCTTGACTAATGGAATTTCTTTATTCCTCAAGGTCTTGGTTTGTCGATCGAGTATCTCTATTGGCTTTTCTTCATAATTTAAGTCTTCCCATATCTCGATCACTTGTGGTTCAATCACATGCGTAGGGTCTGGGACATACTTCTTGAGCATGGAGACATAAAATACATCGTGCATTGCGGACATTTCTGAAGGCAACTTCAGCTAATAAGCTACTTTGCCTATTCGTTTCATGATTTCAAACGGACCAATGAATCTTGGACTTAACTTGCTTGTCTTTCCAAACCTCATAACTCCTTTCATTGGTGCAACTTTCAAAAACACATATTCACCCACGGCGAACTCTAAGGGTCTTCTTCTCTTGTCAGCATAACTCTTCTGACGGCTTTGAGCGGTATCTATTTTTCTTCTTATCAACTTTATCATCTCAGAAGTTTCATTCACAAAATTAGTTCTTTCAGCATCGACGCTTTCCATCATCTTTTTTTAACCAGCTTCGTGCCAACATATAGGCGACTTACATTTTTGCCCATACAGCACTTCATAAGGTGCCATCCTGATTCTCGCCTTATAGCTGTTGTTGTAAGCAAACTCTGCTAACGGTAACATTTTACACCAGCTGGTCTTAAAATCGAGAGAACAAGCTCGTAGCATATCCTCTAAAATCAAGTTTGTCCTCTCTGTTTGGCTGTCTGTCTGTGGATGAAAAGCTGTACTGAAATGTAGCCTGGTTCCCATAACAGTCTGTACACTCTTCCAAAACTTAGATGTGAACCTGCCATCACGATCTGAGATGATTGATTTGGGAATTCCATGAAGTCGTACAATCTCCTTAACATAGAGTTTCGCTAACCGTTCCATAGAGTAAGTGATCTTGATAGGAATGAAATGCGCTGTCTTAGTCAATCGATCCACAACTACCCAAATTGCATCATAACTATTCGTAGTTCTGGGCAAACCAATAATAAAATCCATTGCTATATCCTCCCATTTCCATTCTGGTATATGGATAGACTGTAGTTCACCACCAGGTCTCTGGTGTTCAACCTTTACTTGCTGACATGTCATACATTTCTTCACATACTTTGCAACATCATGTTTCATTCCAAACCACCAAAAGTTACCCCTTAGATCATTATACATCTTTGTTGCACCTGGATGAATTGAGTAAGGAGTATCATGAATTTTCACCAAGATCTTTTCCCTTAAATCATCAACATTGGGAACACATAAGCGGTCCTTGAGGTACAGAGTTCCGTCATCCGCCATACGAAACTCTTGACATTTTCCTTCTTTCATTTCTTGCTTAATCCTTACAAGACTTACATCTTCATCTTGTTTTCTCCGAATTTCATCATACATCATCGGAGCAAGAGAGAGTGCTAAGAGCTGGCCTACTACAAGTTCCAAACTGAAGTCTAGAATTTCCTTTCTTAAAGGTGGAGACATTGGTTGCATTGACATCGATGTAGCAACTGACTTCCCACTTAGAGCATCAGCCACTCGGTTAGCTTTTCCAGGATGATAAAGGATTTCACAATCGTAATCCTTCATCAACTCTAGCCATCTTCGTTATCTCATGTTCATGTCTCCTTGCGTGAAGAAGTACTTCAGACTTTGATGATCAGTGAAGATCTTGCATTAGACCCCATATAAATAGTGTCTCCATATCTTCAACACAAAAACGACTGCTGCTAACTCGAGGTCATGAGTAGGATAGTTTTTTTCATAATCCTTCAGTTGTTTTGACGCATAAGCAATCACCTTTTCATTTTGCGTTAATACAGCTCCGAGGCCCATCTTGGATGCATCACTATAAATAACAAACCCATCATTTCCTTCAGGAATTGCTAACACTGGAGCCGTCGTTAGCCTTTTCTTCAGTTCTTGAAAACTCTTTTTACATGCATCTGTCCATTCATACTTCTTTCCTTTACGAGTTAGGTTTGTGAGTGGAGCTGCTATCTTGGAGAAATCTTCTACGAATCTCCGGTAATATCCTGCTAAACCCAAGAAGCTATTTATTTCACTTACATTCATTGGTTGCTTCCAATTGAGAACAACTTCTATTTTAGCAGGGTCAACCATAATTCCTTCCTTTGAAATAACATGCCCCAAGAAAGACACTTTATTAAGCCAAAACTTGCATTTGGAGAACTTTGCATAAAGCTGGTGTCTTCTTAAAGTCTCCAGCACAATTCTTAAATGCTCCTCATGTTCTTCTTGATTCTTAGAATAGACACGAATATCATCGATAAATACAACAACAAATTTATCGAGGAAATCCTTGAATACCCTGTTCATCAAATCCATAAAGGCAGTAGGTGCATTAGTCAGACCGAAAGGCATAACCACAAATTCATGGTGACCATTCCTCGACCTGAAAGCAATCTTGGGGATATCTCCTTCTTCAACCTTCAACTGGTGATACCCTGATCGTAGATCAATCTTTGAGAACACCGATGCACCATTGAGCTGATCAAACAAATCATTGATTCGAGGCAATGGGTACTTGTTCTTGATCGTCACCTTGTTCAGCTCCCTGTAGTCGATGCAGAGTCTCATAGTGCCATCCTTTTTCTTTACAAACAAGACTGGAGCTCTCCATGGTGAGTAACTTGGCCTGATGAAACCTTTGTCAAGTAGCTCCTTTAATTGCATGTGAAGCTCCTTTAACTCTGCTGGGGCCATTCTATAAGGCACTTTTGAGATTGGATCGGTGCTAGGAGCAAGCTCAATCTCGAATTCAACTTCTCTTTCTGGCGGTAGACTTGTCAGATTATCAGGAAACACATCCGCATATTCATGAACAACAGGCACATCTTCAATTCTCATCTTTTCTTCTTGGCTTTTGTCTACTATGTTCACCAGATAGCCCATGCAGCCACTTGCTAATAGCTTCCTTGCTTTCATTGCCGATAGAAACGTGCTGGGTTTCTTTCTGGACTCGCCAACATAAATGAACTTCTGATCACCTTCAGGATGAAGGATCACCTTTCACTTTCGGCATTCAATAGCAGCATTATACTTGCTTAGGAAATCCATCCCAAGAATCATGTCGTAGTCATGCATGTCGATCACAATGAGGTCGACGAAAAGCTCCCTATTAGAAATCCATAGGGGTACTATACGCAGACAATGCCTAGATAATATCACTTCTCCAGAGGGTAGTGTCGTAGTGAATCCCTGTCTCATAGGCTCTAAATGAACCTCTAACTTTTTAGCATATGACATAGATACAAAAGAATGCGTGGCACCTGTATCGAAAAGAACATAAGCATCATTAGATAAACTTGTTATCTGACCTGTGACCACATTGGAAGCTTCTGCAGCCACTTGATCTTTCGTCATGGCATAGATTCGGGCATTTGTCGGTGGGGCCTCAATTCTCCCTTGACTAATAAGTGGCCCTTCAAGGGAGGCTTGCATCTGATGAAGCTAGGCTTGAGGAGGAGCTCTCTGCGGGGCACTGGCATTCATCAGCTTGGGGCAATTCTTAACACAGTGATCTTCAAGGCCACAGATGAAACATTGGTTTGTTCCCAAGCGACATTCCCTTGGATGCTTCTTTCCACATTTGGCACATGGTTGAAATCGCCTGTTATTGTTGTTGTACTGACCATCATTGTGCCTCTTGTTGTCTTGGCCCTGCTGGTTTTGAGGATTACCCTTCCTCTTGTTATTCCTCCAGTTTTGGTTGCTGTTGTTGCTGTTGCTGTTGTTGCTGTTGTTGTTCCTGTGAGAAGGGCGGTTTTGGTTGTTTGCATTGCTGGCTTATTGACCAGACTGAGGCTGGTTCCTTCTTAACTTTGACAGATGAAACTCAGCATGTTGAGCCCTCATGACAACCTATTCTTGAGTCCTTGGCAGACTTGACCCATCAACGATCGCAACAATATCTGGTCTAAGGGCTTTGATCAGTCTTCTGACCCTTTTCACTTTCATCCATAACCATTCCTGGACATAAACAGGCAAGTTGGTCAAACTCGTCACCACATCAGTGACTGACATATCCCCCTAGCATAAGCTCTCAAACTCCTTATAATGCTTCCTTGTAACATTCATACGGAATAACTTCGTGTTGAATTCATGAACAAAGTCTTCCCATGACATCTCTTCAACATTCCTGCTCTGTTCAATGCCATCCCACCATATCCTGGTCTCCATAGTGAGGCAGTACGAGGCACAGAGGACCTTTTCATTGTCCGTGAAATCCATGAGTCTTAAGGCAGCCTCAATCATCTTTAACCATCCTTGAGCTACTAGCGGATCTTTCGAAACCTCGAAGTCTGCTGGCTTAACTCTCTTCCATCTGACCAAAAGAGGTTCCTGATATGCCGCTCTTAGTTCAGCAGCAGGAGCTGGGACTTTGTTGACTTGTGGCTGCGGAGGAGGAGAAGGCTCATCATTGCCTCTTCGATCGTCATTCTGGCCGTTGGCCCTTAAAGTAGCAATTTCCCTTCTTTGATCCTCCAGTTGTCTCTGCAACTCAGCAATCATCGTCATGAGTCTTTCATTGGTTTGGGTGCGTGTCTGCATTCTTCGATGGCTTTCCATCATAAATTTCCTAAAAGAATTAGAACTTAGAAATAATCTTCTAATTATGAGACAGGTTTTCACTACTAGATAATTAAACGTTAAACATTTAGACCTTAATCTTATCATCATACTTGCATCAAAACATCTAACTTTATAACATACTTACTTGGAGGACTTAGATTGACGTGTGACGATATGAATTGTAATCGGAAATTCGCTCTGATACCAAAGCTTGTAACGCCCCCTTTTACGGACGTCACAGATGACATTTCATTCATACATTCATACTTGTTTAAACTTTAAACATAAACATAATTATAAAACTTATACGATACTTTTAATCGTAAACGTAATTTAACATACTTAGCCAGGATCCATTCGTGCATTTTTTTTTATAACTTAACATTGTTAAATAACATTGCTTAACTCATTCCATATCATAATTTATTCTATTACACTTTAAATTAATCATAAACTTATTTTAATAAAATAGATATGCCAAGTTGTAAAATCATAACTTATAAAAACATCACATCACTTAATAGTCACATGCTCCCACAGTTCGACAAGCCGAACAAGGGACTTCGGTAGGCTGAACATGATCGGCAGACCAGAATCCCTCAATCGATAGGACGGCAGAGGCTTTGCAAAACAGGCTTGAAAATTAATCATCGTCTGGCAGGCCGAAAACGTAATCGGCAGGCTAAACTTTCAGACATCGGCAGGCCAGCCAAGGATGTTTGGTAGGCCGACCTAGCCAAAATCCTTGAGAAAACCTAATTTGTAAAACAGATTTAACTTTTCATAAAATGCAGAAGATCAAAATTCTTTAAAATGATGAAATAAAATATAAAACTATAGTTCAAGTATTCTTAAAACTTAACATAAAAATAATATGTTCAAAATATAAAACTTGACTTAAAACATAAAATCATTCTTCTTGGCGTTCTTCCGGTCACAATTCATCGTGCTTAATGCTCACACGCCTTCCCATGTCCTCCACCTAGTCCATGATTTTCTTACCCTTATCTGCAACATGACATAAAACTTGATTAAGCTAATGCTTAGTAAGTACATATAATTCTCACAATTAAAAAAAAACATTTCTTATACATCATCATCATCGTCGTCATCATATCATAAAAGTGCCTTAAGCACAATTTCATAGAAACATATATTTCATTACATTGACTATATTAAAACTTATTCCATTTTATCTTAAGGGTCCAAGTGTTGCACCATAATCATCATCGTTGGCATGCCGTCATGAGAGGAGAAGGGTAGTTAATCCCAAACCAAACATGACATCATAACATATCATTTCATAACATTGGTGTGCAACACTTATTAGGTGATACATATATATACATAATTTTCATACTTCGAAACATGTCATTTTTATACATGCATAACTTTAAATCATGATAATCTTTTATAAGAAATCCTTTAAGGAAAATAACCATAAAATCATCATGAATATCATTGTGAACATATCATCAAACCTTGTAAAACGTGTCATGTTGCAGGTGAGAATGTACTTACCTTAAAGCTAGCTTACTTAACCTTAATACGATTTGGTGACGATGTCGCGGTCTCGAAGTGCTTGTTCCTTTGAGTGTTCATGCTATTTATTCATTTAAAAATACAATAAAATTAATACTTATCACAAAACATCCATTCATATAACATTCATATATATACATTCATCTCATATTACAAACATAATTCATAACCATCATTGTTAAAACATAAAATTATCATCACATATAAACATTATTCATAACATGCTTCCTTAAATATTATCATCAAAACATCTCATACATTACAAACATGAAAATCTTTTGAAAACATTTTTCTAATAATTTAAAAATACATACATTTTAAAATTCATAAAAACATCTTATTATCATGTATTACAACATCATAAAAATATTTCATCATCAATCAAAATCATTTAAACATATAAAACATTTTGTAAAACAAAAATTCAAAAATAACATTGTTAAAACAGTTTTCTTAACCTAATCTCATAGAAATTCATAACATAATTATACATTCATCATACATTATACGTGCACATTCTTGACAACTTTCATGAAAATCATCATTCATTTACCCCTTGAATAAACATTACAATTTCATACATCATATCCAAACAACAATATTTACTGTGAAGGGTAGAAGATAGAAAATTCATATTTTTCATAAAAATATCGAAATGGCATGAAACTTAAAAACATCACATAATACATACATGAACATCATATTAAAAACTCAAAACAAAATACAATACCTAGAGAAAGATATTGTAGATGAATTGAGGAGGAGAATTCTTTTCAGAATTACCAAAAAAGTTCTTACCTTGAAAACTTCTTCTTAAAATCCTTGAATTCAACCAACAAAATATAAATTTTTTTTCTTTCAGTACTTGCAGAGAATTTTTGAGAGGAAAGAGGATGGAATTCATGGAGAAGAGAAAAGAAAGAAAGAAATTAGAAACATCTCAGAACTGAGAGAGAGAGAAGAGTGAGAAGATGAGAGAAAACTGAGGAAAAAGAACGTTAAAATTTTTTTTTAACGTAACAAGCATAATGAAAATTCATTATCCTCCATTAAGTCAGAATTTTTCTGACTCATTGATAGCAAATGGCGTGGAAGAATGAGAGAAAAGAGGAAAGTCAAACAATCACTCATCACTTACCATGTTTTGCCCTCTTAAACTAGGAAACCATTTAAATCATACAAATCAATGTGAAGTCAAACCTTTTTATTTCCTTAACTTATAAAATATTCCATTATTGTGCCAATTAATCACAATAAATTACCCATTTAACGTAATTATCTCAGCCATAAATTTGGAGAGATTTTTGCTGACTGCTTTTCAGTTATGTTCGGCCTGTCGATTTTCCCCTTCGGCCTGCCGGTTCCACCAAGTTCGGCCTGCCGATGGTTTCCTTTGGCCTGTCAGTTCCACCAAGTTTGGCCTGCGAACCTGAAAGTCTGGCCTGCCGAACTGTCCTTAAATGTCATACATTAAAACAATTCAATTCATCTTTGCATCATAAATAAACATGGACACTTGAGCACAACGATTCCATGCGGTCGTCACCTGTCATAAAACTTGACATAAAAGTTAGTAACATTAAAATCATATATCACAACATATAACATAAATTATTAATAAAATTTCCTTAACGTCGTTACTAACTTAACGTGATTCATTACATAAAAATAGGTGGGTGTTACACGATCTCCTTGAATCTAGATAGGATTAGAAATCCAAGTCTGAGTATCCTAGAGGAGTTAAATTCTCACCCAAATGCACAAGCATATACCCTCGAGTCCTTCTCAAGTACTTGAAAATCTACTTGACTGCAACCCAATGGTTTGGTCTTGGAGCCACCTTCCTTCAACTTACAATCCCGACCGCATAACAAATATTCAGTCGTGTACAAAGCATGACATTTATGAGACTACCCACTACCGAAGCATAAGGCACATTCTTTATGTATTCTCTTTCTTCCTCAGACTTTGGAGAGTCTTTCTTAGAAAGAGTAATTCCTGACCTAGATGGTTGCCCACCATTCTTGGAATCCTGCATTGAAAGCCTCATGAGAATTTTATCTATATAGCCTGCTTAGGAAAAAGCTATCATTTTGTTTTTCCTATTCTGAAAGATCTGGACATCGAGAACAAAATTAGCCTCACCCAAGTCCTTCATGTTAAACTACATAGTCAACCAGAATTTGACCGATGACACCGCCCCAACGTCATTGCCAATTAACAGAATGTCATCTACATGGGGTGGTAGAAAAATCACTTTCTTATCCTTAATGTGTTTGTAAACACATGGTTCGTCCACATTTTGTGTGAACCCATAAGTTTTGATCATTTGATCAAATCTTATGTTCCAAGAATGGGAAGCCTGTTTCAGTCCATAAATTAACTTTAGCAACTTATAAATCTTACCCTTATGACTTTTGTCCTTGAATCCATCTGGTTGGTCCATATAAATGGACTCATCAAGATAGCTATTTAGAAAGGCCATCTTGACATCCATTTGCCAAATCTTGTAGTTGAGAGTGGCAGCTATGGACAAGAGAATGCAGATAGATTTAAGTATGGCTACAGGTGAAAAGGTTTCCTCATAATCGATTCCTTCCTTTTAAGCGTATCATTTAGCTACTAGTTTAGCCTTAAAGGTTTTGACCTTTCCATCCACTCCTCCTTTCCTCTTGTAGATCCGCTTACACCCTATTAGTTTTACCCCTTCAGGAAGATCCATAAGCTCCCATACTTAATTTGTCTGCATAGACTTCATCTCTGTGCTAATGGCCTCTGTCTAGAGTTTCGAATCAACATCCTCCATAGCCTCTTTGTAAGTGTAAGGATCCTGGTCATGTTTATTTGGTTTAGCCAAGAAGGCCTCACCATTGAACATATACCTCTCAAGTTGACGCCCGATCGTCCCACTACACCAAAGCCCCTTAGATTGTTGTTTCACTACACTAAAGCCCCTTAGGTTGTTGTTTAGGTTTATTTGGTTTTTCTACAGCGATTAGAGTGGTCTCTGCCGGAACCTCCAGACTGATCAAATCAACTCCTCAACTCCTCAAACACCACTTTGCTTCAAGGCTTAAAGTCGTTCATGTAACTTTCCTTAGGGACAGTTACATTAATTGAAATTATGACTTTATTTTCCTTTGGGTTATAAAAATAACCCCCTTGTCTCTTTTGGATATCCTACAAACACACAAACTTTCAAACGTACGTCTAACTTATTCACATCCCTAAACATGACGTGGGCTGGACATCCCCATATGCGAATATGGTTTAAGGAAGTCCTCTTCCTCGTCCACAACTCGTGAGGAGTCTTAGGAACCGATTTTGATGCCACATTGTTCAAAAGATAACATGTGGTTTGTAGTGCATATCCCTAAAAAGACAAAGGCAATGATGAATAACTCATCATAGACCTAACCAAGTCCAACAAAGTCCTATTTCTTCTCTCTGCTATGCCATTCTGTTGCAGAGTGCCCAATGCAGTCAAATGGAATAAAATCCTATTCTCTAATAATTGTCCCAAGAACTCATCAGAAAGGTATTCTCCACCTCGATCAGATCAAAATACCTTTATGAGTCTACCCAATTGCTTTTCCACTTTAGCCCAAAACTCTCTAAACTTGTCAAAAGTTTCACTTTTGTGGTGCATTAGGTACACATACCCATACCTTGAGTAATCGTCAATAAAAGTGATGAAATACTCATACCCTCTTTGTGCCCAGATGTTCATAGGTCCGCAAACATTACTATGCATAAATTCTAGAACCCCTTCGGCCCTATTTTCCTTAGACCCGAATAGTCTTTTAGTCATTTTGCCCTTCAAATAGGATTCACATTGTTGTATAGATTCCACCTTTAAGTGACTTAAAGATCTATCCCTTACCAACCTTTGAATCCTATTCAGACTAATATGACCTAATCGCAAATGCCAAAGATATGTCTCATTAGAGTGAGAAGTTTTAGGCCTTTAAGAGTTATCATTATTCATCTCAGCATTAAGCAGTAATTTCATCTTAGGTTTGATAAAATATAGATTATTTTACATCCATCTAGAATAGATAAAAGATTTGTTTTTACAAATTACTACTTTATTATTAAAAGAAACTAAATAGGAGTCTTTAAATAAACAAGCTACAGAAATTAAATTCCTTTTAAATTTAGGAACATAAAAACAATCTTGCAAAATTAAAATCCTATAATTATCAAAATAAAGATGGATGTCTTCCACTACTTTAGCTAAGACCAAGGATCCATCGTCCATCCAAAGCGTGAAGTCTTCACGAAGCAGACTTCTCGTTTCTTTGAACCCTTGTAGAGAAACACAAACATGTTTAGTTGCTTCAGAATCTATGACCCAGGTGTCACTAGATTCCTCAACAAAATAAGTTTCTAAGTGTAGAAGATCACACCTACCTCCTCGGGAAAGGAAGTCCTTGCAATTCTTCTTTATGTGCCTGACCTTCCCGTAGAAGAAGCACTTTAGCACTTTGGGTTCTTCTTCTTATTATTCTTCTACTTATTCTTGTCATTTGCAAGAATAGAAGACTTCCCGTTCTTGGCCCGTTGTTTCTTTCTATTCTCAGGGTTAGGATTGGAACCAGAAGCAGCCGTCAAGTTGGCCTCACCACCAGCAAGTTACTCCTTGATTTGCAGTTCAAACTCTTGTAACTGCTTCATCAACTTAGTCAAGGTCATATCCCATCTATTGCTTAAATTGAAAGTAGCCTTAAATGGGATATATTCCTTAGATAGAGTCTCAAAGACCATAGCAATCTGAGTTTCAGCATCGATGTCAACTCCATTGGTTTGAGCCTCAGCGAGGTAACCCATGACTAACATCATATGCTCCTTTACAGATGTCCCTGGTCTCTACTTGCAGTTCAAGAGTTTTTGAAGCACCCCTTGCTGCTTTGTTAAGGCCTGGCCTCCAAACATGTCTTACAGATTATCCGAGATCTATCTAGCAGTCTCATAATCCTCATGTTGAGCCTATAGCATGTTATTCATGCTAGCCATAACATAGCAGCGAGCCTGATCATTGGCATCTTTCCAACGATCATATGCTTGGATTTGTTCATTAGTGGAATCTCCTGTAGGCTTAGGAGGACACGGAGTTGTCAACATAAATTTAAGTTTCTCAAAGGAAAGGACGATGTTTAGGTTACGTTTCTAATCATTATAATTCTCTCTAGTTAATTGGTTTTTGTCAAGTATCGATGATAAATCATTTTTAGACATTTTTAATCTATAATAAAGAATTATATACCAAACATAAGCAAACATATTATAATAATTTTGTAAGATAACACAATCATGTATAGCATACAAATGTGTTTATGTGTCAAAACCTTGAAAATATCACAACCTTATAACGATAATTCCTAACTCAGAATTCAACATGCTCCTAGGGGAGTCTTGCCAAATTCAATCAAGAACACAGATCCCTCATAATTAATAAATGTCATCCAGGACTCGAATGATCCAGCATATATTAATAATTGTTTCTTTGGCCATTAATTTTATTAACAAAGCTCCTAGGGGAGGTTAATAATAAAGTTAACATAAGTGTATAACCATCGTTTCAATATTTTATCTAGATTTATAATCACCACCTAGGGGTGTGCAACCATAAATCATGCTAAAATACCTTATCCTCTTGGAAATCCAACTTAGTACATGATGAAATCCTTTCCTAGGGGTCGGAACCACCATGTGCTACCTATAGACCAACGATGGTGGCCATAGGTCCTCTCTTCGAAAACATTCTCCCACTCTTTCTTTTGAAATCAAGGTTTTGTTTTATAAACATACATGAAAAATTTTTAATGAGCGGCACTCGCTATCTATATGACATGTTATTAATAAACATGGCAACTCATATTATAATGCAGACAAGCAAAGCAATCATGCAAAGCCATAAGCAAAATAATAATAAATAACCATAATATTATGGTTCCACCTTAGAGAAAAGAAAATGAAGATCACAAGAGATAAATCAAAACATATTATCGATGCTTCATCCTTGAATCTTCAAATTTTATCTTTCTTTATGTAACTTCCATCTTCAAGTCTTCAATCCCGCCTAGATCGAATACTTTATATTTTCGGTTAGATCTAAATTTAATATTTCTCAAAATTGTCCCAAAAATAAAATCAAGATTGCATTGAAAAACGCACCTTTTCTAAAATTTGAATCCATCGGCCTGCCGATATTTTCATGTCGGCCTGTCGATCATGACAGTTCAGCTTGCCACCAAAGCCATCAGATTTTTGCCCCACTAACGGCCTACCGATCTTAGAGGTTCAGCCTGCTAGTCTACGACCATCGGACTATCGAACTAGAGGTTTCGGCATGTCGACCGAGCAGAAATCACGTTTTTCTAAAAAATACAGATTTTAATGTAATTTATCAATTTTATGTTCAACAATTCAAAAACATAAAATTAGAGACTCAGGAAATACCTGGGAACACTATCATCTATCTTCTAGATCCATCTTCTAGATTCGTCTTCTTCGAATGATTATTCAATTATAAAATTCTTACAAATCTAAAATTAAATAATAGTTACTAGACAGATACAATAGTCCACCATCTAATTACATGAAAAACCTAGATACATATTTTAACCTATGAGGAACCATAACCAGCATAAATTAATTAATAAATAAATAATTAAATAATAATTTAATCAACCATAATTAATTAATAAATATTCACCATATAATTCATGACAACATAAAAATATATAGAAACCTAGAGTGTCAACTCGCTAAAAAATTAAATTCAAGTATAGAAGAGATCAAGATCACATAATTTATGCTTATAGCATGATCACAAACTTGCACATTTACGTAAAAACCATGTCTTTGACACCAATTATTGGAAAAATAATACGCAGCAGAATTTTAAAATTTTTTTATACCAGGGTATTTTTCAAGACACAAGTTTGATACGCTATATGTATAAATTAACCAGATCTTACTAACCTTATTTGCCGAAAAGCTCTACAATTCGTGAAGAGAAGTAACGTTCTAGAAGAGCCTCAACCAACTAGTCTTCTTTGCTATTCTTTATCAATGATTGGAGTGCATATGAGCGCACATCATTTAGCCTTTCGCCGGTGACACTCCTTCTAACCAATTGAGAAAAACCCAAAGCTATAGTTCTTGATTTGTGAACAAGAGCTTTCCAAGGAGTTTCAAAGTTTCACTCTAGATTTCTCAATTGATCTACATAACAATGAGTCTCACTCCCCTTTTTTTTAGGTTGGGCTCAGGACTTGGTCCTTATCAGATAAGGCCTTAAAAATTCAAATCAGAATCAATATCAGATCAAATCTACGTGAAAATACGTGATCTATTTATCGCTCAGTCGGTAGGCCAAATTGATAGATTAGCCAGTCAAACTTACTCCATTGATAGCCGAACTTACGATAAATGATCCCTGTGAATATTTTATTTCCCACTTGAGATTCTTATGATAGAGCCTCAATTTTAATTCAAATAACCCAATAGAGAAGTTATATGATTAAAACTGTCACATCTAGATAATCTCTAGGAAAATAAATATTCCTGATAAGTCAACAAGTTAATTTTGAATTAATTTATTCAAAATTAATCCAACCGATAAATAGACATGAATTATCTAATTCTGATAATTCAACAAGTTTACCTTAAATTAATTTTCATAAAATTAATTCAATCGATAAATAGATATAAATTATTTGATCCTATCAAATTTTCAGCCAATCAATAATTTGACACAAGTCACTAATTATTGAAAAAGCACGCCGTATCGTTATAGGATTTTTATGAGCTAACGAAAGGGACCTAATGGACCTATATAGTTCAAGCTCCCAATAATTATGAAACCCAATATTCCAGATATACATTTCATAATTATCAACTCTAACACTACTCCACTAAAAGCTTAGAGTAGCACTCTCTAAGTCTCCATGACATATCATAATGTATCGCATCCCTATAGGATTATCCATAATTGGCTTAAGGATAAATTCTATCTTACCCCACTAATTATTTTTCTCTTACGTTCCATTATCTTACCATCAGAAAACTTACCACCCACAGATTGTATACCATTCGGTTACACCTATATATCCAAATGGTTGAGCACTCTGGTTTTTCAATTATAGGAGAATGCATATAAGTGGATATCAACTACTCCTAAAGAGGAGCTATAGATTCCATATCTATGAATAACAGGTCTACGCTATCAAGAGTCATGCCTCCAACATACCCGTATGCGTACCACTATTGATATGTGGATATTACCCTTTAGTACATCAAAAGACATAGGTCAAGATAACGGCCCACTATTCATCTTAGGATTAAGATACAATATAAATGATTGTCTAAAGTGAATTAATTTGCCAAGATAGAATTATTAATCCAAATCAATTCACTTTATGTCCCGATCTGACACATTGTCACCTATGATAATGTGCCAATGTTTCTATTCACGGAGTCCACCTTCGATGGCTAAGACAAACCATCTCCTGTTAGGGATATAGACAACATAACAATCTTTACATGAGTAAAGCGCCCAACTTTATTACCTCAATTGCAGATCTTATGATTTAGACCATCACCTTAAGAATCATGTCTTCTGCATAATCTGTCCATTATATGCCCAATTCTTAAAGGTTTAGACCGACAGTCTCAAACTTTTGTTTGCTTAACACACATTCAACAAATATGAATGTAAAGAGGACAAGATTTGGTATATAAATAATGAATAAATTCTTTACTGATAAAAATGTCTCCAAAAACATATTATATTTTTACTTCTTAGGGCATACTTGTCTAACACATTCAACAACATTCAATCACTGAGCAAGAAAATGTCAGATCCCAATTTTATAAAAATTAAAAATCATTTGATTTTTTTCTTAAATCCTAACAACTTCTTCTTCTCCTTCTTCTTCTTCTTCTTCTTCTTCTTCTTCTTCTTTCCTTCCTTGTATTCTCTGCTGATAAGAAAAAAAATAGATCTTAGGTCTGAGATGGAGGGGTATCGCTTGAGCATGAGGCCAAGTCAGTCGCAGCATTGCCACTGTGGCATCCCTGACACGAGCCCACTGGTCAACAAGAGCCTAGCTCCATCGCCCTACTTTCTCTCCCCAAATCACTCCAACATTTGTAAGGGCTTTGTAGCTCTATTGGTCGACAAAGATCATAGGCGACGGAGCATAGGGACAATTGTTAGTCTTAACTGGCTTGCACGATGAGGTTGCGATAGCTTGGCCATCGGTCCTCAACAGTGGCGACCTCCGTAAGTCTCTACTTCACCTCCCAAACCTCTTTCTCTCCTCTGGCATCCTTCCTCCTTGGCGATGGGAAAGAGGTCAACCTTAATGTAGAAGTCAACCTCAATGCAGAGTGTTCTTCATTTTTTTGATCTAGATAATGTTCCTGATTTTTTTTTCCTTTCTGAAAAGTTATTTTTTAGGTTTTATTGCTTTTCTGGTTTCTTTTTTATTATTTACATTTACATTTTAATTTTGTTAAAGAAATATAATTTTAATTTTAATTTCTTGAAAAGGATATTAAATATTTTACTAAAACACTCTTATTAAAGAGTTCATGTACACCTCGCATGACGCTCTTTTTAACAGAAGTTGGTTAAATTGGTCCCTAGCAACTAAAATAAAAAGTTTGGGTCAGTTTGGTCAAGGAAAAAAAGATTGGGGATCAAAATCTTAGTTTCATGAATGGTTGGTGTCTAATTGAGCAGTTTACCTTTTTATGTTTTACTGTAACATGTGAGAGCTTCAACTATAGCAGTTTAAATTTATTAGTTCCAACTAATGTTGCCAAACAAAGTCGTTACTAATAGGGCATTTAAAAACTCAATTTGAACAAATAGTTTGAACTGAAAAAACTACAGCAATTCAAAATTTTATGAGATAGAACCCTTTGAATTTGTTTCATAGGCAAGAATGCAGCCTTTGTCTATATCTATTTTTTTTTCTTTTTTCTCCTACTGGCTATACTATTATTATTTAGAAGGATCACAATGATGCTCGTGTTAGGATTGATCCCCTATGAGCATTGACATTGTACATATTGCTGGTTAATTTTAAAAAAACAACATTTAGTTATCTTGGTTGTTTGTATATGGATACTGAAATAAACATCTACAAAATTCTATGATTATTAATGTGACCATAAATTTAGCATATAATTGTTGTATGTGTAAGGATTAAATTTATAGATAATAATCTAAATAGTCTATAATAAATTAATTAAAGTTAGGACCTTTAGTTAAATATTACAAGCACGGTTTAATTTCATCTAGAATGAAATAGTTTTATCTAGACTATTAATGTTCAGACACTGGATTAGAGGTACTTTTTATAATGTGATTATATACAACTGGACAAGATAAATTATGAACATTTAATAATATTTTCTTACACATAGTGTTCAAATTTATCACTATGATGATCATATATATGACACTCTTAATTCTAAGTATTCATCAGACTTCTATTTATGACATTATGCTTTTTGACTTGCTTGATAAAATTTGTCTATAGATAGATCATAACTTCGCATATTGAAAACATCATAAAATAAGTGGCAGGGAATGATAATACAGATATAAAGTCCATTCCTTCCTATTGGAAGTTAGAAATTCTTCTATTGAGTGATGATTTGGGACTTGAACAGTAAAATGTTTATTCAATATAAGATTATAAATTAACGGGTCATTAGAGAATCATTGGAACTCAAAGATAAAAACATAATAAGATAGGTAAACAAAAATTGAACCTAGCTTTTATTATGAACTATTTATGAAGGATTGACTTATATGTAAGGATTATATCAATGGACTACTCGGTAATTGTTTTAGTAATTATTACTATAAATCTAAGTGTGCAGTTTTGGGTATTTAGCGGAATAATTCTGAAACTAATAAATTTGACATATTAATTACATAATTTAATTAGTTATCAAATTAATTGGAGCTTGAATTATGATCCTCAATGTTGACTCTGTAAATACTATATTGGATCAAGTACACAATGTTGTCATACAAAATGGGCAATGCTCAATTAATTTTGAATTATTTAATTATATTTAATTAATAAAATTAATTAAATATATTTTAATTTTATGAGATATCGAGTGGTATGGCCATACTCTGTTTGAAACTACCACAAAGAAAAATCTTGTGGTAGATACAAAATTGATTGATTAATTAATTTAAAATTAATTTCATTTAAGTATGATTTATTCATTGAAAAAAGATAGGAAAGAAAAACGAATTTGAATCCACCTACTTCAAGATGGCCTTTTATCATGTTGTCTTCTATAGATAATTGCCCATCTTATATACAATAAGGTGCATGAGATATACGGGTAAGTGGGAGAGATCGAAATAAAATAAAAAACGGGAAGGACAAGGTAGATGTGATATGAAGAAATGGACAAAATTTACTTTTTCATCTTTCCACTTGAATGGAAAATAAAGTACCTGTCTTGACGAAAAGATAAGCATGTAAGCACACGTAAAATCATAACATTAAATGGTATAGACAAAAGTCAGCATCCTACTACTACATTTTTGAAAAGAAAAAGGATGGATGCATGTGATGTTCAGAAGCTTTTCATCTTTATCAGTTTTTCTTGACGAATCCACCCACTGATCTTGAATGAGATAATTGCCCATATGACGTTCATGATTTCCACCATGTCACAAATAGAATATATGTTAAGGACGGAAAAAGATATGAGGACGTGAGAAAATCATGAGAAAATTCTCAATAGAGAAGAGTATGAGATATTCTTCAAAAGAGAAAACTTGTAAAGTTATTCTTTTCTAAAATCTTGTTATCGTGTTGAGTATATAGCTAAATCAAAAAAAGTATGAGATTAATATGTATTACTATTTGACTTTCACTTATCAATCTCTAGCGTAAAGATTTGATTTAAAAAATTTACTATGTCAAAATTTAAAGTGAAAAATCTTGATAAGCTTTAAAAGGTTTGAGCCATAATTTTTTATACCTTATACGAATAAAAATTATACGCCTATTCTGACAAAAAATAGTTTTAAGAAAATTTTCTGATGTCGACGGATCTGCATTTCCACTGCAAATTTACGCCAAATTTCCAACAGCTCGATCAATGCTTGCAGCTATAGGGCACTTTGTATTTTATTCGTTTTTAGGCTGGAAACATGAAGGAATTTTTGTCTTAAAAAAAGCCTCAAGGCACCCGGCTGCAAAAAACCGTTTTGTTTGCTTGAATTTTGTCGTTGTTTCGAATTCTTTTTGTTTTATCGTTTTTTCATGGTTTATAGATCTTTTTGTCGTTGCTCATATTATTATTGTAATGAAAATTTTTGTTGGCTGCTGCCCGTCGCTTTTAAACTTATTGCTGTCTTTTCATTTGTTGTTGTCGTTTTCATTTTTGGGTTAAATTTGTTCCTTTTTAGTAATTGGCATGTCCCTTTTTCTTTTCTTTTTTATTTGTAGTTTTCTTTTCATTCTTTTGTGGTTTTAAAGTTAGTGGACATATTATTTTGCCTTTTTATGTTTATATGATGGTCTTTTGGATTTATATATTCAGTTTTGATTATAACAAAATTTGTATGAACCCGTAAAAGTAATAGGCTTTTTGTACGATTTTTTCCACTGTAATATACACACTGGACATGAAGAAGACGACTACAGCTAGGAGAAAAGACCTCACATGGTTACTAGATTAACATGCAGAATATGCATTTTAGGTCTATGAAACCTAAATTTTTTTTTGGGCTGGTCCATGAATTTGGACCCAATATGTATTTAGGGTCTACAAATATTCAGCACCCACGTGAAGTACACCGTACGTGCATGCAATCCTCCATAAATAAAGATTATAAACTTAAGTTGAAAACTACATGTAGTTTTTCACTATGGAGGAAACTACATGTAGCTTTGCATGATGGACGATGTGTCCATGCATAGTTTCTCCTATTCATGATTGAGTTCGTGAAACCCAATGGTGGATTTGGGCCTATTAACAAAATAGTTTTGCAGCCCATATGTTAGAAATCCATATCATCGTTCTTCCAGCGACCCACATTGGTAGAAGACTACATATGAAGGAGCAGGGATTTTTTTAATTACTAGAAGTTCCATTGTAATTTTTTATTATCATAATTATAATTTTTTATGGGTTGTAATTTAATTATTGAAAATGACTCGGTCAAAAATCTATTATTTTTTTATGTTATAATTTTTTGTGATGTTGTTATAACATATTCTTACATTATAACATGCCATCTAGAAAATACCAATTCGTAGTTATTGTAACATACATGCATACGTATATGTATTATTTCATATTTTATAAAGTTGTTTATAATATGATTTAATATGACATTAGATTTAATTTAACATGATTCAATTTATCGGGTTGGTTATTTTCTTTTGAATTTGCATAATCAACCAAATAATGTGAATTAGATCTGAATAGTTAAAATTTGATAAAATTTATATAAAATCTAAGTTATTAGCTAATTTTAAATAGTGTATTATTAGGTAGCTTAGATTAGTCATATATAAATTTAGATTTTCAGAAAATCTGGTAATTTATTTATTTATAAATGGAATATGATTCTAATAACAAATTTTCACCTAGTAAATTAAAATTTGATTTATTTACTAGATTAATAAAGCATGAGATGCTATAAGATAAGACACATTAACTTAAGATAATGAGTGGGAGAAAGTAGTATAACAATATTACTTACAATCTCTACTATTAACACAACACCATGAGATATAAGTGGTGTCTCAAGATGCTTTAATTTCATCCTCCCTTTGGAAGGTGTCAATTTAAATCAATAACAAGGTTAGCTTCCAAAAGATAGGATTTTAAAATGTATTTCAAAATCGACCTAGTCTTTGGCAGTAATTTTGTGGTAAGTTATCAAAATCCGAAATATAGGTTGCACTTATGAAGATATAATAAAATTGTTAATTTATCTTGACTAAAATAAACGGTAATAATAAATATAGAAAAATATGAGATATTTTGAGTACATTTATTAGTTGAGATTGTCTCAAGTCAATTTATAAATAATATAACTACCCTTCGACAACACATTATTAATTAAAAATTGAATTATCGTAGAATAAGTAAACTTTTTATTTATTTTTACATATGCATTATGCATCACATTTACTATTCTAAAAATAACTTTATGATGCTTATGCAACCATTTAACTTATGTCATTTATTTATTACAGCAACAATATTAAAACCAATAATCACTATACTATCAAATGAAAAGTTAACCAATGATAATTTTGGCAAGAGAAAAAATAACTTGAACATAGTACTCATTTGTAAAAGTTATAAGTTTGACCTAATGGAGGAGTGTCCTCCACCACTTGCTGCCAATGTTACTTGTAATATACGAGACGCATATGATCATTGGATTGAGGCAAATAATAAAGCCCGATGCTACATGTTAGCTGATATGTTTGACGTGTTGAGACAAAACATGAAAACATGGAAACTGCTTATCAGATAATGCAGTCACTCCATAGAGATGCTTGGAAGCCTGTCCGAAAAGGCACAACATGAAGCCATTAAGGCTGTTATGAATGCTAACATGAAGGCAGGAATTTTAGTCAGAGAACATGTTCTAAACATGGTTAGTCATCTACATAAGGCTAAAATTAATGGGGAAATTATAGATGAAGCCACACAAGTGGGGATGATTTTAGAAACTCTCTTGCCTGCAATCCTTCAATTTAAAAGCTATTATTTTATGAATAAGCTGAATTACAATATGACTGAATTGCTCAATGAGCTACAAACTTTTGTATTAATCTCGAAAGAGAAATCAAGAGAAAGTGAGGCAAATATTGCCAAGGCATAACCTTCCTCTTCTAGTAAAATGAATAGAAAAAGAAAGACGAGAGCTAAAAGAAGTGGCAAATCCAATGATCGAGGAAAACCTAAGAATAACAAGAGCAATAGCAATAACAACAACAACAACAACAATAAAAAAAAGGTCAAAGAAGCCCAAAGGAAAATATTTCCACTATGGTATAAATGGGCATTAGAAGAGAAACTATAAGAAGTATCTCCAGGAGCTCCAAAAGGGAAATAAGATTAGTAAATTAGACTTACTTGTCCTAGAATCATGCTTAGTCGAAGATGATATATCACCTTGGATAGTTGATTTAGAGACAACTAATCATGTTTGTTGTTTGTTGCAAATGCTTAGTTCTCTAAAGGAACTTGCTGACGGGGAGCATATGATGACTGTGGGAATAAGAAAAGTTGTTTTGACATAAGCAGTGCAAGTAATTAAACTTTTTTTTGGAAAAATTTTTACTATTGAACAATATTTATTTTATTCTTGGTTTTTGTAGAAATTTGATTTCTGCTTCCAAGTTGTTTAAACAGTTATTTAATGTTTCTTTTTATGATAAAAATTGTTATAATATCTAGAAACAGTTTGGATATTTGTTCTATAAACTTTAAAAATGGGTTTTACACCTTAAGGCCCAATGAAAAGTCACTGCTTGATACCAAAATGTTCAAAGTTTAACGACCTAAATCTAAAAGCAAAAGATTTCTTTCGATGGTGAGACATACATTTGGCATCTTAGGTTGGGTCATATTAATCTTGATATGATTAAAAGACTAGTGAAAGATGGTCCATTAAGAGAACTAAAAGTTAGTATTCTACCAATTTGTGAATCTTGTTTAGAAGAGAAAATGACCAAGAGGCCTTTCTTTGCAAAAGGTGAAAGAGCTGAAGAACCCCTTGAATTGATACATTTAGACGTTTAGGGTCCAATGAATGTACAAGCACGACGTTGTTATATATACTTTGTCATATTTATTGACAATTATTCAAGGTATGGATACATGTACCTAGTGCAAAGAAATATAAGACTTTTGGAAAGTTCAAAGAATTCCTAGCAGAAGTTAGAAAGCAATTAAGTAAGTCAGTGAGACTCTTTGATCGGATCAATGAGGGGAGTATCTTGATACTGAATTGAAGGATTATTTAATAGAATATAGTATTCTATTCTAACCTAACTCGCTGCACCTGGAACATCACAGCAAAATGGTGTTGACGAGAGAGGAAATTGAACACTGCTGGACATGGTGAGATCTATGATCAGTTACTCATAATTTCTCGCTTCATTTTGGGGATATGCAATACAAGCTGTAATTTACATTTTGAATAATGTTCCAACTAATTCTATTCCTAAAAACACCTTATGAGTTATGGAGCAGTTGTAAAACTAGTTTACAATATATCCTTATATAAGGATGTTTTGCACAAGTACTAAAAGGAAATACTGGGAACTTGGAACTACATTATGAAGTATGCTTGTTTGTAGGTTATCTTAAGGGAATGATGGGAGGTTTGTTTTATAGTCCTAAAGAGAAAAAAATATTTGTATCGACAAATGCTACTTTTCTTGAGTTTGATTATATTACTAACTTTAACCGTCGTAGCAAAGTTGTACTAGAAAGAATTATTTTCTAATCAGATCAGACCATAACCAACAACTATTGTTGAAAGAAAAATGGGGAGATCACATCTCAAAGTCAGGATGTCATACCACCTCGATGTAGTGGGAAGGTTGTAAGACCACCTACTCACTACAGAGAAATTAGAGAAGCACAAGTTGTTGTCTCTAATAATGTTGAGGATGATTTATTGACATACCACCGTACGATGGAAGATTCTGACATGGAGAAATAGAATGAGGCTATAAACCTTTAAATAGAATCAATATACTCCAATTAAGTCTGTTAACTTATAGATCTACCTACAGGGATAAAACCTATAGGGTGCAAATAGATCTATAAGAGGAAAAGAGGAGTGAATGAGAAAGTGGACACTTTCAAAGCAAGGCTTAAAACAAATGATTATACCTAGAAAGAGAGAGTCTATTATGTTGACACTTTCTCGCTAGTAGCTATGCTTAAATCCATTTGTTTTCTTTTATACATCATTGCATGTTTTGATTATGAAATATGGCCGATGGATGTCAAGACAATTTTTTTGAATGGCTATCTTGAAGAAAGCATCTATATAGTGCAAACAAAAAAGTTTGTAGTCAAAGGCCAAGAGCAAAAAATTTGCAAGTTATAAAGGTCTATTTATGGACTCAAGTAAGCTTTAAGTCCTTGGAACTTGAGATTTGATGTGACAATCAAGTCATGTGGTTTTGATCAAAATGTTCATGAACCATGTGTTTGCATGTACATCAAAGATAAAAAGATGGTCTTTTTAGTTCTTTGTGTAAATGATATTCTACTCATTGGGAATGATATAGAATCATTGTCTAGTGTGAAGAAATGGCTAGCCAATCAATTCCAAATGGAAGATTTGGGAGAGGCAAGTTATGTTCTTGGAATTCAAATCATATGAGATCATAAGAACAAACTATTGGCACTATCTTAGACTTAGTGTATTGATAAGCTGCTGATCAGATTTTCGATGAAAAACCCCAAGAAAGGCAACTTACCTAACCAACATAGAGTTTATCTTTCAAAAAAGTAATGTCCTAAGACACCTCAAGAGGAATTGAATATGAAACGTGTACCCTATGCATATGTAGTAGGAAATCTAATGTATGCCATATTGTGTACAAGACCTGACATATGTTACACTTTGGATACAGTCAGCTAGTATCAGTCCAACCTAGGATTAGATTATTGGATGTCGGTTAAGCACATTCTCAAGTATCTAAGGAGAACGAGAAACTATATGCTAGTTTACTCTGGTGAGGATTTGATTCTTACTGGATACATTGATTTTGATTTTTAATCAGACAAAGACACACATATATCCATATTTGGGTTAGTGTTTACTCTTGGTAGTGGAGCCATAGTTTGGAGAAGCATTAAACAATCATGTATTGTTGATTTGACTATGAAAGTTGAATGTGTAGCTGTTTTTAAAGCAGCGAAAGAGGTTGTATGGCTCCGTAACTTCTTAACGGATATGGAAGTAGTTCCAAATATAGATAAGCCAATTACATTGATAACAATGGAGCTGTAGCAAATTCAAAAGAACCAAGAAGCCACAATAGAGGAAAGCATATAGAATGAAAATATCATTTGATTAGATAAATAGTGATCAAGGTGAAGTGGACATTGTAAAGATAGCATCAAGAATAATCTTGCTGATCGTTTCACCAAGACGTTACCTGCGAAGAGTTTGAGCGACACTTAGAAGGCTTAAGCTTGAGGGACGTGTCTCACCTATTTTAGGACATGTGAGAAATTGTTGGGATTGATGCCGTACAGGCATATACATTATACATGTTGCTGGTTTATTTGAATAAAAAGACATTTATTATTTTTGATTGTTTGTATATGGATACTTAAATAAACATCTACAAAATCCTAATATTATTAATATGACTATAAATTTAGCATATAATTGTTATATGCATGAGGATTAAATTTATAAATAATAATCTAAGTAGTCTATAATAAATTAATGAAAGTTGTGATCATTAATTAAATATTACAATTACGATTCAATCTGATTTAGAATGCAAATAGTTTTATCCAGACTATTAATGTGTAGACTTTAGATTAGAAGTATTTTATATAATGTGATTATATAGGACTAGACCAAATAAATTATGAACCTCTAATAATATTTCATTACACATAGAGTGTTCAAATTTATCACTTTGATGATCATATATATGACACTCTTAATCTTGGGTATTTATTAGACTCTTATTTATGACATTATGTTTTTTGACTTGCTTAGTAAAATTTGTCTATAAACAGATCATAACTTTAGAAATTAGAAGCATAATTGAATAAGTAACTGGGAATGATAATACAGATATGGTTTTTATTTCTTCCAATTGAAAGTTAGAAAAATAGTTTTCTTAAGAGATGATTCAGGATTTGAACGGTAGAGCGCTTATTCATGATATGATTATGAATTAACTATTTATTAGAGAATCATTGAAACTCAAAAAAAAGAAAAAAAAAGAGAGGTAAACGAAATTGAATCTAGCTCTTATTGTGAACTATTTATGAAAGATTGACTTATATGTAATAATATATCAATGGACTATTCGCTATTTGATTTGAGTAACTATTACTATAATTTCAAGAGTGTAGTTTCAAGCTTTTAATAGAGTAACAATGAAACTAATAAAAATGGCATATTGATTAAAAAGTTTAATTAATTGTCAAATTTATTGAAGCTTAAATTACAAGTCCATAGATCCTCAATACCGACTCTATAAATACTATATTGGAACAGGTATACAGTAATGAATTATATTGAATTTAGAATTTTTGAACTCTAAATTAAATATCTCACACTATAAATATTTACGTGACGCAAAAAAAAAAAAAAAGTTCTCTGTGATATATAAGATGAAAGTAACAAATGTTGTCGTACAAAATAGATATTTAATTAATAAGATTAATTAAATATATTTTAATTTTGTGAGATTTAGAATGATATGACCATACTCTGTTTGAAACTACCATAGAGAAAAATCTAGTGGTAGATACAAAATTGATTCATTAAGTAATTTAAAATAAATTTCAATTAAATATGATTTATTCATTAAAAAAAGTTGGAAAGAAAAATGGATTTGAATCCACCTACTTCCAGATTGCCTTTTATCCTATTGTCTACTATAGATGATTGCCCATCTTATATACAATAAGGCGCATGGGATAAACGGGTAAGTTGGAGAGATCGAAATAAAATTTAAAAAAAAGGGAAGTAAAAGTGGATATGATATGAAGAAATGGATAAAACTTGCTTCTTCATGTTTCCACCTATATGGAAAATTACGTACCTTCCTTAAAGAAAAGACAAGCATGCAAGCATGCTTTAAATGATAATATTAAATGATATGGACAAAACTTAATATCGTGCTATTACATCTTTGAAAAAAAGGATGGATGCATGTGATGTTCAAAAGCATTTCAGCTTTATCAATTTTCCTTGCCGAATCCACCCCCTGATCTTGAATGAGATAATTGCCCATATCACGTTCATGATTTCCACCATCTTATAAGAAGAATATATGTTAAGGAGGGAAAGAGAGAAGAGGACGTGAGGAAATTATGAGAAAATAGAAGAGTAAGAGATATTCTTCAAAAGAGAAAACTTGTGAAATTAGTCTCTAGCAAAAACTTGTTATCTCATGTGTGAGCACATAGTTAAATAAAAAAAAAAGTGTAAGATTAATATTTGTTATTGCTTGACTTTCACTTGTCAATCATTGATGTAGATGTTTGGCTTAAAAGATTTCCGGTCTCGAAGTTTAAAGCAAAGAAATCCTAATAGGTTTCAAAAGGTTTAAGTTATAATTTCTTATACTTTATATGAATTAAAATTATATACTTATTCTTGATAAACAATGGTTTTGAGAAAATTTTTATTGTCAACGGATCCGTATTATGGCCGCGTGTTTACGCCACATTTCCAATAGCACGATCAATGCTTACTGCTATAGGGCAGTTTGTACTTGACTCCTTTTTGGGCTGGAAACATGAAGGAAATTGTTTGTCTTAAAAAAGGCCTCAAGGCACCCGGATGCAAAAACCGTTTTGTTTGCTTGAATTTTGTTGTTTCGAATTCTTATTGTTTTATCGTTTTTGCATGGTTTATAGATTTTTTTGTCGTTTCTCATAGTATCGTTATCAAAGTTTTTGTTGGCGGCTTCTTGTCGCTTTTAAACTTATTGCTGTCTTTTCATCTGTTGTTGTCGTTTTCATTTTTTTTTTAATTTGTTCCTTTTTAGTAATTGTAAGTTTAAGGTTTGAATCGCTTTTTCTTTTCTTTTCTTTTCTTTTTGTGGTTTTACAATTATTCTGTTTTTAAGGGTATATTCAAAATACCACAAATACATGGCCTGTTTGGTTTTATTTTGAAAATTTTTAGAAATATTTTTGCACATTTTTTGAGCAAAAATTTTAAAAACACTCTTAACACAATTTTTAAAAATTATCATTTTTCAAAACAAAACTATTCTTGCCTATTTTGAAAACAATACCAAACGGACCGTGGCAGGGGCACCTTTGTTTTTCTTGTTGTGGGATCCTGCAATGGCTTGCTCAGCGAACTCAAGCCATCGGCTATGACATTTACTATGTTTTAGAGTTTTTTAGTTTTTCAATAATTCTGGTGATACTATCACTTTGGTGTGGTTTTCTATTTTTTGTTTTAGTTTATTATGTAATAACAGAGATGGTCTCCCAACCTCTAATCTTAGCTTCCATGTCTTCTTCACTTGTCATTAGCAGAAGGTGGCTATGTAATGCTCAATTAACTCACAATTAGCCGGTAATAAGCATTATGCAATTAATGAATACACGTTATTGAATTTCAAGCATATAGAAAGCGTATCTTACGAGCATGAGTACTCATTATTTATAAGATTGAATCATGCATAAACATGCTTATATTAAATAAAAATGGCATTGAATTATTAATATATGATCTAACATATTTTTTAAAAGTTCTAATTGCAGTGAAAAGTTTGGTTTCTCGGTAAGGAAGATTGGTTTGCTAAACGGATTACGAATTGATTGAAAAGTGTCCTTCCATTTTAGATGCATTTTAAACTAATTGTTTTGCTCATTTATATATTTGAAATAGAAAAATTTGATTGGAATTGAAAGTATGTAAAATGGTGCAATTTGATTGATATGTTGACTAGGTTATAGCAAATTGAATCACTCTTGCTTGTACTATATTTAAATGGTTAGCTATTAGCTAAATTCTCTTACTCAACACTCTTTTCACATATCAAACCCAAGAAAAGGATGGCAAAAGCCCAAAGCAGGCTCCTCCCTTCACTTATCTGATTTTGGCTAAATCAAATAAACTAAAATGTTCATTTTTGCTTCTTTCTTTGGCAAGCAAGTCAAAAAATGTCTAGTACTTACCCCCACTTCTTTCTCTCCATTTTCCATATCCTAAAGCTCACAAAAACTTAAACAACACCATAGAAATTTGGGTTTCACAAACCAACCCCAAGTTTTCATCAATTTAAGCTTGAAAAATCAAGTGTTTGGACCTTTAATAGAGCCCTAACATTAAGCCCTAAAATGTAACCTCTATATTTATACTTCTTATGATGAAATTAAGTTATTCTCTATTATGCATGCTTATAGAACATAAACTAAGCTAGTTAAGTTAGTTTCTTTGCAAAATTGATAATATTGTAGAATCTAATTATTTCCTTTATTTTTATTGATCCAAAGTGTTTGTTAAGTGATTTTGAATGCTTATAAATAGGTGAGAATTAGTTAGAATGTTATTTCTGAATTTATGGAAAGAAAAATCAAAACTAGGTTGAGTGGAATATCAAATTTGCACTACGCATGATTCTCATATATTTAGCTGTTTTTATAAGATTATGTACTTCCTTTAATGATATTTAATGTATGGAGATGTTATTTATTTATTGAAGACCTGATTTTGGCTAGGAAAAGGTAAAATTGTTAAGTGTTTGACATAATATAATTTGTAGTAGGAATGAGCTGAAATAAATGTTTGTTGAGATGATTGAACATTTAATCTCTTGTTTAATCATAATTTAGTAACATAGCATGTTCTTTGGCCAAAAGCGTGTAATGTGACATTTTAATGCTCAACCCGTTTTGTGTTTAAATTAATGCAAAACCATTGTAATATAAACTTATAACATGATTTAATTAGTTTGTTTATCGAGGAATTGAATGGAATACAATTTTATGATTTTAGGCCCTTTTGCACATCTTATCTTCTAAGGCGACTGATCTTTTTACTCAATGCAAATTGGTCTTGAGGTAAGTAGAAACTACTATTTACTGCATCACAAGATTTACATCATGTTATGTTTTAAGAAGCATTCATTGGATTGTTGTTATTTGGAAAATATATAGATTGTAAAAAAGCATTCATGATTCATAACATTTACATTAGAACATGTGATATGATCTAAAAAGGAAATGAGTTTTTTAACTAAAATGGGAGTTCCATGCTTAATTGGTGGTCGGGTAGGCAAAGGACGCAGGTGAGACAGCCAAATCCAACAAAAGGTGGTGAATACTTTGAGGTTGAAAAAAACCAAGATAAGAAAAGTCACAAAGATTGAGACTAAATACGGCAAATACCTAAGGTCTAAAGGCCAAGATAGAAACACTGTATTATTATTGCATTGTCCAAAATAATGAACAGGATTCGAAAACCACGGCCTATCATTACTAGTTAAGTACCACACTCCAAAGGTACCAAAAAGAAGAAAGAATTATTGAAAGGAAACTGATAAAAGAAAACCTCTAATTGCATTCTCATTCATTGTTCATGTTAATATA
The DNA here is from genome assembly GCA_025403435.1 of Artocarpus heterophyllus. Lineage (NCBI taxonomy): Eukaryota > Viridiplantae > Streptophyta > Magnoliopsida > Rosales > Moraceae > Artocarpus > Artocarpus heterophyllus. The sequence goes on along the minus strand of CM046327.1, from coordinate 4,165,595 downwards.
AAACTTGACTTAAAACATAAAATCATTCTTCTTGGCGTTCTTCCAGTTACAATTCATTGTGCTTAATGCCCACACGCCTTCCCATGTCCTCCGCCTAGTCCATGATTTTCTTACCCTTATCTGCAACATGACATAAAACTTGATTAAGCTAATGCTTAGTAAGTACATATAATTCTCACAATTAAAAAAAAACATTTCTTATACATCATCATCATCATCGTCATCATATCATAAAAGTGCCTTAAGCACAATTTCATAGAAACATATCTTTCATTACATTGACCATATTAAAACTTATTCTATTTAATCTTAAGGGCCCAAGTGTTGCACCATAATCATCATCGTTGGCGCGCCGTCATGAGAGGAGAAGGGTAGCTAATCCCAAACCAAACATGACATCATAACATATCATTTCATAACATTGGTGTGCAACACTTATTAGGTGATACATATATATACATAATTTTCATACTTTGAAACATGTCATTTTCATACATGCATAACTTTAAGTCATGATAATCTTTCATAAGAAATCCTTTAAGGAAAATAACCATAAAATTATCATGAATATCATTGTGAACATATCATCAAGCCTTGTAAAACGTGTCATGTTGTAGGTGAGAATGTACTTATCTTAAAGCTAGCTTACTTAACCTTAATACGATTTGGTGACGACGCCATGGTCTCAAAGTGCTCGTTCCTTTGAGTGTTCATGCCATTTATTTATTTAAAAATACAATAAAATTAATACTTATCACAAAACATCCATTCATATAACATTCATATATATACATTCATCTCATATTACAAACATAATTCATAACCATCATTGTGAAAACATAAAATTATCATCACATATAAACATTATTCATAACATGCTTCCTTAAATATTATCATCAAAACATTTCATACATTACAAACATGAAAATCTTTTGAAAACATTTTTCTAATAATTTAAAAATACATACATTTTAAAATTCATAAAAACATCTTATTATCATGTATTACAACATCATAAAAATATTTTATTATCAATCAAAATCATTTAAACATATAAAACATTTTATAAAACAAAAATCCAAAAATAACATTGTTAAAACAGTTTTCTTGACCTAATCTCATAGAAATTCATAACATAAATATACATTTATCATACATTATACATGCATATTCTTGACAACGTTCATGAAAATCATCATTCATTTACCCCTTGAATAAACATTACATTTTTATACATCATATCCAAACAACAATATTTACTGTGAAGGGTAGAAGATAGGAAATTCATATTTTTCATAGAAATATCGAAACGACATGAAACTTGAAAAAACATCACATGATACATACATGAACATCATATTAAAAACTCAAAACAAAATACAATACCTAAAGATATTGCAGACGAATTGAGGAAGAGAATTCTTTTCAGAATTACCGAAAAAGTTCTTACTTGAAAATTTCTTCTTAAAATCCTTGAATTCAACCAACAAAATATAATTTTTTTTCTTTCAATACTTGCAGAGAATTTTTGAGAGGAAAGAGGATGGAATTCATGGAGAAGAGAAAAGAAAGAAAGAAATTAGAAACGTCTCAGAACTGAGAGAGAGAAGAGTGAGAAGATGAGAGAAAAACTGAGGAAAAAAAACATTAAAATTTTTTTTAACGTAACGAGAATAATGAAAATTATTATCCTCCATTAAGTCAGAATTTTTCTGACTCATTGATAGCAAATGGCGTGGAGGAATGAGAGAAAAGAGGGAAGTCAAACAATCACTCATCACTTACCATGTTTTGCCCTCTTAAAATAGGAAACCATTTAAAATTATACAAATCAATGCGAAGTCAAACCTTTTTATTTCCTTAACTGATAAAACATTCCATTATTGTGCCAATTAATCACAATGAATTACCCATTTAACGTAATTATCTCAACCATAAATTTAGAGAGATTTCTGCTGACTGCTCGTCAGTTGTGTTCGGCCTGTCGATTTTCCCCTTTGGCTTGCCGGTTCCACCAAGTTCGGTATGCCGATGGTTTCCTTCGGCCTGTCGATCTTGGGCAGACTTTTCAGCCTACCGAACCTGAAAGTCTGGCCTGCCAAACTGTCCTTAAATGCCATACATTAAAACAATTCAATTCATCATTGCATCATAAATAAACATGCATTAAAATGAACATGAACACTTGAGCACAACGATTCTATGCAGTCGTCACCTGTCATAAAACTTGACATATAGTTAGTAACATTAAAATCATATATCACAACATATAACATAAATTATTAATAAAATTTCCTTAATGTCGTTACTAACTTAACGTGATTCATTACATAAAAATAGGTGGGTGTTACACGATCTTCTCGAATCTAGACAGGATTAGAAATCCGAGTCTGAGTATCCTAGAGGAGTTAAATTCTCACCCAAATGCACAAGCATATACACTCGAGTCCTTCTCAAGTACTTGAAAATATGCTTGACTGCAACCCAATGGTTTGGCCTTGGAGCTACCTTCCTTCGACTTACAATCCCGACCGCATAACAAGTATTCAGCCCTGTACAAAGCATGACATATATGAGACTACCCACTACCAAAGCATAAGGCACATTCTTTATGTATTCTCTTTCTTCCTCAGACTTTGGAGAGTCTTTCTTAGAAAGAGTAATTCCTGACCTAGATGGTTACCCACCATTCTTGGAATCCTACATTGAAAGCCTCCTGAGTATTTTATCTATGTAGCCTACTTGGGACAAAGCTATCATTTTATTCTTTCTATTCTGAAAGATCTGGACATCGAGAACAAAATTAGCCTCACCCAAGTCCTTCATGTTAAACTACTTAGTCAACCATAATTTGACCGATGACACCGCCCCAACGTCATTGCCAATTAACAGAATGTCATCTACATAGGGCAGTAGAAAAATCACTTTCTTATCCTTCATGTGTTTGTAAACACATGGTTCGTCCATATTTTGTGCGAACCCATAAGTTTTGATCATTTGATCAATTCTTATGTTCCAAGAATGGGAAGCCTGCTTAAGTCCATAAATTGACTTTAGCAACTTATAAATCTTACCCTTTTGACCTTTGTCCTTGAATCCATCTGGTTAGTCCATATAAATGGACTCATCAAGATAGCTATTTAGAAAGGCCATCTTGACATCCATTTGCCAAATCTTGTAGTTGAGAGCGGCAGCTATGGACAAGAGAATGCAGATAGATTTAAGTATGGCTACAGGTGAAAAGGTTTCCTCATAATCGATTCCTTCCTTTTGAGCGTATCATTTAGCTACTAGTTTAGCCTTAAAGGTTTTGACCTTTCCATACACTCCCCCTTTCCTCTTGTAGATCCGCTTACACCCTATGGGTTTTCCTCCTTCAGGAAGATCCATAAGCTCCCAGACCTAATTTGTCTATATAGACTTCATCTCTGTGCTAATGGCCTCTGTCTAGAGTTTCGAATCAACATCCTCCATAGCCTCTTTGTAAGTGTAAGGATCCTGGTCATGTTTATTTGGTTTAGCCAAGAAGGCCTCACCATTGGACATATACCTCTCAAGTTGACGCCGGATCGTCCCACTACACTAAAGCCCCTTAGGTTGTTGTTTCACTACACCAAAGCCCCTTAGGTTGTTGTTTAGGTTCATTTGGTTTTTCTACATCGATTAGAGTGGTCTTTGCCGGAACCTCCAGACTGATCAAATCACTCCTCAACTCCTCAAACACCACTTTGCTTCAAGGCTTAAAGTTGTTCATGTAACTTTCCTCAAGGAAAGTTACATTAATTGAAACTACGACTTTATTTTCCTTTGGGTTATTAAAATAACCCCCTTGTCTCTTTTGGATATCCTACAAACACACAAACTTTCAAACGTACTTCTAACTTATTCGCATCCCTAAACATGACGTGGGTTGGACATCCCTATATGTGAATATGGTTTAAGGAAGTCCTCTTCCTCGTCCACAACTCGTGAGGAGTCTTAGGAACCGATTTTGACGCCACATTGTTCAAAAGATAACATGCGGTTTGTAGTGCATATCCCTAAAAAGACAAAGGCAATGAAGAATAAGTCATCATGGACCTAACCATGTCCAACAAAGTCCTATTTCTTATCTCCGCTATGCCATTCTGTTATGGAGTGCCCAATGCAGTCAAATGGAATAAAATCCTATTCTCTAATAATTGTCCCAAGAACTCATCAGAATGGTATTCTTTATCTCGATCAGATCAAAATACCTTTATGGGTCTACCCAATTGCTTTTCCACTTTAGCCTAAAACTCTCTGAACTTGTCAAAAGTTTCACTTTTGTGGTGCATTAGGTACACATACCCATATCTTGAGTAATCGTCAATAAAAGTGATGAAATACTCATACCCTCTTCATGCCCAGATGTTCATAGGTCTGCAAACATCACTATGCATAAATTCTAGAACCCCTTCGGCCCTATTTTCCTTAGACTCGAATAGTCTTTTGGTCATTTTGCCCTTCAAACAGGATTCACATGGTTGTATAGATTCCACCTTTAAGTGACTTATAGATCTATCCCTTACCAATCTTTGAATCCTATTCAGACTAATATGACCTAATCGCAAATGCCAAAGATAAGTCTCATTAGAGTGAGAAGTTTTAGGCCTTTAAGAGTTATCATTATTCATCTTAGCATTAAGCAGCAAGTTCATCTTAGGTTTGATAAAATATAGATTATTTTGCATCCATCTAGAACAGATAAAAGATTTGTTTTTTCAAATTACCACTTTATTATTAAAAGAAACTAAATAGAAGTCTTTAAATAAACAAGCTACAGAAATTAAATTCCTTTTAAATTTAGGAACATAAAAACAATCTTGCAAAATTAAAATCCTATAATTATCAAAATAAAGATGGACGTCTTCCACTACTTTAGCTAAGACCAAGGATCCATCGTCCATCCAAAGCGTGAAGTCTTCACGAAGCAGACTTCTCGTTTCTTTGAACCCTTGTAAAGAAACACAAACATGATTAGTTGCTTCAGAATCTATGACCTAGGTGTCACTAGATTCCTCAACCAAACAAGTTTCTAAATGTAGAAGATCACACCTACCTCCTCGGGAAAGGAAGTCCTTGCAATTCTTCTTTATGTGCCTGACCTTCCCGTAGAAGAAGCACTTTAGCACTTTGGGTTCTTCTTCTTCTTCTTCTTTTGCTTATTCTTGTCGTTTGTAGGAATAGAAGACTTCCCGTTCTTGGCCTGTTGTTTCTTTCCATTCTCAGGGTTAGGATTGGAACCAGAAGCAACCGCCAAGTTGGCCTCACCACCAGCAGGTTACTCCTTGATTTACAGTTCAAACTCCTGTAACTGCTTCATCAACTTAGTCAAGGTCATATCCCATCTATTGCTTAAATTGAAAGTAGCCTTAAATGGGATAAACTCCTTAGACAGAGTCTTAAAAACCATAGTCATCTAAGTTTTAGCATCAATGTCAGCTCCATTGGTCTAAGCCTCAGTGAGGTAACCCATAACTAACATCATATGCTCCTTTACAGATGTCCATGGTCTCTACTTGCAGTTCAAGAGTTTTTGAAGCACCCCTTGCTGCTTTGTTAAGGCCTGGCCTCCAAACATGTCTTACAGATTATCCGAGATCTATCTAGCAGTCTCATAATCCTCATGTTGAGCCTCTAGCATGTTATTCATGCTAGCCATAACATAGCAGAGAGCCTGATCATTGGCATCTTTCCAACGATCATATGCTTGGATTTGTTCATTAGTGGAATCTCCTGTAGGCTTAGGAGGACATGAAGTTGTCAACATAAATTTAAGTTTCTCAAAGGAAAGGACGATGTTTAGGTTACGTTTCTAATCATTATAATTCTCTCTAGTTAATTGGTTTTTGTCAAGTATTGATGACAAATCAGTTTTAGACTTTTTTAATCTATAATAAAGAATTATATACCAAACATAAGCAAACATATTACAATAATTTTGTAAGATAACACAATCATGCATAGCATACAAATGTGTTTATGTGTCAAAACCTTGAAAATATCACAACCTTATAACAATAATTCCTAACTCAGAATTCAACAAGCTCCTAGGGGGGTCTTGCCAAATTCAATCAAGAACACATATCCCTCATAATTAATAAATGCCATCCAGGACTCGAATGATCCAGCATATATTAATAATTGTTTCTTTGGCCATTAATTTTATTAACAAAGCTCCTAGGAGAGGTTAATAATAAAGTTAACATAATTGTATAACCATCGTTTCAATATTTTATCCAGATTTATAATCACCACCTGGGGGTGTGCAACCATAAATCATGCTAAAATACATTATCCTCTTAGAAATCCAACTTGGTACATGATGAAATCCTTTCCTAGGGGTTGGAACTACCATGTGCTACCTATAGACCAACGATGGTGGCCATAGGTCCTCGCTTCGAAAACATTCTCCCACTCATTCTTTTGAAATCAAGGTTTCATTTTATAAACATACATGAACAATTTTTAATGAGCGGCACTTGCTATCTATATGATATGTTATTAATATACATGGCAACTCATATTATAATGCAGACAAGTAAAGCAATCATGCAAAGCCATAAGCAAAATAATAATAAATAACCATAATATTATGGTTCCACCTTAGAGAAAAGAAAATAAAGATTACAAGAGATAAATCGAAACATATTATCGATGCTTCATCCTTGAAACTTCAAATTTTATCTTTCTTTACGTAACTTCCATCTTCAAGTCTTCAATCCCGCCTAGATCGAATACTTTATATTTCTGGTCAGATCTAAATTTAATATTTCTCAAAATTGTCCCAAAAATAAAATCAAGATTGCATTGAAAAACACACCTTTTCTAAAATTTGAATCCATCGGCCTGTCGATCATGACAGTTCGGCTTGCCACCAGAGCCATCAGATTTTTGCCCCACTAACGGCCTACCGATCCTAGAGGTTCAGCCTGCTAGTCTACGACCATCGGACTATCGAACTAGAGGGTTCGGCATGCCGACCGAGCAGAAATCATGTTTTTCTAAAAAATACAGTTTTTAATGTAATTTATCAATTTTATTTTCAACAATTCAAAAACATAAAATTAGAGACCTAGGAAATACTTGGGAACACTATCATCTATCTTCTAGATCCATCTTCTAGATTCGTCTTCTTCGAATGATTATTCAATTATAAAATTCTTACAAATCTAAAATTAAATAATAGTTACTAGACAGATACAATAGTCCACCATCTAATTACATGAAAAACCTAGATACATATTTTAACCTATGAGGAACCATAACCGGCATAAATTAATTAATAAATAAATAGTTAAATAATAATTTAATCAACCATAATTAATTAATAAATATTCATCATATAATCCATGACAACATAAAAATATATAGAAACCTAGAGTGTCAACTCGCTAAAAAATTAAATTCAAGTATAGAAGAGATCAAGATCACATAATTTATACTTATAGCATGATCACAAACTTGTACATTTACGTAAAAACCATGTCTTTGACACCAATTATTGGAAAAATAATACGCAGCAGAATTTTAAAATTTTTTTATACTAGGGTATTTTTCAAGACACAAGTTTGATACGCTATATGCATCAATTAACCAGATCTTACTAACCTTATTTGCCGAAAAGCTCTACAATTCGTGAAGAGAAGTAACGTTCTAGAAGTGCCTCAACCAACTAGTCTTCTTTGCTATTCTTTATCAATGATTGGAGTGCATATGAGCGCACGTCATTTAGTCTTTCGCCGGTGACACTCCTTCTAACCAATTGAGAAAAACCCAAAGCTATAGTTCTTGATTTGTGAACAAAACTTTCCAAGGAGTTTCAAAGTCTCACTCTAGATTTCTCAATTGATCTACATAACATTGAGTCTCATTCCCCTTTTTCTTGAGGTTGGGCTCAGGACTCGGTCCTTATCAGATAAGGCCTCGAAAATTCAAATCAGAATCAATATTAGATAAAATCTGCGTGAAAATACGTGATCTATTTATCGCTCAGTCGGTAGGCCAAATTGACAGATTGGCCAGTCAAACTTACTCCATTGGCAGCCGAACTTACGATAAATGATCCCTGTGAATCTTTTATTTCCTACCTGAGATTCTTATGATAGAGCCTCAGTTTTAATTCAAATAACCCAATAGAGAAGTTATATGATTAAAACTGTCACATCTAGATAATCTCTAGGAAAATAAACATTCCTGATAAGTCAACAAGTTAATCTTGAATTAATTTATTCAAAATTAATCCAACCAATAAATAGACATGAATTATCTAATTTTGATAATTCAACAAGTTTACCTTAAATTAATTTTCATAAAATTAATTCAATCAATAAATAGATATAAATCATCTGATCCTATCAAATTTTTAGCCAATCTAATAATTTGACACAAGTCACTAATTATTGGAAAAACACGCCGTATCATTATAGGATTTTTATGAGCTAACAAAAGGGACCTAATGGACCTATATAGTTCAAGCTCCCAATAATTATGAAACCTAATATTTCAGATATACATTTCATAATTATCAACTCTAACACTACTCCACTAAAAGCTTAGAGTTGCACTCTCGAATTATATAGAATTACGAAGCTCGTATAGCTAAGTCTCCATGACATGTCATAATGTATCACATCCCCATAGGATTATCCATAATTGGCTTAAGGATCTTACCCTACTAATTATTTTTCTCTACATTCCATTATCTTACCATCGAAAAACTTACCACCCACCGACGGTATACCATTCAGTTACACCTATATGTCAAATGGTTGAGCGCTCTGGTTTTTCAATTACAGGAGAATGCATATAAGAGGATATCAACTACTCCTAAAGATGAGCTATAGATTCCATATCTATGAATAACAGGTCTACGCTATCAAGAGTCATGCCTCCAACGTACCCGTATGCATACCACTATTGAAATGTGGATATTACCCTTTTGGTACATGAAAAGACATAGGTCAAGATAACGGCCCACTATTCATCTTAGGATTAAGATACAATATAAATGATTGTCTAAAGTGAATTAATTTACCGAGATAGAATTATTAATCCAAATTAATTCACTTTTTGTCCCGATCAGACACATTGTCATCTATGACAATGTGCCAATATTTCTATTCACGGAGTCCACCTTCGATGGCCAAGACAAACCATCTCCTGTTAAGGACATAGACAACATAACAATCTTTGCATGAGTAAAGCACCCAACTTTATTACCTCAATTGCGGATCTTATGATTTAGACCATCACCTTAAGAATCGTGTCTTCTACATAATCTGTCCATTATATGCACAATTCTTAAAGGTTTAGACCGACAGTCTCAAACTTTTGTTTGCTTAACACACATTCAACAAATATGAATGTAAAGAGGACAAGATTTGGTATATAAATAATAAATAAATTCTTTACTAATAAAATGTCTCAAAAAACATATTATATTTTTACTTCTTAGGGCATACATGTCTAACACATTCAATAATATTCAATCACTGAGCAAGAAAATGTCAGATCCCAATTTTATAAAAATTAAAAATCATTCGGTTTTTTTCTTAAATCCTAACAACTTCTTCTTCTCCTTCTTCTTCTTCTTCTTCTTCTTCTTCTTTCCTTGTATTCTCTGCTGATAAGGAAAAAAAAAAAGATCTTAGGTCTGAGATGGAGGGATATCGCTTGAGCATGAGGCCAAGTCAGTCACAGCATTGCCATCGTGGCATCCCTGACATGAGCCCACTGGTCAACAAGAGCCTAGCTCCATCGCCCCACTTTCTCTCCCCAAATCACTCCAACATTTGTCAGGACTTTGTAGCTCTATTGGTCGACAGAGATCAGAGGCGACGGAGCATAGGGATAATTGTTGGTCTTAACTGGCTTGCACGATGAGGTTGCGACAGCTTGGCCATCGGTCCTCAACAGTGGCGACCTCCGCAAGTCTCTACTTCCCCTCCCAAACCTCTCTCTCTTCTATGGCATCCTTCCTCCTTGGCGATGGGAAAGAGGTCAACCTTAATGCAGAAGTCAACCTTAATGCAGAGTGTTCTTCATTTTTTTGATCTAGATAGTGTTCCTGATTTGTTTTTTTCCTTTCTGAAAAGTTATTTTTTGGGTTTTATTGCTTTTCTGCTTTCTTTTTTATTATTTACATTTACATTTTAATTTTGTTAAAGAAATATAATTTTAATTTTAATTTCTTGAAAAGGATATTAAATATTTTACTAAAACACTCTTATTAAAGAGTTCATGTACACCTCGCATGATGCTCTTTTTAACAGAAGTTGGTTAAATTGGTCCCTAGCAACTAAAATAAAAAGTTTGGGTCAGTTTGGTCAAGGAGAAAAAGATTGGGGATCAAAATCTTAGTTTCATGAATGGTTGGTGTTTAATTGAGCAGTTTACCTTTTTATATTTTACTGTAACATGTGAGAGCTTTAACTGTAGCTGTTTAAATTTATTAGTTCCAACTAATATTGCCAAACAAAGTCGTTACTAATAGGGCATTTAAAAACTCAATTTGAACAAATAGTTTGAACTGAAAAAACTACAGCAATTCAAAATTTTATGAGATAGAACCCTTTGAATTTGTTTCATAGGCAAGAATGCAGCCTTTGTCTATATCTATTTTTTTCTTTTTTCTCCTACTGGCTATACTATTATTATTTAGAAGGATCACAATGATGCTCGTGTTAGGATTGATGCCCTATGAGCATTGACATTGTACATATTGTTGGTTAATTTTAAAAAAACAACATTTAGTTATCTTGATTGTTTGTATATGGATACTGAAATAAACATCTACAAAATTCTATGATTATTAATGTGACCATAAATTTAGCATATAATTGTTGTATGTATAAGGATTAAATTTATAGATAATAATCTAAATAGTCTATAATAAATTAATTAAAGTTGGGACCTTTAGTTAAATATTACAAGTACAGTTTAATTTCATCTAAAATGAAAGAGTTTTATCTAGACTATTAATGTTCAGACATTGGATTAAAGGTACTTTATATAATGTGATTATATACAACTGGACAAGATAAATTATGAACATTTAATAATATTTTCTTACACATAGTGTTCAAATTTATCACTATGATGATCATATATATGACACTCTTAATTCTAAGTATTCATCAGACTTCTATTTATGACATTATGCTTTTTGACTTGCTTGATAAAATTTGTCTATAGATAGATCATAACTTTACATATTGAAAACATCATAAAATAAGTGGCAGGGAATGATAATACAGATATAGACTCCATCCCTTCCTATTGGAAGTTAGAAATTGTTCTATTGAGTGAGGATTTGGGATTTGAACAGTAAAATGCTTATTCAATATAAGATTATAAATTAACAGGTCATTAGAGAATCATTGGAACTCAAAGATAAAAACACAGTAAGATAGGTAAACAAAAATTGAACGTAGCTTTTATTATGAACTATTTATGGAGGATTGACTTATATGTAATGATTATATCAATAGACTACTCGCTAATTGTTTTAGTAATTATTACTATAAATCTAAGTGTGCAGTTTTGGGTATTTAGCGGAATAACTCTGAAACTAATAAATTTAACATATTAATTAAAGAGTTTAATTAGTTATCAAATTAATTGGAGCTTGAATTATAGATCCTCAATGTTGACTCTGTAAATACTATATTGGATCAAGTACACAGTAATGAATTATATTAAATTTAGAATTATTGAATTCTAAATTAAATATCCCACACTATAAATATTTATGTGATACAAAAAAAATTCTCTGTGACATAAAAGATTAAAATGACACATGTTGTCATGCAAAATGGGCAATGCTCAGTTAATTTTGAATTATTTAATTATATTTAATTAATAAGATTAATTAAATATATTTTAATTTTATGAGATATCTGAGTGGTATGACCATACTCTGTTTGAAACTACCACAAAGAAAAATCCTACGTGGTACATACAAAATTGATTGATTAATTAATTTCAAATTAATTTCATTTAAATATGATTTATTCATTGAAAAAAGATAGGAAAGAAAAATGAATTTGAATCCACCTACTTCAAGATTGCCTTTTATCATGTTGTCTTCTATTGATAATTGCCCATCTTATATACAATAAGGTGCATGAGATATACGGGAAAGTGGGAGAGATCGAAATAAAATAAAAAAAGGGAAGGACAAGGTAGATGTGATATGAAGAAATGGACAAAATTTACTTTTTCATCTTTCCACTTGAATGGAAAATAAAGTACCTGTCTTGACGAAAAGATAAGCATGTAAGCACACGTAAAATCATAACATTAAATGATATAGACAAAAGTCAGCATCCTACTACTACATTTTTGAAAAGAAAAAGGACGGATGCACGTGATGTTCAGAAGCTTTTCATCTTTATCAGTTTTTCTTGACGAATCCACCCACTGATCTTGAATGAGATAATTGCCCATATGACGTTCATGATTTCCACCATCTCACAAATAGAATACATGTTAAGGACGGAAAAAGATAAGAGGACGTGAGAAAATCATGAGAAAATTCTCAATAGAGAAGAGTATGAGATATTCTTCAAAAGAGAAAACTTGTAAAGTTATTCTTTTGTAAAATTTTGTTATCTCGTGTTGAGTGCATAGTTAGATCAGAAAAAATATAAGCTTAATATGTATTATTATTTGACTTTCACTTATCAATCGACTGGTGTAAAGGTTTGACTTAAAAAGTTTACTATGTCAAAATTTAAAGTGAGAAAATCTCGATAAGCTTTAAAAGGTTTCAGTCATAATTTTTTATACTTTATACGAATAAAAATTATACGCCTATTCTGACAAACAATAGTTTTAAGAAAATTTTCTGATGTCGACGGATCTGTATTTCCACTGCAAATTTACGCAAAATTTCCAACAGCTCGATCAATGCTTGCAGCTATAGGGCACTTTGTATTTTATTCGTTTTTAGGCTGGAAACATGAAGGAATTTTTGGCTGGAAACATGAAGGAATTTTTGTCTTCAAAAAAGCCTCAAGGCACCCGGATGCAAAAAACCGTTTTGTTTGCTTGAATTTTGTCGTTGTTTCGAATTCTTATTGTTTTATCGTTTTTTCATGGTTTATAGATCTTTCGTTTCTCATATTATTATTGTAATGAAAATTTTTGTTGGCTGCTGCTCGTCGCTTTTAAACTTATTGCTGTCTTTTCATTTGTTGTTGTCGTTTTCATTTTTGGGTTAAATTTGTTCCTTTTTAGTAATTGGCATGTCCCTTTTTCTTTTCTTTTTTATTTGTAGTTTTCTTTTCATTCTTTTGTGGTTTTAAAGTTAGTGGACATATTATTTTGCCTTTTATGTTTATATGATGGTCTTTTGGATTTATATATTCAGTTTTGATTATAACAAAATTTGTATAAACCCGTAAAAGTAATAGGCTTTTTGTACGATTTTTTCCACTGTAATATACACACTGGACATGAAGAAGACGACTACAGCTAGGAGAAAAGACCTCACATGGTTACTAGATTAACATGCAGAATATGCATTTTAGGTCTATGAAACCTAAATTTTTGTTTTGGGCTGGTCCATGAATTTGGACCCAATATGTATTTAGGGTCCACAAATATTCAGCACCCACGTGAAGTACACCGTACGTGCATGCAATCCTCCATAAATAAAGATTATAAACTTAAGTTGAAAACTACATGTAGTTTTTCACTATGGAGGAAACTACATGTAGCTTTGCATGATGGACGATGTGTCCATGCATAGTTTCTCCTATTCATGATTGAGTTCGTGAAACCCAATGGTGGATTTGGGCCTATTAACAAAATAGTTTTGCAGCCCATATGTTAGAAATCCATATCAGCGCTATTCCAGCAACCGACATTGGTAGAAGACTACATATAAAGGAGCAGGGATTTTTTTAATTACTAGAAGTTCCATTGTAATTTTTTATTATCATAATTATAATTTTTTATGGGTTGTAATTTAATTATTGAAAAGGACTCGGTCAAAAATCTATTATTTTTTTATGTTATAATTTTTTGTGATGTTATTATAACATGTCATCTAGAAAATACCAATTCGTAGTTATTGTAACATACATGCACACGTATATATATTTTTTCATATTTTATAAAGTTGTTTATAATATGATTTAATATGACATTACATTTAATTTAACATGATTCAATTAATCGGGTTGGTTATTTTCTTTTGAATTTGCATAATCAACCAAATAATGTGAATTAGATCTGAATAGTTAAAATTTGATAAAATTTACATAAAATTTAAGTTATTAGCTAATTTTAAATAGTGTATTATTAGGTAGCATAAATTAGTCATATATAAATTTAGATTTTCAGAAAATCTGATAATTTATTTATTTATAAATGGAATATGATTCTAATAACAAATTTTCACCTAGTAAATTAAAATTTGATTTATTTACTAGATTAATAAAGCATGAGATGCTATAAGATAAAACACATTAACTTAAGATAATGAGTGGGAGAAAGTAGTATGACAATATTACTTACAATCTCTACTATTAGCACAACACCATGAGATCTAAGTGGCGTCTCGAGATGCTTTAATTTCATCCTCCCTTTGGAAGGTTGGTCTCGCGTCTATTTACGCATTTTAAACTAACCTCAAGTATAAGGTTGTCTCACGTAATATTTTCTCGGTGAATCCGAGGTCCAACCTACAAGGAAGGATTTATTTAGTTCCAGTACATGTATTATATTAACTTTTTCTTTTTATTTAAACTGAAAAATTTGAGGATTAATATTTATTATTCACATAATGTATTTACAATATTTACACATTTTTTTTACAACATTTTTCATCTTTAAATTTTGATAATTTGGAACTTTAATAACAAGAAATACAAATAATAATTTAAGCAGAGTAACAACAATAATAACGACAATTTTTAGTAAGTAAGACAACAATAATAACAGGGCTGAGGTTCAAAGGTTCTGTTCTGACAATTATTTTCAATATATTTTAGTTTATCTTTTTATTTATTAGTTGGTTTAAGTATGCACTATGCCATCCTATGTCGACAATAAATCAAGATTTATCAAGCATTTACTGCGCCATTCCATGTCTATAATGCAGCAAAAACTCAACTTAATAAATAAGCAGCATTTCAACATAACTTAACTAAAATAACAACCAAGATAGTAAGTTAAGCATTTACCGAGCCATTCTCTGTCTACGAGTAATCAAGGTCCTCCCAAGCATTATCCATGCCAGTCTATGTCGTCGATAAATCAGAACCGTGATTTTGGCAGAGTTCTAGCTAAGAAAATATTGAAATTCTAGGTTTTCTAAGAGAATATTTTGGCATTACAACAGCTTAGAAAACTAAGAAAAACCAAAAATATTTTAGATAATTTTGCTAGAATTTCCCCCTCTCCCCTCAGCTAAAAAGAAATTTAGAAAGACATAATTAATAAAGTACTACTGATATTATTAAACATAATTTTTACAACATAAACTAGAAAATATTTTACAAGAAACTAGACTGAAAACTAAAATAAAAACTATACTATAATTATTACAACAACATTTTTATGCTGCGAGGAGGCTCGCTCAACTGAGGCAAAAGCCTCGGTATTTATAGTGAATCAGCTTTGCAAACGTCCACTTATAATTAATGTCATTTCCTGTTGAAAGTTGACGATTTTGAATTATTTTCCTTCTTCTTTCACGCTGATCCGCGTTCGTGAGAGTGTAAATCTGTCTTTGAGATTCTTTGCCTCGCGGTACACGACAACACTTAAACGGGCTGATCGTGGCCATTAATCCCTCGATCCAACGGCTGTTAGACGCTCGTAAATTGGGCCAGGTGGGACGAAGATTTAAGGCCGATGGATGAGTCAAAGAATTCAGATCTGACGGTTCAGAGAAAGGATGCATGTGAACATGACTGCACTCGATCGAGCAAGCCTACTGCACCCTCTAGGACATGCTCAGTTTTGTCGGCGCGTGCCAACCATATCCCAACATGTGGATCGCACTTTGAGGTTCTGCTGATGCACCAAATGACGTGTTGACACGTGTCTCTTCCTCGGATGGCTGAGATTGATTTGACAGGTGATCGAACGGCTCTCATGATGCCACGTGTCCCATTTAATTTAAATTCAAATTTTATTTTATCTTTTTGATGCATTTGATGTCTGATTTTATCCGTTTTGATGTCGTTTTGCTCCATTTTTTCTCCAGATTTCAAATCTAAAATCACAAACACACTAATATTAATTATTTTACAAACATAATATTTGTTAAAAATATTTATTTTAAAATAAAACACACAAAAATAGATAAAAACTCCTAAAATTTTCAGTCTCTAGCGGTTGAGCACAGATATAATTTTTATGACTTGGAAATATTTTTAAAAATTACTAAAAATATAATAAGACATATTTATACACTTAAAACACACTACCAAACACACTAAAATTCAAAATAAAATAACCGCATTACTTCTACGGTTTTGACTATTTACGAACTAAACACTTATTTAACACACTAAAATGACTCCAATAATTACTAAAAACGTATTTTTAAACATACTTTCACACCAAGACACAAAAATACTTATTAACACAAAATGCTATTAATTAGAGGATTTAATGAGAAATAAAAGCGTAAACAAATGATTTAAGCCTTAGAAAATGTACACTTTTACAGTCTCATCACACCCCCTAACCAGCTTATTGCTAGTCTCTAGCAGCTAAAGTGATAAAACTTAAAACAGAGAAAAGATTTTTTTTTTTTCAAAACTTGCGATTCCTCACTGATTTTCCTCAGGGTTTATCTCATATTCATGCCTCAATGTAAAGATGCAAACACTAATTAAGTTATGATTCATGTCTAGAGTTTGTCAATTATTTAAGATGAATTTTCCCCTATGTGTGTGTGAATTTCTATTACTAATCAATGCATATTAACTAGATAAATTTGTATTAACATATCTTAATTTATTTAAATAAATTCTTATAAATTTGTTTTTCATCCCTCTCTCCACTAATGTAGAATAACACCTTGTTAAAGACCTTTAGGACTTTATTCAGCTTGTAATGTAAGGCTTGGGTTAAAGGTATGATGGAAGATATATTTGAGGCTTAGTTCACCCATAAGACACTTACAAAAATCCCGAACCTGTAAAATGTACAATCCAATTCCCAAAGTTTATAATCCCGAACTCGAAATGAAATTTCCTTTGTCAACCACTTTTTATTTAACTTTCTTCTTTTTCTCTTTTTTTTTTATTTTTTTTTAGAATAACTGAAGAGTTATAATAAACGTAAATATTTTACAGAGGTAGCAGATATTCCTAACTCATCCTAACCTCATAAACCTGAATTCACTTGAAAGAACAGATGTCTTATGAGTGAAAGGTACAAGAAAAGGATTATGAATTTATTAAAAAGGCTACGCTAAATATATGGGTAACAAAGAAAATAGAACATTAAGTACAACGAGGTGACTAGGGATATAGAATGTAAACAAGTTAGCTTCAAAGGCTCAAACGATCCAAAGATGGCCTAAATTATATCTATAACTTAGTGTTATCTAGGATTTTGCCTCAAGAGGGATTTAAACAAGTTATAAGATTTTATAAAAATAAACCAATTTACACTAACATAAACAGTCTCTAAATTAATATAACAAATCATAACGCAAGATTAAGTGTTCAAATTTTGGGAAAATTTCATCCTAAACATATGGCAAACTAAAGAAACTAACATAAACTTAAATAATATTTAAAATTTACCTTAAGTCATGGAAATGCTATAATCTTGATATCATCATTAGACAGGAGGCGAATCACCAAAATATTTTTAGATTTTTTTTTAATATTTTTTTTTATTTTTTTTATTTTTTATTTTATTTTATTTTTTATTGTTTTAAATGCAATGGAAACATACAGTTTTTACAATCATGTAGAAACATGTTTCAAGAATGCTAGTCACTCCATTACTCAGCTATTTCTACCAAGGTGAAGATGCGTTTCAAGAATAACAAATACTCCTTACCTCAGCTATCTTCAAACTTTTATGCTACAAAAGAAAAATGCAGAGATGAGAATTTTACAAACACAAAGGACTTCATTTTTAGGCCATTATCGAGATGCGTTTCAGGTCAAAACCTTCACTCAGCCATCTCGACCTATGAACACATGAATCTTAAAGTCTTACAAACAACACACCCTTTTTTTTTCGCTTGGTTTTTAAAACTAGTCCCAGATTCAATCACAAAAGAAAAACAACATTGACACAATCTTCTCCCCCCAACCTAGATTGAACACTGTTCCAAAGTTTAACAAGATTAAGTAAGAAGAGTAACAACATATACTTACCAGAGCAGTTATTCAAAGACAAACACAAAAACAAAGATAAAAACAACAATGCTGTAAGTAAAACTAAAAGAGGTAGAGTTTAGAGAGAAAGATCCCAATCTCATTTGCGTTTTTCGCAGAACTTTGATGTTGCCGTGTCCGTTTCAGGATCAATGACGTGCATTTTTTTGAGCAATTCTTCTATAGTAGTGGCAGAGATAAAAATATTTCTTCCTGACTCATCAAGAAACTTTTGTTCCATAGCATGATCTAAAAAATAAGCAAACTATCAAAGTAACCATTTATATTTAACAAACCAACAGGTTTAGAGTGTAGCCCTAACAATTTCCAACTAGCAATGGCAAAAAGTTCCTCCAGAGTTCCCAAACCTCCAGGTAAGGCAATGAAAGCATCAGAAGCAAACTCCATGTCTCTTATTCACTCAGGCATACCTGCTACTATTTTTTCAACACCAATGGTAGGACCACATAAACGACTTTGAACAAGGACACCTGGAATAATACCTAAAGCTCCAGTACCTCTAGAACGTCTTCCAGCAGAGACAGTACCCATTAAACCTAGACTACCTCCTCCATAGACAAGGTTTATCTTTTTCATAGCCAAGACATAGCCTAGATGAAATACAGTTTCTATGTAATCAATGCCTTTCCCTAATTTAGAACCACAAAACACACAGATATTATTAAACTTTAAATATGATTGGGACGAGGAATCCATGATAATTGACTAAGACTAAGACTCTTTTTTTTTTTTGACTGACTCTATCTTATAAATTCGCTCTGAGAAAACTTAAGAACTGAAAGGATTTTATAGATATCTAAAGAGAACATTGGGTAAAATTAAATAAAGATAGCTGTGATGACAGACAAGGACAGATAAATGTAACACACCTGCAGACAACTTGTACCTGACAACACTATTAACTTTTTGACAAACTAGACTTTACTGTGCAACTTTTGACAAATGAGACTAAATTTTAAAATTCGAAGCAAAGCTTATCTGACACACAAGATACCTATCGAAGAAAATTATGCATCTGATAAAAGAAGAAAAATCAAGATATTATTATTATTATAAGATAAATAGTACTATCACAATTATTAAACAACATCTGTACAAATCACAAAAATAAAAATCTTTTT
The DNA here is from genome assembly GCA_025403435.1 of Artocarpus heterophyllus. Lineage (NCBI taxonomy): Eukaryota > Viridiplantae > Streptophyta > Magnoliopsida > Rosales > Moraceae > Artocarpus > Artocarpus heterophyllus. The sequence goes on along the minus strand of CM046327.1, from coordinate 4,146,070 downwards.
GTTGATGAAATTTTATTCGAGAATGAGTTGAAGAAAGCTTTTGTTCATCAAAACGCGTTTCCAGAAATTCCGTTACTCAGCCGTTTTGATGATTTTTCATTAAAACCATGATCATACCTCGAATAAATTTTCAATCAAGTTTTTTTTTATATTTTTATATTTTATTATTATTATTATTATTTTTTATAAACACACAAAGAAACAAAGAAAAATACCTTACAGACCTTGTTCTGAAGTAGAAGGATCTTGAGTCTGTTTTCCATCTAACATTCTCGCAAACTGAACAGTTGGGTCTTTTAGCATCAAATTCCCAAGACGTTCTTTTTCTTCATGAAATTGAGGCCAGAGTTGTTTCATAGCCCCCCAGACGTATCCACTTGGATGGGACTCAAGAGAAACTCAGAGATGTTCTAAGTTTTCATTCTTAAGACCATTTTTACAGAACTGAATTTTATCTTCCCTATTTCTAGATACGAAACCAGGTGAGGGACATTTTCCAGAACAAGTTTGACGATAACATTTATGACATTTTGACTCCATACGACGAGCTCTTCTTTTTCTAGCACACAGACTTGTACCCATACCAGGCAAACCTACATTGTTTACATCACTTGAACGAGCAAGACCTTCTATGTACATCTTAATATCAGTAGGAAGCTTAAAACATGAAAGTACCCAAAGACGAGTGACTCTAGTTTTGTACTTCTTTCTGATTTCTCTTTGAGAAAGTGAAGGGAAATATTTCTTTAAGTGCTCATATTTCGAATCCATGATTGAGAAATTGAGATTCTTGAGAGTGAATTGAAAGCTTTAAGAGAAAGTTCGAGAGAGAATTGTGAAGATTTTTGTGGAAGCAAAAGAAAAGGAGATTGAAGAGTGTTTGAAAGATTGAAGAACTTTGAAAGAGTTTTGAAGAATTTCTCATAATTTTAGTGAGAAGACAGAGAGAATTTGAGAGAGAGAACAAGAAATTTAGAGAGAGAAAGAACAAAGATTTTTGAGCTTAGATGCACAGTAACAGATTTTATAGACAAGGGGTAGACTTCTGTTCAGACACGGGGGAGACTGTTCAGACGCATGCGAGAGTAATGGGCTGAACTAAAATGGGCCAAAGAAAAGTAACCTAACAGATTACTCAGACATGAAAATATTTTTGTGTTTTTGAGTTTTTTTTTTTTTTAAGATCTAAAATTCAGAAAAATTCATTGAAAATTATTTCATTAAAATGCGTTTCTAGAGGCCGTTGATACAAAAATACCAACTAATCATGCTGATTATAACCTCTATAATTTCTACCATTTTAATGAATTTTTGAAATAATTTTTCTGATTTTTAGGAAAAACAAAGAAAATAAAAATACAACAAACAAATACAAAAAAAAATAAAATAAAGGCAATACAAACATTAATCTATAACTATGATTTTAGTTTCTGGTTCGGAGTCAGAATCGTCAATGTTGATGACTGTTGGAAGAGTTGCTCTAAACCTTCCCAAAAGATAGCACTCTCAAAAAGTTAAATTGCCAGCAGCTGCAAAGAATCTTTGCTGAAATTCTTCTTCATCCATGAGATCATACATGAGGTCATCCATAGTGTCACCTATAGTGTCACCCATCACCACATCCTTAGGTTCTTCTTCAAAAACTTCCTTTTCACATTCAGTCTCAAAATTCGAAATGTTTGCTTCAAGAGATTGGTCAGAAACATTCACAGGATGGTTATCAACCTTGGGTGGAACATTCGAATCAAAAGAATTAGCCAAATCAGCCAAAGGATCAACAAACATTCCTGAAGTATTGCTCTCAACAAAATTCACTTCACACTTTCCAGAGGGTAGTTGTGCCATGTTAAAAACGTTGAATTTGAAGTCATATTCCTAAAAGACAATTTTAGTATTCCATTTCTACAATTAATCAAAGCATTAGAAGTTGCAAAAAATGGACGACCCAAAATGACAGGAATTTGAACATTTGAATTTGTGACAAGTTGTGTATCCAAAACAATGAAATCCACTGGGTAGTAAAATTTACCAATTTGGACTAACACATCCTTGACAACACCTCTTGGAATTTTTACAGATAGATCAGCTAGTTGAAGTGTGACAGAAGTTGGCTTTAGTTCACCTAGACCTAATTGCTGATAAACAGAATAAGGTAAGAGGTTGACACTAACACCAAGGTCTAACAAAGCATGTTCAATTTGAGTATTTCCGATGATGCAAGAAGTTGTGGGACAACCAGGATCTTTGTATTTCAATGATGAATCAAGTTGAATGATGGAACTAACATTCTCAGCTAAAAATGCAGTTTTAGTCACATTATGATTTCTTTTAATTGTACAACAATCTTTCAAAAATTTCGCATAAGATGGGACTTGTTTGATTGCATCTAAAAGTGGAATGTTAATTTTGACTTGTTTGAACAGTTCAAAAAATTCAGCATTTTTGTCAAACTTCTCTTTAGAAAGCAAAGTTTGAGGAAATGGAATCTTTAAAACAAATTTCTCTTTTGAAACACTCTTTTCTTTTTCAGAATTTTCCTCATCACTATTAATTTTATCACCACTTTTCAAAGTTGAATTAACGTTCTGATCTTTTAAAAGATTAGTTTTATCAACAGTTTTTCCACTTCGAAGAGTTGTAACAAAATTAACAGTTTCTTGTTGTGCCTGTGAACTAGAAGAGGCAATTTCATTTGCAGATGGATAATGTACATGTTGAGCAGGAAATTTGCCTTTTCCTAAATACGAAGAGAAGAAGTGAGTTTAGAAATGGATTCTTTAATTTCATGAATGTCTTGAGAAGTGTGAGTGTTATGAACTTCATGTTTTTGAATGAATGATTTTTGAGCTTGAATGAAAGTTTGCAAAGTGTCTTCAAGAGTTTTGACTCGAGAATGGAGATTTTCAGAAAAATTTTGTGGAGGCCTTTGAAAATTTTGAGAATTTGATGGAAATGGTGGTCGGCCTTGAGAGTTTTGTGGTGGAAATAGTGGTGGTGGTTGATACTGTTGTTGTGGCTGATCATTTCTCTAACTGAAATTGGGATGGTTTTTCTATTGTGAATTGTATGTGTCAGAATGTGGGGATGGAAATGGCTTTCAAGGTGGGTCCAATTGATTTGTGTAATTCACCTGTTCATGGGACTCTTCCTTAAAAATTGGGCATTCATAGGTTGAGTGTCCTAGAGTTTGGCAAACACTACACAAAATTTTAATTTTTGGTTCTTGGACATTCCTTCGTTCCATGGCTTCAATCTTTTTAGTCAAACATGCAATTCTAACACTTAGATCATTTTCTTGACTAAGTTGATGGACACCTCTTTGAGCATTAGCAAGATTAGATCTAATTGAGCCTTCAGAATTACTATGTTGCCAGTATTGAGAGTTATCAGCCAAATTATCAAGGAAATCTAACGCTTCATCAGGTTCTTTATCAAGGAATTCTCCATTACACATTGTTTCAACAAATTGACAGGTTTCAGGAGTTAAGCCTTCATAAAAAAAACTAATGTAACGCCATTTTCAAAACCATGATGTGGGCAAGAATTCAACAAATCTTTAAATCGTTCCCAGCTTTGGAAATAAACTTCTTTTGCATTTGGGAAAAAATTTGAATTTTTTTTTTCAAAGCATTGGTCTTATGTGTTGGAAAGAATTTTTTCAGAAACTCAGTTTGCATTTCTTCCCATGTACCTATTGACCTAGGTTTTAAAGAAGTAAGCCAAGTTTTAGCTTTGTCTTTTAAAGAAAAAGGAAAAAGCTTAAGCTTAACAATTTCATTTGAAACTTCCTGGTCAGTGAAGGTAGCACAAACATCTTCAAACTCTCTAAGGTGCATATATGGATTTTCAGATTCTAAGCCATGAAAATTGGGAAGCAAGTTGATCATTCCAGGTTTAAACCTAAAGTGATGAGCATTGAGAGGAAAAACCAAACATGATGGAGTGGATTCACGGGGTGGTTGCAAATAATCTCTCATTGAGCGAACAACAGGATTGATGATTTGTTGATTATCAATATTTTCATTATGAACACTTTCATCATCAGCCATTTTTGGTGAATTTGAAGACAAAACAGAGACAAAATGTGATTCTAAACTTTTCCTAACTAACCTACGACTATTAGACTCACGATACCAAACTTGCATACAAATTATTTTAATATTTACAAAATTTTATAGACAAATACTAAGCTTTTCTCCACTCAGGGATAGTAGAGTAGTAAATGAAAAGTATCTGCCTTATTGATTTTGTGAAGTTGCGAATTATATTTTTTTAAGAATGCCCCCAGGAAAGATTGGTGGTGCTAAGGCTCCTTAAGAACCAATCTCCTTGACAGAACAGCGTTTCAGGAATGACTGGTGTTGGGAGAATCTCCAAAAGTGAATCGGTTATGGAAAAAAAATTCCGAACCAGTACCAGTCCCCAAATAAAACTTTCTAAAAAAAAATACTTTTCACAAAAACACAATTTGTTTATTAAGTATTATGGAAAACCTAATCTAAAATTTTATGAAGTTTTATTTCTAAGGCAAAAACCTAAAACTAGCAAAATAAATATTTTACAAAAGAAATGAGAGAAAATAAAATTTTTATGATTTTTTATGATTTTTGATTTTTTGATTTTTTTATATATATATTTTATTTATTTTTTATTTTTTGAATATTAAAATAGTGACGTGAATAGTAACTATCATAAATAGTAACTTACAGAAAATGCATGCAGATTTCTACGTGAACAGTACTTAATACCTACAAAACAGAAGATATTAACAAAAGAAAAGAAATAAAACAAAAGAAAAGAAAAGTTAGTAATATATAAAAGAAAAATAAAAAGAAAGAGAAAATATATTACACAATATTATACTGTACTAAAAACAATACCTTCCCCGGTAACGGCGCCAAAAACTTGGTCTTGCGTCTATTTACGCATTTTAAACTAACCTCAAGTATAAGGTTGTCTCAAGTAATATTTTCTCGGTGAATCCGAGGTCGAACCCACAATGAAGGATTTATTTAGTTCCAGTACATGTATTATATTAAATTTTTCTTTTTATTTAAACTGAAAAATTTGAGGATTAATATTTATTATTCACAGAATGTATTTATAATATTTAGACATTTTTTTTACAACATTTTTCATCTTTAAATTTTGATAATTTGGAACTTTAATAACAAGAAATACAAATAATAATTTAAGAAGAGTAACAACAATAATAACGACAATTTTTAGGAAGTAAGACAACAATAATAACAGGGCTGAGGTTCAAAGGTTCTGTTCTGACAATTATTTTCAATATATTTTAGTTTATCTTTTTATTTATTAGTTGGTTTAAGTATGCACTATGCCATCCTATATCGACAATAAATCAAGATTTACCAAGCATTTACTGTGCCATTCTATGTCATAATGCAGCAAAAACTCAACTTAATAAATAAGCAGCATTTTAACATAACTTAACTAAAATAACAACCAAGATAGTAAGTTAAGCATTTACCGAGCCATTCTCTGTCTACGAGTAATCAAGGTCTTCCCAAGCATTATCCGTGCTAGTCTATGTCGTCGATAAATCAGAACCGTGATTTTGGCAGAGTTCTAGCTAAGAAAATATTGAAATTCTAGGTTTTCTAAGAGAATATTTTGGCATTACAACAGCTTAGAAAACTAAGAAAAACCAAAAATATTTTAGATAATTTTGCTAGAATTTCCCCCTCTCCCCTCAGCTAAAAAGAAATTTAGAAAGACATAATTACTAAAGTACTACTGATATTATTAAACATAATTTTTACAACATAAACTAGAAAATATTTTACAAGAAACTAGACTGAAAACTAAAATAAAAACTATACTACAATTATTACAACAACATTTTTATGCCGCGAGGAGGCTCTCTCAACTGAGGCAAAAGCCTCGGTATTTATAGCAAATCAGCTTTGCAAACGTCCACTTATAATTAATGTCATTTCCTGTTGAAAGTTGACGATTTTGAATTATTTTCCTTCTTCTTTCACGCTGATCCGCGTTCGTGAGAGTGCAAATCTGCCTTTGAGATTCTCTGCCTCGCGGTACACGGCAACACTTAAACGGGCTGATCGTGGCCGTTAATCCCTCGATCCAACGACTGTCAGACGCTCGCAAATTGGGCCAGGTGGGACAAAGATTTAAGGCCGATGGATGAGTCAAAGAATTCAGATCTGACGGTTCAGAGAACGGATGCATGTGAACACGACCGCACTCGATCGAACAAGCCTGCTGCACCCTCTAGGACACGCTCAGTTTTGTCTGCGCGTGTAAAGCACGCGCCAATCATATCCCGACACGTGGATCGCACTTTGAGGTTTCGCTGACGCATCGAATGACGCGTTGACACGCGTCTCTTCCTCAGATGGCTGAGATTGATTTGGCAGGTGATCAAACGGCTCTCATGATGCCACGTGTCCCATTTAATTTAAATTCAAATTTTATTTTATCTTTTTGATGCATTTGATGTCCAATTTTATCTGTTTTGGCGTCGTTTTGCTCCATTTTTTCTCCAGATTTCAAATCTAAAATCGTAAACACACTAATATTAATTAGTTTACAAATATAATATTTATTAAAAATATTTATTTTAAAATAAAAACACACAAAAATAGATAAAAACTCCTAAAATTTCCAGTCTCTAGCGGTTGAGCACATATATAATTTTTATGACTTGGAAATATTTTTAAAAATTACTAAAAATATAATAAGACATATTTATAAACTTCAAACACACTACCAAACACACTAAAACTCAAAATAAAATAACCGCATTACTTTTACGGTTTTGACTATTTACAGACCAAACACTTATTTAACACACTAAAATGACTCCAATAATTACTAAAAACGTATTCTTAAACATACTTTCACATCAAGACACAAAAATACTTATTAACACAAAATGCTATTAATTAGAGGATTTAATGAGAAATAAAAGCGTAAACAAATGATTTAAGCCTTAGAAAATGTACACTTTTACAGTCTCATCAAAGGTGTCAATTTAAATCAATAACAAGGTTAGCTTCCAAAAGATAGGATTTTAAAATGTATTTCAAAATCGACCTACTCTTTGGTGGTAATTTTGTGTTAAGTTATCAAAATCTGAAATAATAAGTTACACTTATGAAGATATAATTAAATTGTTAATTTATCTTGACTAAAATAAATGGTAATAATAAATATAGAAAAATATGAGATATTTTGAGTACATTTATTAGTTGAGATCGTCTCAAGTCAATTTATAAATAATATAACTACCCTTCGGCAACACATTATTAATTAAAAATTTAATTATCGTAGAATAAGTAAAGTTTTTATTTATTTTTACATATGCATTATGCATCACATTTACTATTCTAAAAATAACTTTATGATGCTTATTCAACCATTTAACTTCTGTAATTTATTTATTACAACAACAATATTAAAACCAATAATCACTATACTATCAAATGAGAAATTAACCAATGATAATTTTGGCAAGAGGAAAAATAACATGAACATAGTACTCATTTGTCAAAGTTATAAGTTTGACCTAATGGAGGAGTGTCCTCCACCACTTGCTACCAATATTACTTGTAATATACGAGACACATATTATCATTGGATCGAGGCAAATAATAAAGCCCTATGCTACATGTTAGCCGATATGTTTGACGTGCTGAGACAAAAACATGAAAACATGGAAACTGCTTATTAGATAATGCAGTCACTCCATAGAGATGCTTGGAAGCCTGTCTGAAAAGGCACAACATAAAGCCATTAAGGCTGTTATGAATGCTAACATGAAGGCAGGAATTTCAGTCAGAGAACATGTTCTAAACATGGTTAGTCATCTACATGAGGCTAAAATTAATGGGGCAATTATAGATGAAGCCACACAAGTGAAGATGATTTTAGAAACTCTCTTGCCTACAATCCTTCAATTTAAAAGCTATTATTTTATGAACAAGCCGAATTACCATATGAATGAATTGCTCAATGAGCTACAAACTTTTGTATTAATCTTGAAAGAGAAATCAAGAGAAAGTGAGGCAAATATTACTGAAGCATAACCTTCCTCTTCTAGTAAAATGAATAGAAAAAGAAAGACGAGAGCTAAAAGAAGTGGCAAATCCAATGATCGAGGAAAACCTAAGAATAACAAGAGCAATAGCAATAACAACAACAACAACAACAATAAAAAAAAAAAGGTCAAAGAAGCCCAAAGGAAAATATTTCCACTATGGTATAACTGGGCATTGGAAGAGAAACTATAAGCAGTATCTCCAGGAGCTCAAAAAGGAAAATAAGATTAGTAAATTAGACTTACTTGTTCTACAATCATGCTTAGTCGAAGATGATATATCACCTTGGATAGTTGATTTAGAGACAACTAATCATGCTTGTTGTTTGTTGCAAATGCTTAGTTCTCTAAAGGAACTTACTGACGGGGAGCATACGATGATTGTGGGAATAAGAAAAGTTGTTTTGACATAAGCAGTGCAAGTAATTAAATTTTTTTTTGGAAAAATTTTTACTATTGAACAATATTTATTTTATTCTTGGTTTTTGTAGAAATTTGATTTCTGCTTCCAAGTTGTTTAAACAGTTATTTAATGTTTCTTTTTATGATAAAAATTGTTATAATATCTAGAAGCAGTTTGGATATTTGTTCTATAAACTTTAAAAATGGGTTTTACACCTTAAGGCCCAACGAAAAGTCACTGCTTGATACCAAAATGTTCAAAGTTTAACGACCTAAATCTAAAAGCAAAAGATTTCTTCTGGTGGTGAGACATACCTTTGGCATCTTAGGTTGGGTCATATTAATCTTGATATGATTAAAAGACTAGTGAAAGATGGTCCATTAAGAAAACTAAAAGTTAGTATTCTACCAATTTGTGAATCTTGTTTAGAAGATAAAATGACCAAGAGAACTTTCTTTGCAAAAGGTGAAAGAGCTGAAGAACCCCTTGAATTGATACATTTAGACGTTTAGGGTCCAATGAATGTACAAGCACGACGTTGTTATATATACTTTGTCATATTTATTGACCATTATTCAACGTATGAATACATGTACCTAGTGCAAAAGAAATATAAGACTTTTGGAAAGTTCAAAGAATTCCTAGCAGAAGTTAGAAAGCAATTAAGTAAGTCAGTGAGACTCTTTGATCGGATCAATGAGGGTAGTATCTTGATACTAAATTCAAGGATTATTTAATAGAATATAGTATTCTATTCTAACCTAACTCGCTGCACCTGGAACATCACAACAAAATGGTGTTGCCGAGAGAGGAAATTGAACACTGCTGGACATGGTGAGATCTATGCTCAGTTACTCATCATTACCCGCTTCATTTTGGGGATATGCAGTACAAGCTGTAATTTACATTTTGAATAATGTTCCAACTAATTCTATTCCTAAAAACACCTTATGAGTTATGGAGCAGTTGTAAAACTAGTTTACAATATATCCTTATATGAGGATGTTTAGCACAGGTACTAAAAGGAAATACTAGGAACTTGGAACTACATTTTGAAGTATGCTTGTTTGAAGGTTATCCTAAGGGAATGAGGGGAGGTTTGTTTTATAGTCCTAAAGAGAAAAAAGTATTTGTATCGACAAGTGCTACTTTTCTTGAGTTTGATCATATGACTAACTTTAGCCCTCGTAGCAAAGTTGTCCTAGAAAGAATTATTTTCTAATCAGATCAGACCATAACTAACAACTATTGTTGAAAGAAAAAATGGGGAGATCACATCTCAAAGTTAGGATTTCATACCACCTCGATGTAGTAGGAAGGTTGTGAGACCACCTACTCACTACAGAGAAATTGGAGAAGCACAAGTTGTTGTCTCTAATAATGCTGAGGATGATTCATTGACATACCACCGTACGATGGAAGATTCTGACATAGAGAAATAGAATGAGGCCATAAACCTTTAAATAGAATCAATGTACTCCAATTAAGTCTGGTAACTTATAGATCTACCTAAAGGGATAAAACTCATAGGGTGTAAATAGATCTATAAGAGGAAAAGAGGAGTGAATGGGAAAGTGGACATTTTCAAAGCAAGGCTTAAAACAAATGATTATACCTAGAAAGAGGGAGTCTATTATGTTGACACTTTCTAGCTAGTAGCTATGCTTAAATCCATTCGTATTCTTATATACATCATTGCATGTTTTGATTATGAAATATGGCCGATGGATGTCAAGACAATTTTTTTGAATGGCTATCTTGAAGAAAGCATCTATATAGTGCAAACAAAAAAGTTTGTAGTCAAAGGCCAAGAGCAAAAAATTTGCAAGTTATAAAGGTCTATTTATGGACTCAAGTAAGCTTTAAGTCCTTGGAACTTGAGATTAAATGTGACAATCAAGTCATGTGGTTTTGATCAAAATGTTCATGAACCATGTGTTTGCATGTACATCAAAGATAAAAAGATGGTCTTTTTAGTTCTTTGTGTAAATGATATTCTACTCATTGGGAATGATATAGAATCATTGTCTAGTGTGAAGAAATGTGTCACGCCCCGGAGTACGGGAGGTGACGTGGCGGAATATTTAGATTAATTAAAAGAGAATTTAATTGAAATTAAGGGTTTAAAAATCCAATTAAGTAAGAAATAAAGAGATTTTCCACCACATTCGATAAACGAGTTTATAAAATATTAGGCAAATAATAGCAATTAAATAAAAACCGCGAATATGGGTTCCACAACCCACAACTTGTGCACACACATGGATATGACAATATCACAAATACAATTACAGCCCAAGTACAAATAAAGTTAAGTCTTACATGCCTTAATCAATAAATACAGAATGTAAATAACTTCTCCTATTGCTCCTGAGTTCGGTCCGAAGAATCTTCTCCAAACCTAAATGGGAAACCACCTAGAAGGGGGGAATTTAAAACAGATAAAACGTGAGCGAAAGGCTCAGTAGGACTAAGTTTTATAAAATAATTTAATGCAAAGAAACATAACATTATCAGGAGTTATACAAAAAGGGAACTTGAATAAGTAAATAAATAAATTGAGTAGAACCGTTCTGACATAGAACAGTCTACTCGTCAAATCAAAACACCAGTTTACTTTTACCTAGGCAAACCATGAAATCACCACCGTAGTGGCCCAGCTGGGTTTCGGGACCTGCCCCCAAGGTCGATCGCTACACGACCCGATCTCTGATATGGCATCATGCCCATGTGTTTATTATCATTATCATTCAAAACCCAATTACCGAGTGTTGTCAATTACATTTATTATGAAATTCATTTCATATCACGGTATATTAAAATATAACCGATAAAACCATTTCCAAACAACCGTTGAAAACATTTTGATAGAAATCATTTTCAAAGCCAAATCATTTCAAAACCAGGCTACCAAAGAAATAGGATAGAAGTCCTACCTCAGTACTCGTGCCGGTACCCCACACTGTAATCCCGATCCGCTATACGTTAGCTCCACGGAACCACGAACAATCCTAGATACAAACTAAGTCGATCAATATCTAGTTCGAAACATTCTATGTTACTAAATCATTTCATGATGTCCTAGTGTGCCATTTGTATCATTAAAATCATCCTATAAGGTTGGGATTTAAATCAGGGTTCAAAACAGTGAAATCGGGTAAAAATCACAAAATTTTCCATGCCTCGGTCGGCCTGCCAGACACCCTGCTTCGGCCTGCCGAACTGCACAGTTCGGCCTGCCGGAAGCAAAGTTCGGCCTGCCGAACATTTCCCCAGATTCGGCCTGCCGGTCGGAAGAACACCGGCCTGCCGATCATCACTCCGGCCTGCCGAACATGAACTTCGGCCTGCCGAACTGGGAAGATCCAGAAATCCCAGCCACGGGTTTCTCGATCCCCAAAATCCAAATCTTGTTTCTAACCTGTTTTTCTCAAATCCCAGGCATGAAAAACAACTATAATTGATAGAAAAACATTCTAGAACATGTTTGGGATCATTTAAACAACATTTTAAACTCAAAATCTTCAAAAATCCGAAAATGAGAAAAAGAGGAGAAAAATGAAAATCTTGAATCCAATCTGTTTTTCTTCAATCTAGGCTTAGATTCTAGTTGTTCTAAGTTCATTTAACACAAATCCACGGTTTTCTAAGCTAAAACAAACTTAGATTTCAAAAACACACAAAATTGAAAATTTTGTAAAAAGTTTAGAAATTTCGAATCTAACCTCGAATCGAGGCTTCAATCCGCGTTCTCGGTTGCCAAATCACGTCCCCGAGCTTCCTCCTTGCTGTTCCGAAGCTTGGATTCGAATGGAAATCAAAAATTTTTGAAAGAGAGATTTGAGAGAGAGAGCTGTCGAGAGGGAACCCACGGGAGGGAAGAGAGAGAGTGAGGGAGCTGAGTGAAGAGAGAGAGAGAGAAGAAGGAATTAAATAGAGAAAATCGGTGGGCGGTTTTACTGTGCGAAAACCATGTGCCGCCCACGGTTTTGCAAAACAGAGTACTTTTAACATTTTACAAATTGTTGCGTTTTAAAACTCAAAACATCATTTTAAATCCATAAGAAATCATTTAAATGTATCAATTTAACAAAACAACCAAAAACTAAAAATCCAACCAAATAATCTAATTAAAGTTAAAACTTTAATTATGGCACACTAATTCATCATTTACATTACATTAATATTAAATAAATTTCGGGACGTTACAGCTCTCCACCCCTAAAAGAAATTTCGTCCTCAAAATTTACAACTCATCTCAAAAACAAAACAAATGCGGATATAGCTCCCGCATACCCGACTCTAGTTCCCAAGTGGCTTCATCAACCCCGTGATGCTGCCACACGACCTTTACCAATGGTATTTCACGACGACGCAAGCTAATCACCTTCCGGTCGATAATCTGAATCGGCACTTCTTCGTACGTCGTATCCTCCTGAACCTGCACATCGCGAAACGATACTATCTTACCCTGCTCAGGTGGACACTTCCTAAGCATCGACACATGAAACACATCGTGCACATGAGAAAGTTCGGGCGGAAGATCAAGCCGATAAGCAACCACACCAACACGCTGAGTGATCCCGAACGGCCTGATATACCTCGGCGCGAGCTTCCCACTCACTCCGAAACGCATAGTTCCCTTACGAGGTGACACCCTCAAGAGAACAAAATCTCCAACCGCGAACTCTAAGGGTCTACGCCTCCTATCTGCGTAGCTCTTCTGCCGACTCTGAGCTGCTCTAAATCGATCCCGAATCACCGCGACTTTCTCGTTGCTGTCACGAATCTCATCCGGCCCAAGAATAACTCTATCCTCCGGCTCGGCCCAACACACAGGTGACCGACACGGTCGCCCATACAACGCCTCAAATGGTGCCATACCGATACTCGCCTGATAACTGTTGTTGTACGCGAACTCCGCCAAATGCAAACATTGCTTCCAATTCCCGCCGAAGTCCAACGCACAAGCACGCAACATATCCTCGAGAACCTGAATAACCCGCTCAGACTACCCATCAGTCTGAGGATGAAACGCCGTACTGAAGTTCAAATCCGTACCTAAAGCCTCCTGAAAACTCCTCCAGTACTTAGCATTAAACCTGGTGTCTCGATCAGAGGTAATGGACAAAGGAACCCCATGCAACCTCACAATGTTTTGCATATACAACTCCCTGAGAATCTTCCTGGAACACGTCGACCTAAACGGAATGAAATGCGCCGATTTTGTCAACCTGTCGACTACAACCCAAACTGCATCATGCCGCTGCTCCGTCCTCGGCAAACCTGTGAGAAAATCCATCGTCACATGCTCCCATTTCCACCCTGGAATAGGAAGTGGCTGAAGCTGACCTGCAGGCTTCTGGTGCTCAGCTTTCACCTGAAGACACGTCGAACACTTGGCCACGTACTCGCGAACATCTTTCTTCATGCCTCTCCACCAATAGTGCCTCTTCAAATCACGATACATCTTGGTGCTCCCCGGATGAATAGCAAACTGAGACCTATGAGCTTCATCTAGAACGGCTTTCGTCACCTCGGTGATAACTGGAACTGGAAGACGCTCCCGGAAGTACAACGATCCATCTGCATGCACGCTCCATTCTTCAAACTGCTCCCCGTTCTGAATCCGCGACCAAATCCCCTGCAAATGTCGATCCTGCCACTGACCTTGCTTCACCATCCGAACAAGAGCTGGAGTCGCTTCCACATGATACAACAAAACTCGATCACCGTCTTCATGATACTGTAGCCGATACTCACTCACTGTCGCATCCCTGCTCTAGTCCTCAAAAATCAAACAAGCGAGAATCCCTGAAGACTTCCTGCTAAGCGCGTCCGCTACCACATTAGCTTTTCCGGGATGATACTGCAACGCGAAATCATAATCCTCCATGTACTCCACCCATCTGCGCTGCCTCAGATTGAGATCCCTCTGAGTGAACAAATGCCTCAAACTCTTATGATCGGAGAAGACCTGAAACGATGCTCCATACAAGTAACATCTCCAAATCTTCAGCGCGTAGATCACCGCTGCAAGCTCTAAATCATGAGTAGGATAATTTCGCTCGTGAGGTCGTAGCTGTCTCGATCCGTACGCAACCACACGTCCATGCTGCATCAACACGCATCCAAGTTCACGCCCTGAAGCATCAGCATAAACCTCATACGGCTCGTCACTACTAGGAATAACTAATACTGGAGCTGAAGTCAACCGGTTCTTCAATTCCTGAAAAGCAGACTCACAGTCTTCATCCCACTCAAACCTGACATTTTTCTTGATCAACCTCGTCAACGGAGCTGTAATCGTCGAAAAGTCCTTTACAAATTTCCTGTAATATCCAGCAAGACCTAAGAAGCTGCGAATCTCCGCTACATTCCTTGGTCGTTCCCACTCCAATATAGCTTCAATCTTGGACGGATCCACTGAAATACCATGCTCCGAGATGACATGACCCAGAAATTTGACCTCAGTCAACCAGAACTCACACTTTTCCCTCTTAGCATACAACTGGTGCTCCCACAGAGTCTGAAGCACGATCCGAAGATGCTGCTCATGCTCCTCCCAAGTCTTAGAATACACAAGAATGTCATCGATGAACATGATCACAAACTGATCCAGATACGGCCTAAATATGCTGTTCATCAAATCCATAAAAGCTGCTGGCGCATTCGTCAACCCGAAAGACAACCAGAAACTCGAAGTGCCCATACCGAGTCCTAAAAGCTGTCTTGGGAATGTCCTCTTCCTTGATTCTGAGCTGATGATAACCTGAACGCAAGTCAATCTTCGAGAAGTATCGCGAACCTCCCAACTGATCAAATAGCTCATCAATCCTAGGCAAGGGATACTTGTTCTTCACCGTAACACGATTCAACTGCCGATAATCCACACATAACCTGAGAGTCCCATCGTGCTTCTTAGCGAACAAAACTGGTGCTCCCCACGGAGATGTGCTATTCCGAATATATCCTTTATCAGCAAGCTCCTGAAGTTGCTTCCTCAATTCCTTCATTTCTGCCGACGCCATCCGATAAGGTGCCATAGAAATCGGTGATGTCCCTGGAAACAACTCGATACCAAACTCAATCTCCCGATGCGGTGGTAATCCTGGCAACTCGTCGGGGAAAACATCCTCGAACTCACCAACCACCGAAATCGCTACACTACTACTCGAAACATAGGGCTCGCAATCTAGATTGGCAAGAAAAGCAAAACAATCTAGATTCCTTCGCCCTCCTAAACACGACTTCATAAGACGCTCACTCATTAGCCAATCACCACCACCCTGGTAAGTGATCACCGTTCCCCTATCAGACACTAGGGTCACTTTTCTAAGTTGGCAGTCCACAACTGCACTATACCTGGACAACCAGTCCATCCCTAAAATCACATCATAGGAACTCATGGGGAGTACAATCAAATCACTTTTCAAAATCTCATCCCCAATCTTTATTTTACAAGATTTACACATACAATTCACACACACCCGCCCCAAAGGAGGAGTTATAACTAGGGGTTCATTAAACTCTTCTATCTCTAAACCCAAGGCATGTACAAAAGAACTCGAAATGAGAGAATGAGATGCACCGGTATCAAATAAAACGCGAGCTAGAGATCTGGAAACCAAAACCATACCATCGACAACCGCGTTACCAGTCTGAGAATCTGACCCTCTAGATGCCATTGCATGAACCTGTACTGGCGCTTTCCCTTTTCCTCTACCGACATTGCTGGGTCCTGCATTACTCGGTCGATACTGCTGAGATGGAGATGACTGCACACTACCTGTACTCGGCGCTCTATACTGAGGAACACTGCGCTGAAAATACTGCGGCTGCTGTCCCCGTGCCGGATATGAGAATTGCTGAGGAGAAAACTGCGGATACTGCAACTGACGGTACTGCGGAGGCGGAGGTAGGGTCTGAGGCTGAGGCTGAGACTGACGACTGGCATCCTCCCCGGTCTGCGATCCAAGACGAGCACTCCTGATCGGGCAATTCCTCTTGATGTGTCCGGGCTGCTGACAGAAATGACAATGAAAGCTGTAGGGATTGCTGCGCCCGTTGCCAGACGAACTGCTGCTGCCACTGGTCGCACCGCCTTGCTTGCCTTTCCCCGGAGCTGGACGACTACTGGTGCTCTTCCTGCCACTCCTCTGCGGTCCTCCTGAAGCCTTGGCTCGGTCCTCACAATACTGCACGTAATCATTCTCCACGGAGATCGCCGACGACACAAGCTCTCCGAAACCCCTAAGCCGTAGAGCAACCAACTGCCGTCGAATAGGAGCCTTGAGTCCTTCCTGAAACTTGATGCATTTCTCGCGCTCCGATGCCACAGCTGATGGAGCAAACCTAGCCAACTCGCTAAACTTTGCCTCGTACTCCCGAACTGACATATCACCCTGCTGCAATCTATAAAACTCAGCTGCTTTCTGATCTCTATATCCCTGCAGAAAATACCGATCATAGAACAGATCCTCGAACTTGTCCCAACCGATATCGCCACCGCGCTCCAGACGCTTAGTTTGTTTCCACCAGGTGTTAGCGCCACCCTCGAGCTTATACGCCGCAAACTCCACACGATACTCCTCAGGCACACCAAGAGTATCAAGATGCTTCAAGATCGAATCCAACCAATACTCTGCTAACTGCGGATCCCCATTGCCATCGAAAGTCAGAATAGACGCCCGCCGAAATTCCTTAAAGAAAGTATGCCGACTACCAACACTGGAGTCTTTCGGTCTAGTCCTGGCTGCCATCTGCCGGAAAGCCGCAATCATAGACCTCATCAGGCCCTCATCATTTCTGAACTCGGCGTCAGCAGTCGAACGACGTCTAGGTGCCATTCTCTCACTTCTGAAAACAAAATTTGGACTGTCAGAGGTATATCATTGTCAAACCTATGTGTGCACAATTCCCAAGGTTCATAACCTTGAGCTCTGATACCATTCTGTCACGCCCCGGAGTACGGGAGGTGACGTGGCAGAATATTTAGATTAATTAAAAGAGAATTTAATTGAAATTAAGGGTTTAAAAATCCAATTAAGTAAGAAATAAAGAGATTTTCCACCACATTCGATAAACGAGTTTATAAAATATTAGGCAAATAATAGCAATTAAATAAAAATCGCGAATATGGGTTCCACAACCCACAACTTGTGTACACACATGGATCTGACAATATCACAAATACAATTACAGCCCAAGTACAAATAAAGTTAAGTCTTACATGCCTTAATCAATAAATACAGAATGTAAATAACTTCTCCTATTGCTCCTGAGTTCGGTCTGAAGAATCTTCTCCAAACCTAAATGGGAAACCACCTAGAAGGGGGGAATTTAAAACAGATAAAACGTGAGCGAAAGGCTCAGTAGGACTAAGTTTTATAAAATAATTTAATGCAAAGAAACATAACATTATCAGGAGTTATACAAAAAGGGAACTTGAATAAGTAAATAAATAAATTGAGTAGAACTGTTCTGACACAGAACAGTCTACTCGTCAAATCAAAACACCAGTTTACTTTTACCTAGGCAAACCATGAAATCACCACCGTAGTGGCCCAGCTGGGTTTCGGGACCTGCCCCCAAGGTCGATCGCTACACGACCCGATCTCTGATATGGCATCATGCCCATGTGTTTATTATCATTATCATTCAAAACCCAATTACCGAGTGTTGTCAATTACATTTATTATGAAATTCATTTCATATCACGGTATATTAAAATATAACCGATAAAACCATTTCCAAACAACCGTTGAAAATATTTTGATAGAAATCATTTTCAAAGCCAAATCATTTCAAAACCAGGCTACCAAAGAAATAGGATAGAAGTCCTACCTCAGTACTCGTGCCGGTACCCCACACTGTAATCCCGATCCGCTATACGTTAGCTCCACAGAACCACGAACAATCCTAGATACAAACTAAGTCGATCAATATCTAGTTTGAAACATTCTATGTTACTAAATCATTTCATGATGTCCTAGTGTGCCATTTGTATCATTAAAATCATCCTATAAGGTTGGGATTTAAATCAGGGTTCAAAACAGTGAAATCGGGTAAAAATCACAAAATTTTCCATGCCTCGGTCGGCCTGCCAGACACCCTGCTTCGGCCTGCCGAACTGCACAGTTCGGCCTGCCGGAAGCAAAGTTCGGCCTGCCGAACATTTCCCCAGATTCGGCCTGCCGGTCGGAAGAACACCGGCCTGCCGATCATCACTCCGGCCTGCCGAACATGAACTTCGGCCTGCCGAACTGGGAAGATCCAGAAATCCCAGCCACGGGTTTCTCGATCCCCAAAATCCAAATCTTGTTTCTAACCTGTTTTTCTCAAATCCCAAGCATGAAAAACAACTATAATTGATAGAAAAACATTCTAGAACATGTTTGGGATCATTTAAACAACATTTTAAACTCAAAATCTTCAAAAATCCGAAAATGAGAAAAAGAGGAGAAAAATAAAAATCTTGAATCCAATCCGTTTTTCTTCAATCTAGGCTTAGATTCTAGTTGTTCTAAGTTCATTTAACACAAATCCACGGTTTTCTAAGCTAAAACAAACTTAGATTTCAAAAACACACAAAATTGAAAATTTTGTAAAAAGTTTAGAAATTTCGAATCTAACCTCGAATCGAGGCTTCAATCCGTGTTTTTGGTTGCCAAATCACGTCCCCGAGCTTCCTCCTTGCTGTTCCGAAGCTTGGATTCGAATGGAAATCAAAAAAGTTTGAAAGAGAGATTTGAGAGAGAGAGCTGCCGAGAGGGAACCCACGGGAGGGAAGAGAGAGAGTGAGGGAGCTGAGTGAAGAGAGAGAGAGAGAAGAAGGAATTAAATAGAGAAAATCGGTGGGCGGTTTTACTGTGCGAAAACCATGTGCCGCCCACGGTTTTGCAAAACAGAGTACTTTTAACATTTTACAAATTGTTGCGTTTTAAAACTCAAAACATCATTTTAAATCCATAAGAAATCATTTAAATGTATCAATTTAACAAAACAACCAAAAACTAAAAATCCAACCAAACAATCTAATTAAAGTTAAAATTTTAATTATGGCACACTAATTCATCATTTACATTACATTAATATTAAATAAATTTCGGGACGTTACAAAATGGCTAGCCAATCAATTCCAAATGGAAGATTTGGGAGAGGCAAGTTATGTTCTTGGAATTCAAATCATATGAGATCGTAAGAACAAACTATTGGCACTATCTTAGACTTAGTATATTGATAAGCCGCTGATCAGATTTTCGATGAAAAACCCCAAGAAAGGCAACTTACCTAACCAACATAGAGTTTATCTTTCAAAAAAGTAATGTCCTAAGACACCTCAAGAGGAATTGAATATGAAACGTGTACCTTATGCATTTGTAGTAGGAAATCTAATATATGCCATGTTGTGTACAAGTCCTGACATATGTTACGCTTTGGATATAGTCAGCTAGTATTAGTCCAACCTAGGATTAGATTATTGGATGTCGGTTAAGCACATTCTCAAGTATCTAAGGAGAACGAGAAACTATATGCTAGTTTACTCTGGTGAGGATTTGATTCTTACTGGATACATTGATTTTGATTTTTAATCAGACAAAGACACACATATATCCATATTTGGGCTAGTGTTTACTCTTGGTAGTGGAGCCATAGTTTGGAGAAGCATTAAACAATCATGTATTGTTGATTTGACTATGAAAGTTGAATGTGTAGCTGTTTTTAAAGCAGCGAAGAGGTTGTATGGCTCCGTAACTTCTTAATGGATATGGAAGTAGTTCCAAATATAGATAAGCCAATTACATTGATAACAATGGAGCTATAGCAAATTCAAAAGAACCAGGAAGCCACAATAGAGGAAAGCATATAGAATGAAAATATCATTTGATTAGATATATAGTGATCAAGGTGAAGTGGACATTGTAAAGATAGCATCAAGAATAATCTTGCTGACCCTTTCACCAAGACGTTACCTACGAAGAGTTTGAGCGACACTTAGAAGGCTTAAGCTTGAGGGACGTGTCTCACCTATTTTAGGACATGTGAGAAATTGTTGGGATTGATGCCCTACATGCATATACATTATACATGTTGCTGGTTTATTTGAATAAAATGACATTTATTATTTTTGATTGTTTGTATATGGATACTTAAATAAACATCTGTAAAATCCTAATATTATTAATATGACTATAAATTTAGCATATAATTGTTATATGCATGAGGATTAAATTTATAAATAATAATCTAAGTAGTCTATAATAAATTAATTAAAGTTGAAATCATTAATTAAATATTACAAGTACGGTTCAATCTGATTTAGAATGCAAATGGTTTTATTCGGACTATTAATGTGCAGACTTTATATTAAAAGTATTTTATATAATGTGATTATATAGGACTAGACCAAATAAATTATGAACCTCTAATAATATTCCATTACACATAGAGTGTTCAAATTTATCACTTTGATGATCATATATATGACACTCTTAATTCTGAGTATTTATCAGACTCTTATTTATGACATTATGTTTTTTGACTTGCTTAGTAAAATTTGTCTATAAATAGATCATAACTTTAGATATTAGAAACATAATTGAATAAGTAACTGGGAATAATAATACAAATATGGTTTTTATTTCTTCCTATTTAAAGTTAGAAAAATAGTTTTCTTGAGAGATGATTCAAGATTTGAACGGTAGAGTGCTTATTCATGATAAGATTATGAATTAACTAGTCATTAGAGAATTATTGAAACTCAAAAAAAAATAATAATAAGAGAGGTAAACGAAATTGAATCTAGCTCTTATTGTGAACTATTTATAAAAGATTGACTTATATGTAATGAATATCAATGGACTATTCGCTATTTGATTTGAGTAACTATTACTATAATTTCAAGAGTGTAGTTTCAGGCTTTTAATAGAGTAACAATGAAACTAATAAAAATGGCATATTGATTAAAGAGTTTAATTAATTGTCAAATTTATTGGAGCTTAAATTACAAGTCCATAGATCCTCAATACCGACTCTATAAATACTATATTGGAACAGGTATACAGTAATAAATTATATTGAAGTTAGAATTTTTGAACTCCAAATTAAATATCTCACACTATAAATATTTACGTGACGCAAAAAAAAAAAAAAGTTCTCTGTGATATATAAGATGAAAGTAACAAATGTTGTCGTACAAAATAGATATTTAATTAATAAGATTAATTAAATATATTTTAATTTTGTGAGATTTAGAATGATGTGACCATACTTTGTTTGAAACTACCATAAAGAAAAATCTAGTGGTAGATACAAAATTGATTCATTAAGTAATTTAAAATAAATTTCAATTAAATATGATTTATTCATTAAAAAAAGGTGGAAAGAAA
The DNA here is from genome assembly GCA_025403435.1 of Artocarpus heterophyllus. Lineage (NCBI taxonomy): Eukaryota > Viridiplantae > Streptophyta > Magnoliopsida > Rosales > Moraceae > Artocarpus > Artocarpus heterophyllus. The sequence goes on along the minus strand of CM046327.1, from coordinate 4,124,190 downwards.
AATGGATTTGAATCCGCCTACTTCCAGATTGCCTTTTATCCTATTGTCTACTATAGATGATTGCCCATCTTATATACAATAAGGCGCATGGGATAAGCGGGTAAGTTGGAGAGATCGAAATAAAATTAAAAAAAAAAAGGGAAGTAAAAGTGGATATGATATGAAGAAATGGATAAAACTTGGTTCTTCATGTTTCCACCTATATGGAAAATTACGTACCTTCCTTGAAGAAAAGACAAGCATGCAAGCATGCTTTAAATGATAATATTAAATGATATGGACAAAACTTAATATCGTGCTATTACATCTTTGAAAAAAAGGATGGATGCATGTGATGTTCAAAAGCAATTCAGCTCTATCAATTTTCCTTGCCGAATCCTGTAACACCCCAAAATTTATTTAATGTTATTGTAATATAAGTAATGAATTAGTGTGCCATAATTAATGTTTCAACATTAATTTGATTATTTGGTTGAATTTTAAATTTTTGGTTGTTTTGTTAATTTGATGAATTCAAATGATTTCTTATTGTTTTAAAATGATGTTTCGAGTTTTAAAACACAACCGCTTGTAAAATGTTAAAAATATTCCGTTTTGCAAAACCGTGGGTGGCATTTGGTTTTTGCACAGTAAAACCGTCCACCGTTTCTCTCTATTTATTCTCTCTCCTCTCCCTCTCTCTGCTCACTCTCTCTCTCCTCTCCTCACCCGTGAACTCTCTCTCTCATTCTCTGTTGGTTTCTCTCTTTCCCACTCAAATTTCTTCAAGATCTTGAAGCCAAATTCGGGTCTAAGCTTCGGGTTAGCGAATAGGAAGCTCGGGGATGAGATTTGGCAACCAAAAACGTGGATTTAAATCTTCGATTCGAGGTTAGTTTTGAAATTTCTAAACTTTTTCCAAAATTTTCAATTTTGTGCATTTTTGAGATTTAAGTTCGTTTGAGCTTAGAAAACATTTGATTTGAATTAAATGAACTTAGAACAACTAGAATCTAAGCTTAGATTGAAGAAAAATGGATTAGATTCAAGATTTTTCATTTTTCTCTCCATTTTCTCTTTTTCAGATTTTTGAGCTTTTTGAGTTTAAATCTTGTTTAAATGAGTTCAAAAGTGTTCTAGCATGTTTTTCATGCCTGAGATTTGAGAAAAAAGGGTTAAAATCAAGATTTGGATTTTGGGAGATTGAAAACTCGTGGTTGGAATTTATGGGTTCTCCTAGTTTGGTAGGCCGGATTCAAAGGATTGGCAGGCCGGAGTTCATCGGTCCGACAGGCCGAACCTAGGGAATGTCCGGCCGACCAGACCTGGTTTTCGACAGGCCGAACTGCACAGTTCGGCCGACCAAAGCAGGGAGTCCGACAGGCCGGCCAAGCATGGGAAATTTTGTGATTTTTCACCCGTTTTCACTGTTTTGAACCTCGATTGAAATTCCAACCTTATAAAATGATTTTATAGATGCAAATGGCACACTAGGACATCATGAAATAGTTAGTAACATAGAATGTCTCGAACTAGATATTGATCGACTTAGTGTGTATCTAGGATCGTTCGTGGTTCCGCGGAGCTAACGTATAGTGGGTCGGGATTACGGTGTGAGGCACCAGCATGAGTATCGAGGTAGGACTTCTACCTCATTTCTTGGTAGCCTAGTTTCAAAATGATTTGGCTTTGAAAAGGATTTCTATTATAATGTTTTCAACGGTTGTTTGAAAATGAATTTATCGGTTATGTTTTAATATACCGTGAACTGAAATGAACTTCATAATGAATATAAATGACAATACTCGGTAAATGGATTTTGAATGATGATGAAAATAAACACATAGGCATGATGCCATATCAGAGATCGGGTCGTGTAGCGATCGACCTTGGGGGCAGGTCCCAAAACCCAGCTGGGCCACTACGGTGGTGATATTCTTATGGTTTGCCTAGAAAAAGAAAATGATATTTTTGGTTGTCCGAGTAAACTGCTTTGGGTAAGAATGGTTTTATTTAAATTTCTTTATTCAAATTTTCTTTTAAATAATTACATGCATAGTAATACTTTTCTTTAAATTAAATGATTTATCAAAATATAGTCCTACTGAGCCTTTCGCTCAGATTTTATTTGTTTTAAATTTTCCCCCCTTTCTAGGTGGTTTCCCATTAAGGTTCGGAGAGGATTCAACGGACTGAACTCAGGAGCAGTAGGAGGATTAGTAGATCATTTTGTATTACTTAATCAAGGCATATGATGTTTTTAATTTTTTTTGTGCCTAGACTATAGTTGTATTATTATATTGTCAGTACTATGTGTATGCACAAGTTGTGGGTCAGTAGGACCCATTCTCGCGGTTCTTTATTTTATTATTTTATTATTCGCCTAATGTTATGAATTCTTTCATACAATATTGTTTTGAAACTTTAACATTTTATTATTCAATTTAACCCATAAAACTCTTGATTTTAATTAAATCCTCTCTTAATTAATTTAATTAACCCACCACGTCACCTCCCGTACTCCGGGGCGTGACAAATCCACCCCCTGATCTTGAATGAGATAATTGCTCATATCACGTTCATGATTTCCACCATCTTATAAGAAGAATATATGTTAAGGAGGGAAAGAGAGAAGAGGACGTGAGGAAATTATGAGAAAATTCTCAAAAGAGAAGAGTAAGAGATATTCTTCAAAAGAGAAAACTTGTGAAATTAGTCTCTAGCAAAAACTTGTTATCTCATGTGTGAGCACATAGTTAAATAAAAAAAAAGTGTAAGATTAATATTTGTTACCGCTTGACTTTCACTTGTCAATCATTGATGTAGAGGTTTGGCTTAAAAGATTTCCGGTCTTAAAGTTTAAAGCAAGCAAATCCTAATAGGTTTCAAAAGGTTTAAGTTTAATTTCTTATACTTTATATGAATTAAAATTATATACTTATTCTTGACATACAATGGTTTTGAGAAAATTTTTATTGTCAACGGATCCGTATTATGGCCGCGTGTTTACGCCACATTTCCAATAGCACGATCAATGCTTACTGCTATAGGGCAGTTTGTACTTTACTCCTTTTTAGGCTGGAAACCTGAAGGAAATTGTGTCTTAAAAAAGGCCTCAAGGCACCCGGATGCAAAAACCGTTTTGTTTGCTTGAATTTTGTTGTTTCGAATTCTTATTGTTTTATCGTTTTTGTATGGTTTATAGATTTTTTTGTCGTTTCTCATATTTTTGTTATCAAAGTTTTTGTTGGCGGCTGCTTGTCGCTTTTAAACTTATTGCTGTCTTTTCATCTGTTGTTGTCGTTTTCATTTTTTTTTTTAAAATTTGTTCCTTTTTAGTAATTTTAATTTTAAGGTTTGAATCGCTTTTTCTTTTCTTTTCTTTTCTTTTCTTTTTGTGGTTTTACAATTATTCTGTTTTTAAGGGTATATTCAAAATACCACAAATACATGGCCCGTTTGGTTTTGTTTTGAGAATTTTTAGAAATATTTTTGCACATTTTTTGAGCAAAAATTTTAAAAACACTCTTAACACAATTCTTAAAAATTATCATTTGTCAAAACAAAACCATTCTTGCCTATTTTGAAAACAATACCAAACGGACCGTGGCGGGGGCACCTTTGTTTTTCTTGGCGTGGGATCCTGCAATGGCTTGCTTGGCGAACTCAAACCATCGGCTATGACATTTACTATGTTTTAGAGTTTTTTAGTTTTTCAATAATTTTGGTGATACTATCACTTTGGTGTGGTTTTCTATTTTTTGTTTTAGTTTATTATGTAATAACAGAGATGGTCTCCCAACCTCTAATCTTAGTTTCCTTGTCTTCTTCACCTGTCATTAGCAGAAGGTGTCTATGTAATGCTCAATTAACTCACAATTAGCCAGTAATAAGCATTATGCAATTAATGAATACACGTTATTGAATTTCAAGCATATAGAAAGCGTATCTTACGAGCATGAGTACTTCCATTTTAGATGCATATAGAAAGCGTATCTTCTAATTGCAGTGAAAAGTTTGGTTTCTTGGTAAGGAAGATTGGTTTGCTAAACAGAGTACGAATTGATTGAAAAGTGTCCTTCCATTTTAGATGCATTCTAAACTAATTGTTTTGCTCATTTATATATTTGAAATAGAAAAATTTGATTGGAATTGAAAGTATGTAAAATGGTGCAATTTGATTGATATGTTGACTAGGTTATAGCAAATTGAATCACTCTTGCTTGTACTAGATTTAAATGGTTAGTTATTAGCTAAATTCTCTTACTCAACACTCTTTTCACATATCAAACCTAAGAAAAGGATGGCAAAAGCCCAAGCAAGCTCCTCCCTTCACTTATCTGATTTTGGCTAAATCAAATAAACTAAAATGTTCATTTTTGCTTCTTTCTTTGGCAAGCAAGTCAAAAAATGTCTAGTACTTCCCCCCCACTTCTTTCTTTCCATTTTCCATATCCTAAAGCTCACAAAAACTTAAACAACACCATAGAAATTTGGGTTTCACAAACCAACCACAAGTTTTCATCATTTTAAGCTTGAAAAATCAAGTGTGTGGACCTTTAATAGAGCCCTAACATTAAGCCCTAAAAGGTAACCTCTATATTTATACTTCTTATGATGAAATTAAGTTATTCTCTATTATACATGCTTATAGAACATAAACTAAGATAGTTAAGTTAGTTTCTTTGCAAAATTGATAATATTGTAGAATCTAATTATTTCCTTTATTTTTATTGATGCAAAGTGTTTGTTAAGTGATTTTGAATGCTTATAAATAGGTGAGAATTAGTTAGAATGTTATTTCTGAATTTATGGAAAGAAAAATCAAAACTAGGTTGAGTGGAATATCAAATTTGCACTACACATGATTCTCATATATTTAGCTGTTTTTATAAGATTATGTACTTCCTTTAATGATATTTAATGTATGGAGATGTTATTTATTTATTGAAGACTTGATTTTGGCTAGGAAAAGGTAAAATTGTTAAGTGTTTGACATAATATAATTTGTAGTAGGAATGAGCTGAAATAAATGTTTGTTGAGATGATTGAACATTTAATCTCTTGTTTAATCATAATTTAGTAACATAGCATGTTCTTTGGGCAAAAGTGTGTAATGTGACATTTTAATGCTCAACCCGTTTTGTGTTTAAATTAATGCAAAACCATTGTAATATAAACTTATAACATGATTTAATTAGTTTGTTTATTGAGGAATTGAATGGAATACAATTTTATGATTTTAGGCCTTTTAGCACATCTTATCTTCTAAGGGGACTGATCATTTTACTCAACGCAAATTGGTCTTGAGGTAAGTAGAAACTACTATTTACTGCATCACAAGAATTACATGATGTTATGTTTTAAGAAGCATTCATTGGATTGTTGTTATTTGGAAATGATATAGATTGTAAAAAAGCATTCATGATTCATAACATTTACATTAGAACATGTGATATGATCTAAAAAGGAAATGAGGTTTTTAACTAAAATGGGAGTTCAATGCTTAATTGGTGGTCGGGTAGGCACAGGACGCAGGTGAGACAGCCAAATCCAACAAAAGGTGGTGAATACTTTGAGGTTGAAAAACCAAGATAAGAAAAGTCACAAAGATTGAGACTAAATATGGCAAATACCTAAGGTCTAAAGGCCAAGATAGAAACACTGTATTATTATTGCATTGTCCAAAATAATGAACAGGTTTCGAAAACCACGGCCTATCATTATTAGTTAAGTACCACACTCCAAGGGTACCCAAAAGAAGAAAGAATTGTTGAAAGGAAACTAATAAAAGAAAATCTCTAATTGCATTCTCATTCATTGTTCATGTTCATGCATTAGTTTCTATTTGCTTAGCTTTTGGCTCATTATAGTTCTTATGATGCAGGTGAAGATATATAGAGTTAAGGGTTGACTGAGTATCCAGAGTTGCCAGATAGAAATTTATTCATATGCCATGTATTAGATTAGCTTTTGAAACGTAACTTGAAATTCTTTTTTGTAAAACTTAGCAGCTTTGTTATGGTTTTTTGTTCATATCACTAAGTTTGAATGTTATACATGTTGTAAATAAGAAACGAATAAAACAGAAGTTTCAAAACTTTTCTGTAATGTAATGAATATTTTAAGTAAACCATAACATTTATAAAGTAATTGAAATATTAATACTCTTTATCTTAACTAAATAAGCTTTACAAGAGCTCATTAGTTAGCTTGACGGGTATTACAGTTATTCGTGTAAGAGCGGAGGTTAAATCATTTCTGAGCACAAAAGAAGGCATATGAAGATATCATGGCCGGGAAACCTGGTCAACCATTGGTATCTTTTATCTTTATGATTAATTGCTTAATTTTTTCTGAAATCTTAGACATTTTCAAGTTACTATCCCGATTCTTCAATCTCTTCCAAACCCTTTTTTTTTTTTTTTTGTATGAATTTGTTAGGTGCTAAAAGAGAGTGAATGACAATTCTCAAAGGAGGTCAAAGAAGATCTAACCGTGCAAAAGAACAAAAAGGGTCCTTGTATAGCCGTAGGATTTAACTGGGATTGGGAAACTTTCCCAATCCCTCTCGAATGAAAATTGACCACCTCCCTGAAGGGTGTGTATGGCATACTGTTCCAATGGGCTATGTCATCTACCATTCATTTCAAAAATGTCTGTTTAGTAATAAGGCACACTTTTTGTCAATATAATACATATCATAGTTGATCATTACTAAATTTGGGAGAAATTACGATATGATTCCAAAGTTGTAGCATCTCTCTTCTCTACTCTGGATATCTGCCAAAATACACTTTAAAGCACAAGACTTTTATCATGAAAAAAAAAAAAGATTCCACAACGCAAAATCATTATTAGCAATCAAAAAAGCAACATTCACTTCTTCGCGATCAAGTGATAAAATTTCCCTCTTTCATTGCATTACGTTTTCATTTATTTCTATAGAACTTACTGGAGCTCTTAAAAATTAAATGTTGAGAGTAGGAAGTTTGCCACAATCATAGTGCAAAACACTAGTAACCCGGCGAAAAAGGAATAGGTAAAATATTGTATCTTTGAAGTACTTGACAAGCCATGAAGGACCTCCTTGTCCTTGTTGCACCCGCCCTGATAAATATGATCCTGTGATCAACAAAGCAGCTCGCCACCTTCTTTCCTTGACATAATTCACTAACGCTATAGCCATTTCACTCGGTACGAGGCCACCATTTTGTATGAAGGATGTTCCAATGTGCCTGCCTAGGACCACAGCATCTTCAAGCGCAGAACAACCACCCTTTCCCAAGTCTGGCGTCATGGGGTGCATGGCATTGCCAACAACCGTAATATTTTGCTTGCTTAAGTTCCCAAATGCTACATTCCATGGTGGCCTAAACACCAATGGAGCCTATGACAATGTTGAAAGATCAGAGCTTTAGACAATGTTCAGATATACTTCAGGCAAGTCCTTGACATAGTTCACGATTACTTCCCTCTGTATTAGTTTCGGGCCTCCAACTAGGTGATTCGCCCCTGCTATGAGTATGAGTGAAATAAAAGCTCCAAATTTAGTCCATTTTTTCTTTGGTTTGGCTATTGATGCTTCTTCTTCCTCTTCTTCTTCTTATTTTTATTTTTTTTGGGGGGAATGTTAATTTTTTACTTTAATTTGTCACGAGTTTTCAGACTCAGCTTCAAGAATGTTAGAGGTAATGCAGAACTTGTATTACTGCGTAACATGACAGTACGTAACTGAGAAAAACCAAATGAATTATAACAAAAATCCTTATAATTTTTATCGAAATGTTGCGTTTCCACCTCATCATTTTAGAACTATGGCACCCCGATGTATTTTTGACACTATTTGTAAACTGCAGAGGATAGATACAACATTTTTAAAAATATAAGGTGGCATACAGCATTTTATAAATCACATGGGAGATTTTTGTTATTATCCCAAAAGCAAATACCGGTTATTGCAATTCCTGTCATAAGAGCACAATAATAAGGACTTTTTGGAGAGTAGAAAAAGGCATAGTATTTGAACCTTCATCTAGAGATGAAAAAGTATAGAGCCAACATATATCTTTATCAGTGAGGGGAACAAAACCAGCTCTTCTTCCTGCACCCACGAACTGGTGGGCTTCGTGTTTCAGTCCATGGCCCTGAGGAGATACACCCAATCCACGCACTGCCGATCGACCTGAATGGACTGGTGCAGCGAGTCCCATCCAGCTTGCCACCACCGAGTGCACCCCATCACAGCCTATCACAACCTGCAATTCCCAAAGAGTAAACGAAGTTGAGACTCTACCAAAGACGAGGATAAAATGAGAATTGTTTGTCTTTGTTTTATGAGTGGTTTCAAAGCAGAACGCATGACTATATGGTAGACTTTCGGCAAACTAAAAGGGAAGTTTCTATGTTTGATTTCTCTATCATTTGTATTGGAAAAGAAGGAGAATCTAATAGTTATGAGATATCCCTAACTTAAATGGAATATCCCCGTATTACCTAGGATCTGATTATTGATGGGACTACATTATAAAAGGGCCATTATAACCTAAGATTTATAGATGAAAAAGAAAAAAACTGTCTTCCTCTCATTCATGTTCTTCTTTTGGGGGCATTTGAGCTGTGAAAAATTGTGGTTCTTCTAGTAAACATCCACATACCGTGAGCAAGAAGATCATGATTCGAGATACCGTGAGATTGCCAGCATAGAGATCCTGGACCAGCTTTTTTAGTGGATTCAAGAATTGCACCGGTATTGTACGCTTCCAACAATTTGCTAATATTTCTATAAAGGCAGGTACCTAGGAGGTGGATTTGACATCGAGTTTCCATAACACTGCATGAGTAGGTATTAAAGCACAATACCTTTGCTTTGATGACACTTCCATCTTCCATATAAGCAACAGCAATAGATGAACCTTCCTGTGTTATTGACCCGATGCAATTGATCTTCGAAGAAAAGCGGATAGAGTGGGTTGGCAATTCATCCGCCAAAGCCTCGAGTAAGGCCTTTCGGTGTACTAATTTGGGTCCACCTCCATTATCACTTCACATACAAGATAACCAAAAACAAAATGTAGATGAACAAGGACGTGTACTTGATAGTCCCTTGTAGTAGCTTTATAATAATTAATAATTCTACCACAGGCTGAAAGAGAAGAACATTGCTTACACATTGGTTCCACCAAAGGAGACTTCTTGAATTGCTCCAGTTTCCAAATTAGTTACATATGTCCTAAAGAGCAAGGGCCAAGAGTGAATACAGAGCTGAACATATGCAAGTTTGTTAACTTTTACCGATGAAGTATTCATTTTAGTTCGCACAATTTCTATTATTCTTAGAAAAAATTAAAATGATCATCATTGAATTTAAAATTAATCACAAAGCTTAATTTCATTACAAGAAGCATTGTTTCAACCCGCAAAACCCTTAGAATGTTCAAACAGTTGAGAAAAACATCCATGTTACTACCTTCAAACTGCTGGAAAATGAGTTTGATAAAAAAAAAAATATATATATTGATTCAAACTCATTTAACTATAGTGTTTTTCCTCATAAAAATTAAATTAGTATAGTGTAAACTTAAACTTTTCTGTTTTAAACTCATTTTCCAAACGGTGGATATGCTTGTTTGGATGTACAACATTTATGTTACGATCTTCATATGCTTTGAGATTATTGCCTTTGTATTTTAGCAATTAAATTAATCTGATTGGGTTCTATAATCCTGCCAAGCAAGGACATGTTTAATAGCCATTTGGGTCAATAAATGAACTTACAGCACCTCAAGATTAAGCTTTAAAAGATAAAAAGAAACAGAAAACAATCAAATGGCATGATCACTAGAGGATATGCAACCTAAAAACATGTCAATACACCAACTCACAGGGCAAGTAGGTTGTCATTTTTTCATTTATAGATCGAAGTTTTTAATGGTAGTGGACACAATGTTTTAAGAGTAGTTTTAAGGATACCTACTCTAACTTTAACTTTTTATATATACTATAAGTTCTCATTTTCTCGTTGGAAAATGTTTTTGATTCTGACCTTTTGTATACAAGTCTTTAGTCGTATTTAGGAGCAAAAAAGGAAAGTTTCTAGTCGTCTTTATGACGAAAAAAAAAAAAAAAAAATTTTACTTTTTAGTCATTTTCGGACAATTCGAGCTTGTTTGACACGTATTTAAATTCTCTTTCTAATTTTAGTATTTTAAATGACATCCAACTAATTATATTAAAATACATCATTTAAAAAACTTAACTTCAAGTAATATTTAATTAATTTTTACATGTATTTTATTAAATTACGCACTATAATATAATTGTTTAAATACTAAAAGTTGGCTGGATAATTTGAATCCGTTTGGCAGGCTTTCTTTGTCAAGAAGATCGAGAAACCAATAAAGTTTTCCTAAAAAATAAAAAAATAAAAAAAAACAAAAGTCCCTTAGTTAATTAGCCAAGCCAACAACCTTGCAAAAGAAGACAAGATTCTTGTTTGACGCGTAATTTATTTATTTATTTATTTGACAAACCAACAAATTGCTCTACTGCGCAATACAAAATGCTGCCAAGCTAAAATTCCCAGGACTTTACTAGGAGAACGTGTCCTATTTCACTTAACTTTTCATTTAATATGTACTAGAAACTTCATGTAATTTGTAAATCTAATTCAAGTCCTAATGTAAATCTTTCTAATTCAAATCCTCAATTTAACGGGAATTTAATAAAATGAGGCACATTGTAACAATTTAGTAGCAATTGTGGTTACAGAAGTTATAGAAGGAGTAGCATTAGTAATAACAAAATTATCACTCTCAAGAAATTTTATAGTGGTAGCAATCAAAGATGAAAATATTCATGATATTATCGATATTTCTACGACAATATAAATATATTGAAGTCTTAATATAGATATAGGGGAAAGACTTTTCTTTTGGGATGTCTGTAAAGTATTTACAAATATCCATAATATCAGTGAATATCCATGAAAATCCAGGATATTTCTGAAAATTTTCACAAAATATTCAAAAAGATAGGGAAAATTTTCTTTTTTGCACATAAACCAATTTTGCATTTTTAAATTATTTTTCTATACAATGTGACTAATATTTTAGACCTAAAAGCAATAAAAAAAGTATTCATTAAGACTTATTTAGTCTTTAAATAATTTTTACTTTTAAAATGAATAGTTTGAGATTCTTATGCAAAGCCCTATGTCATGTTATATATAGATGTGTATACTATATTTTTACTATTTTTGTCTACTAGTTCAAATTATTATTCTTCATAGAGCACATGAAGACATGGTACAACTCAAATGAGTCAAACTGATGAGGATTCTATTAGCTTAAGTTTTGACTCATGAATGTAAGATTAACTAAAGTTCTTATGGATATAATATTCCTTACAATTCTCAAACATGGGTTAACAATATCAACAATATTCAATTTATGGGTTAACAGTAGGAAGAGATCAAGAAACATCCATGTAGCACATTATTTACCTCTAGCACTATTCAAGGGTAATATCCTGATAGATGTATTGTTAGATTAAGATCATAACCTACACAATGCTTTTCAACAAGCTAGAAACTCCTATTGGTATTGAAGACACTTGAAGTTTGTGTGTACTTTATTATGTTTGGTGGTAATTTTTATGCAATCTATTATATTATTGTACCTTGTTTATAATGAGTATGTAAAACAATAGAATCATAATCAATATATATAATGATGGAATCTTCTATAGTAAGAAACATAACACTCATATTAGATCAAAATTGTATTATTTATGTTATTAACTTGGATCAAATTAAGTAATATTATTATTTCGGCACTACGCAAAATTGTAAGAAAAAATATAAGTTTTTACAAAAATGTCCATTATTTCCCAATATCTATCAACATCTACAATATCCACGACATTATCCGTCTATCAAAGCATTGACAACCTTGGCAACATCAGCATTGTTGTCCTTGGTAGTGTAATGACCCTACATACGTGGGCGTTACTTAACTACTTAATCTTGATCTTAAACATACTTTGACATAAAGTACTTAAATTGTAGATTTTTTTTTTGTTTTCTAAAATGAAATCTTAATAATGAACTCTTAACATATTTCTTTAGAAAAAATAATTACTTCTTAAGACTTAATTCCATAAATCTAACATAATAACATTAAATTTTTAAACATGATAATAACGTAATAATTATTACATTTTGGCATAATCATAATTTCTAAATACTTAAATCTTCTTCACATACATCATACATTAATTTCTTAAAACAATAATAATAATTTCATAAAACTTTTCTTTTAACATAAAGATAATTATTTAAAAATTACTATCTTTAAAACATTCCTTAATTTAATGAAAATATTTCTAAAACAAATCTACATTAAATGTGACACCCGTTATTTTTCTAACGGGTATTGAGGTAATTAAATTAATTTTTAATGTATAAAAAAAAATTGCTTCATTTAAATTTATTTTATAATATTTATTTTTATCTATTTTTAAATTTTCTAAAATTCTCCTATATTTATTTAGTATGATTACTAAAAAGCCTTAGAACTTCTAATAAATCTCAAAAATGTCATATTGGCATTATGTGTGTTAAAGTCTTTAGATGAGACATAAGGATATCTTTTCCAACTACTCTTGACCCTCATTTTCTTTATTTCCTCCGTGACATGCTTCAACATGTCTCCTCTATAATTGTTTCTATCACTTCTCTTCAAAGACTTCATCTTTTCTTCCTTTCTCTTCCACGGTTCCCACACTCTTCTTCTTATTTCTTTGCTGAAGCAAAATACTTAGAGAACTTCTTCAAGGCAGCCATAAAAATCAGCCACGATCACCTCCATTTGAGCAAGAATTTCAGTCATACCGAACTAAAGGAACCTGTTTTGAAGCCATTTCAAGCTTCCAACTAACCATAATCCGAGGTTAGAATCTTATGAACAAATTTAGTCTTTCATTTATAAATTTTCTTTTATACTAAAGGATTATTCAAATTTGCGTTCTTAAACCTAAGTATATGTTTGTTGCTATTTTGGAGCATATGTATGAAGTCTAAGTGTATATGCCCTAGACAGAAAATTTATATTGTTAAACTTTGTAATACCTCTATGGGCAGTGGTTATTTCTTGAAATTCTAAGATTAAATTAAAATGAATTTTATGAATTGGTTTGCATATTTGAAAAGTAGCATCCTAGGCTTTCTAACGAGCTATCATAAACCTAAATCGGAGTTGTATTTTATTTTCTAAGAATTATTCAATTTTTGTATTGGAAACTAGTAAATCTGCCAATTTGTTATGGTATACCAGCTGCTAACCTGAACCAAGAACCCATCTTTGCTCACCACCTAATTCTTTAATGTCTTGCAACCTTTCCAATATTATCCTAAGTGATTGATGAATCTTATTAGGGACTAAAACATATAGATTACTTGTTCACATTTTATATTGTGTTAAGACAAAAATTGTTTACTGTGGTATTCAAAAGAGATTTATATAAAAGCTTTAATGGCATACTAGTAAGATAGGTTTACACATGATTTATTTATGAATGTAGTTGTATGTTGTGCTTTAGTTTTAATTGTCCTTATGCACGCCTTAGGATCAAGGGAGTATGGAGCTAACGTTAACTGATTCCAGGATTAAAAGATTGTTGATAAGCTTGAAAGGTAGGGATTCTATTACTCATCTTTTGTGAGGTTTTTATAGAATTAAAATTGATTGTTTTGCCGCAATATATATATATCTATGTTGAACTGATATTATATGTGTATCACATATGAAACTATGACATGGACTCGTCTTGTATTGTACGGCGAGGAACATAATGAATTGACACATGTTATAAATTGAGAAGCATGGTTAGGAAAATTAACTCTATTAATAATGATTTAATATAGAGAAATTGTGAGACATGAAAAGGGCGACGGTTACGTCCTTGGGCATGAATACCCTAAAAGGTAAAGTAGGGGGAAGGCGATGACGCTTCCTTGGGTTGAAAGTCCCAGAACACACTGTACAGGAATCGATTTGGTGAGGACTCGGGGCTTGATGTCCCCTCACCGGAACACCCTTGGAATGTTTATAGGGTGATCAAGTGCGCCCATTTGGGTTTCGATGAGTTGAGTGATACTCAATTTAACATGGATACCTAGGAACAATGATGATTGGTAATATTTGTATAAATGTGTAATTATGACACTTGGTAATGATTAACTACGGTATCCATAAGATGTGATCATAATAAACCTCATAATCTGAAATATGATGTGACTTACTAACCATGCAGATTTTAATGTGGTAATGATAGAGGTGAGTAATGGCTTTCTCTACTGAGCATAGTGTTGCTCATACCCTTATATTTTTATCTTTTCAGGACTCACTAAGTGTGAGGTGGCTACGAGAAATATAGTTGAGGAAGTGATGTAGCTATATTACATTGGGACTGCTTCAATTGTTGAGAATGCTCTTCATGATAATGTAAGCATCAATTGTTACTTTCTGTGACTGTATTACAATGTGTTGAGGGTTAAAATGATGATGACAACAGTTTATATTATTAAATTTAAGGTGCTACATTAAAACTGTGGTTTATTTATCGTTTATATTTTTATTTTTGAGTTGAGAGTTTTCATTTAAGTCCCGGGCAAATTTTATTTTTAAGGTTTTACTTTTATTATTTATTTTTATTTTATCTCATTAAAAACTGTTAACCCCCATATAGGGGCGTTACAGAATTTTTGGTATCAGAGCCTAGGTTCGGTTAACCTAGGGAGTGTAGCACCACTTTAAAAAAATATATTTTTGAGATGGTTTTGAAGCTGAATTTTCATTGTCATCATCAAAATGAACCTTCACATTGATTTATACAGTCTAGAAGGATGTAACATGGAAAGGCCATAGAATGAAAATACTTATGGTTATATGAGTACAATAATTATATAGAAGGAAAGTATTAATAGTTATAAGGGAATGATAATTATATGGAATGAGTTTATAAGTAAAATGCTTATGAGAGATTCGTATAATATTTGGATCTATAAGCATATCTAATTCGTATAAACGATGAGAAATTCGTATAGATACGAGGATTTAAAAGCCTTTTGTCTCGTGAAAAACAATAAGAAATATAAGGCTTGATTTATTGATTTTAAAGTTTGACATAGATATGCCAAATTTTTCGTAATTGATTCAAACCTAAGTAATGATTATGTGTGGATTCGATGGAGCACATAAGTGTCAATGTCTTTTCTTAAAAGTTCTATATATTTGAGGAATATGATATAAGTTGGGAATCATGGTATTGAATCTTGAGAGAGATAAATGTTAGACTTTTGGTCTGTTGAGACTGTGTAAAGTCTAGAATGCATGAATCTCAAAATTGGAATATTTCATTACGTACATTGTATTTAAGTGTACCAGTGAATCTTTTGGTTACCTAAGATTTTGTTATATGAGGAAATTCGATATTGTATAAGTAGAATTGTGGGGATTGTAGATGTTCTTAAGTAGTAACATCAAGTGTCTTTGTTCATTGATATGGTCTACGTTGGAAGACGTAAATCGTATTGATTTCAAGGTTAGTCGCATTCTAAACCCTTGGTAGTAATGATGATGAATCCATTGATAGATGTTGAGTATTAGGAATAACATATGGGTGTATGCATTGTTCAATAAGGTTTTGATTAAAACAAAATTATTTGAGTTGCTGGAAGATTATGTTGTTATGAAATGATTTTAAATATCATTCAGGAAGATCCTTGTTGTCGTTAAATTAGATTTGTTGTTCATAGTTAACTTTATCTATAGTGGGCTTTAAATTGGGTTTAAGATTCATACGAATTGGTTTTCAATTTTATGTTTGTTATTTAACTCGTTCTAAATGTGTTAAGGCCCGAAACAACCTGACCATTTTCAACTTAGAACATTTGGGCCTAGTTCAAATCTTAAATCAGTTTGATTCACACTGTCTCTCCCACGTGGTTTCTATACGTGTCATATACAGTGGTTTAATCATTGTTTACATATACGTTTACTGTGCATAGGAGCTTATTTCTCCGAGTTCACTTTTTCTCTCTTAATTTGTTATTTTCTCTCTAAATCGCAAATCCTCTTCTTTTTCATTAAAAATTCTTCTTTTTCTCTAAAAGAAGAAGGAATTCTAGGATTCTGCAATTTACTATCTTAATTTTTCCTTTCTATTTACTCTTCTTTCATCTCATCATGGACCCAAAGTACCAACACCTGAGAAAGTATTTCCCATCACTCTCCCAAAAGATTCTTAGAAAGAAATACAAGGCTAGAATTACTCGGTTGTGGATTCTTATGCATTTTGGCATCCCTTGTGATGTGAGAATGTTAATAGAGGGGAAAATCCGTCCGAGTGACTTTAGTCAAGATGTCGGTTTACCAGGAACAGGTACCAGTCGTAGTGCAATGAAAAGAAGAGCTCGTGCCATCGTGATCACTTGTAACAAATGTGGAAGACAAAATTGTAACGGTAAATGTACTTCACCTGGTTATATGTCTACGAATAGAGAGGATAAAATAAGGTTTTGTAGGAATGGACTTTCAAAGGAGAACTTGGATAGCATCCATCCTCCTCTCCACGGTCACCCTAGTGGATATGTTCAAGGAGCTATTTTTAAACTCTGGCCTAAATTTTATACAGAAAGACAACGCCTCAGGAATATGGTATTTCTAGATCCTGTTTGTCAAGCCATAAGAAAACTGGATGGGGAATAAGTCTTCGCTCTATAAAGGTTATTTAGTCTTTACTTATTTGAAGCAGTTTTAGCTGATGTTCAACAGTTTGTGTTTTTCTTTTACTCAGAATATTTACTTTTGTGTTTGAAATAATTGTGATTATTAGATTGATACAGTAAGTGTTAATATCTTATTTAATTTATGATTTTCTTAAATATATATATATATATATAATAAAATATATTATCTTATCAGACACGTCACATACGGTACAGTAATATGTTTGAATTTTGAAAAGCTTATCCAGATATTTCAAGATTTGTGTCTCAAATTTCAAAAGTTCTACAGTATTTGTCGTTTATATTAAATTTCTAGACTTGGTGTATATTTGTCAAAAAGTCTACAGTTGTGTCATGAGGGTCTTCTGTCAAATTGTTCTCAATTGTCAAAAGTTATACAATTAGAGTCTAATCTTTTTCAAAAAGTGAATCAGATTTTCTGTAAACTATCAATCACCTTATCTTACTTTCTTATCCGCACAAGATTTTGTTTAAATCTTTGGATTACCTTTTCATTATCTACTCGTCTATCTCTTTAGCCCTTTTTGTGTATTTCTCATCTTTAAAAACTCATGTAGAACCCGAAGTCTAAGTGGAGCAGACATTAAGCAGCCACTTCTATAAACCAAATATGTCTACCTCCCAGTCCACGAAGAAAATAAAGAATGTCTGTGTCTTTTGTGGTTCCAGCCTTGGAAAAGATAAAGCTTATTTAGAAGCTGCAAATCACTTAGGGCAAGTCCTAGCGCGCAAGAAGATTAACATAATCTATGGGGGTGGTAGTATAAAAATGATGGTAAATATGGCACTAGCAGCTAGGTCTAGCGACGCTACTGATGTAAGAATTTGGCCTCATATTCCAGTTGAAGGAAACCTTTGTAAGGAAGCCATAGGTAAGGGAGAAGGAGTCAGGAGTATCCCTAAAAATTTTAAAGACATAATCTATAATTCTGATGCTTTTATAGCATTACCTGGTGGTCTAGGTACTCTTGAGGAAATATTTATAGTTGCTTGTGGGCAATTGTTGGGCTTTTATTCCAAACCTTTGGGACTGTTGAACGTAAAGGGTTTTTATGACGGTCTTTTGAAATTTTTAGATTACGCTGTGGAAGAAAACATCACTACAGAATCGGAGAGACAAATCTTTGTCACTGCTTCAACAGCTGAGGAATTGATAGATAAAATGCAAATCATACATCCAGAATCCGACACTGCAACATCCAAGCTTGAATGGGAAAGGGAAAGCCGGGAGCGGCCAATTGATTTGAATCTCCATCTGTAATCTTTTTGTTTTATCTTTGGCATGTAGGCATGTGTGTCCGTATTTCGTGTGTTACGAATAACCGTTTGCCTTGTATTCTGTGTTTCTTGTGGTACGTCGTTGTTCAATCTTTTAGATTCATTGAGCCTAATGCCGGGATGGCTGGATACGGAGTACTTGATACTCTCGAAACGCATCCTTCTTAAGGTCCGATCTTTTGTTTATCGATGTTTTTGTATCCTCTAAGCATGCATGATATGGATAGCTGGTATACGGAGTGCCTTGTACTCTCGAAACGTATCCGTATCATGTTTGTAATGTGTAATATTCTGTTAATATTATGTGGAAGTACCAAAGTCAGTTATGGGGATATTGCATATGAAATATGAGTATATTATTTGGATTGAATGTTTGTGTCATGAGGATAGCTGTTTAATGAAAAATATGTCGGGTATGTTTGCAACCAGAGATTTCGTTTAATATCTCTATGAATAAGTTTAATGTATGGTTTTGAATATAAGTGTTTGTGATATATGTTTTATGATTATGTTTTAGTTTATTAGTTGAGGTATGAAATCAAATATATTTGACTTTTCCTTACTCAAAAAGGAAAAGGAACCTAAAGATGAAGTATATAAAATTTCTCTGGCAATCTCCTTAAATGTGATTGTAAATCACAGTCCATGGACAATGAAGGACTGGAATCATGATATGGTCAATATGTAGGCCTGATCAGATTCTTAGACTATTATACGGTGTTATAAGTTGAAACTTGTCAGAAATACTCTCATTGAGGGATTTAGGAGTAAGATTTATTATGCAAGTAAATAAGTGGAGATACGATAACTTAAATTTGGAGGACAAACAACATTAACGGTTTAGACTCAGAATTGGAATCATAGTGGAATCATAATTTTTACTAGTATTGCTAGAATTGAAATTTCGAGGACGAAATTTCTTTAAGGGGGGTAGAGCTGTGACACCCGTTATTCTTCTAACGGGTATTGAGGTAATTAAATTAATTTTTAATGTATAAAAAAAAATTGCTTCATTTAAATTTATTTTATAATATTTATTTTTATCTATTTTTAAATTTTCTAAAATTCTCCTATATTTATTTAGTATGATTACTAAAAAGCCTTAGAACTTCTAATAAATCTCAAAAATGTCATATTGGCATTATGTGTGTTAAAGTCTTTAGATGAGACATAAGGATATCTTTTCCAACTACTCTTGACCCTCATTTTCTTTATTTCCTCCGTGACATGCTTCAACATGTCTCCTCTATAATTGTTTCTATCACTTCTCTTCAAAGACTTCATCTTTTCTTCCTTTCTCTTCCACGGTTCCCACACTCTTCTTCTTATTTCTTTGCTGAAGCAAAATACTTAGAGAACTTCTTCAAGGCAGCCATAAAAATCAGCCACGATCACCTCCATTTGAGCAAGAATTTCAGTCATACCGAACTAAAGGAACCTGTTTTGAAGCCATTTGAAGCTTCCAACTAACCATAATCCGAGGTTAGAATCTTATGAACAAATTTAGTCTTTCATTTATAAATTTTCTTTTATACTAAAGGATTATTCAAATTTGCGTTCTTAAACCTAAGTATATGTTTGTTGCTATTTTGGAGCATATGTATGAAGTCTAAGTGTATATGCCCTAGACAGAAAATTTATATTGTTAAACTTTGTAATACCTCTATGGGCAGTGGTTATTTCTTGAAATTCTAAGATTAAATTAAAATGAATTTTATGAATTGGTTTGCATATTTGAAAAGTAGCATCCTAGGCTTTCTAACGAGCTATCATAAACCTAAATCGGAGTTGTATTTTATTTTCTAAGAATTATTCAATTTTTGTATTGGAAACTAGTAAATCTGCCAATTTGTTATGGTATACCAGCTGCTAACCTGAACCAAGAACCCATCTTTGCTCACCACCTAATTCTTTAATGTCTTGCAACCTTTCCAATATTATCCTAAGTGATTGATGAATCTTATTAGGGACTAAAACATATAGATTACTTGTTCACATTTTATATTGTGTTAAGACAAAAATTGTTTACTGTGGTATTCAAAAGAGATTTATATAAAAGCTTTAATGGCATACTAGTAAGATAGGTTTACACATGATTTATTTATGAATGTAGTTGTATGTTGTGCTTTAGTTTTAATTGTCCTTATGCACGCCTTAGGATCAAGGGAGTATGGAGCTAACGTTAACTGATTCCAGGATTAAAAGATTGTTGATAAGCTTGAAAGGTAGGGATTCTATTACTCATCTTTTGTGAGGTTTTTATAGAATTAAAATTGATTGTTTTGCCGCAATATATATATATCTATGTTGAACTGATATTATATGTGTATCACATATGAAACTATGACATGGACTCGTCTTGTATTGTACGGCGAGGAACATAATGAATTGACACATGTTATAAATTGAGAAGCATGGTTAGGAAAATTAACTCTATTAATAATGATTTAATATAGAGAAATTGTGAGACATGAAAAGGGCGACGGTTACGTCCTTGGGCATGAATACCCTAAAAGGTAAAGTAGGGGGAAGGCGATGACGCTTCCTTGGGTTGAAAGTCCCAGAACACACTGTACAGGAATCGATTTGGTGAGGACTCGGGGCTTGATGTCCCCTCACCGGAACACCCTTGGAATGTTTATAGGGTGATCAAGTGCGCCCATTTGGGTTTCGATGAGTTGAGTGATACTCAATTTAACATGGATACCTAGGAACAATGATGATTGGTAATATTTGTATAAATGTGTAATTATGACACTTGGTAATGATTAACTACGGTATCCATAAGATGTGATCATAATAAACCTCATAATCTGAAATATGATGTGACTTACTAACCATGCAGATTTTAATGTGGTAATGATAGAGGTGAGTAATGGCTTTCTCTACTGAGCATAGTGTTGCTCATACCCTTATATTTTTATCTTTTCAGGACTCACTAAGTGTGAGGTGGCTACGAGAAATATAGTTGAGGAAGTGATGTAGCTATATTACATTGGGACTGCTTCAATTGTTGAGAATGTTCTTCATGATAATGTAAGCATCAATTGTTACTTTCTGTGACTGTATTACAATGTGTTGAGGGTTAAAATGATGATGACAACAGTTTATATTATTAAATTTAAGGTGCTACATTAAAACTGTGGTTTATTTATCGTTTATATTTTTATTTTTGAGTTGAGAGTTTTCATTTAAGTCCCGGGCAAATTTTATTTTTAAGGTTTTACTTTTATTATTTATTTTTATTTTATCTCATTAAAAACTGTTAACCCCCATATAGGGGCGTTACATTAAATATCGTTATAAATTCCTAATTTAAATACTTTTGAAATCCTTCCTAAGATTATCTACATTTTTCTTATAAATTATAATCTTAAAACTAAAATATTGATTTCTTAAAAATTATTCTTTTTAAACTTAACATAATAATAATATCTTATCACTTATTCTCTTAGGTGCAACATATTAGTTTCTTAAAGCATATTCTATTAAAACTTTCATAATAATTATTTCATATAATATATTCATTAAAATCTTTTCTTAAGTTAACATAAAATTTCTATAAACATTTCTATTCTAAAGAAATTTATAATTTTCTTACTCGAAAATTTATATGTATCTGTTGCATTTTTTGTTTCAATATTTTTAAATTTTAAAATTCTCTAACCAATTTTTTATAATCAGAACCTCGATTTTTCAAACATAATAACAAAATTTCATTTACTTATTTAATGCATGCATAATTTTTGTAAAATAAAAGCATGCATAATTTCATAAACTAAAAATGCAAAAATATTATATTTGCATGAGCAGTATCCATTTTCATCTCTACCATTAGTTCGTCACTCACCACTGCCCATCATATATCGCTGACAGCTTTTCTTCCTACAGCATGAACATACCGAAATGAGCTTTCACTTAGCAAGTAAGAAAATAAACTCGCAAAACCTAATTGAAAATTAATTATTTTGTTTATTGCTTTGATTATAACAATGTTATTTTATGGTTGAAAGCATTTATGTAAATATGATATCATGAAATTTCATGAAAATAATGTTTTGTTATAGGAGTGTGACATGAGAATTTTAGGGTTTTTGGTTAGTCGGCAAGGTTGCTGATAATGTTTTAAAAACAAATGATTTTATTTTGCTATGGTTTTTGGACATGATATGTATATATATGTTATGAATGTTTGAGATTTTTTATAAATTTTTGTTCAAAATATTTTAAGGGTTATGAGCTTTCAATCAAACACTACTCATAAAATTTTAATTGCCGGTAGATTTGTATTTGTGTCTTATAGAGTCCGTTTTATAAGAAAAAAATCATCTTTTCATTCTTAAAAAATTATAAGTCATTGTGAACTAAATGTCTATAAAGTTTTAGCTTCATATTCTTATTATGCTTTAAGATAAAATTCGTTGATTACTAAGTACTTGTGGTTATAAATGTTATTTTATAACAATGTTATTTTAATAAAATAACATAAATTATTTAATTGTGGTTGTAATATGAACATAAATTCGTTGATTGTTTTAAGAAAATTATTTAAATGAAAAGATATGTTTTATATAAAACCGTGTCTCGTGCACTACTATGATTATGATTACGAAGTTATGTAATGATTTTTATGAAAGGTTTTAAGTTGTGAGATAGGAATATGTACTTACTAAGCTTATGCTTACTTACTTTATATTATGTTGCATATAACGCTAAGATACATGTTCACTAGGATAGAGGACAAAGGCAGGCGTGTGTGCAAAGAGTGTTGGATTGAAAATAGAGTCATGTCATGATAGGAAGTTAAACTTAAACAAAATTTGATATATTATGTTTTGCATTTTTAATTGTTTGAGACTTAGTTCTATTTGTGATATGTTCATTTGTACTTATGTTTTATTGAATGTAATTTGTATTTTAGATTTTTAGTTTCATAGGTTATTTATCAAGGAATACGCTATATAGTTCAATTATTTGTAATTAGTCTTAATTAGTTGTTTGGTTAGAAGTTCAGAGTACTTGCATTATATGTATGAGTTTATATTTGTTTTTATAAACTATGTTTTTTGCAGGTGGTAGGTTAGCCAAATGCCTTATGTGTTTCGTTGGGCTAAATGAGGAGGAAAATTTAAATTTCGTAAGTAGTTTTTAAAGAAAAAATTTATGCATGTGTTCTTGGGATATTTATCTTAGTGTTGTTAATTGTTTCGAACTTCTAGTAAGTAATTATCATGTTTAACAGTAAAAACAACATTCCTTGTGTCGCCCATAAGAAGGTGTTACATATTACGACTTTCGAATTGCATATTGATTGAGAAAATTCATAATCATATAAATTGTGATTAAGTTATGATTTAAACTTGTGAATTTTCTAGGTGTTGAAAATTTCTAGTCCTAAACTAAATTTTTATAGAAATTTGTATTTATAAATTCTAAACTTGTTCTTTCTCATGTACTTAATGAAATAGTTATCGAAAAATCCTTACTTAATCACACTTATCAATTTCTAGATTCTTCTTGACATTACAATCTATCCAGCTTATAAAATTTTCGTCCTTGAAAATTGGGCTATACTAGGGTTTTCCTGTTGCTTTCGTAATCATACTCTTATGGGGCTTCTTTCATTAGATGATTCTACCCTGAGTGTCTTGGTAAGGTACATAGTCTTATTGCCTAGAGGGCCCCTTTTTTCAGATGGTTTAGGATTTATACTAATCATTCTTCATATCTTAGATTGTGTATCTACATCTAGATCATGATCTGATATGGAAGGACTGGCAAAAAGGTCATTTCCTTGTCACTTCATTTATTAGTTTTTATCATCCATTTATCAAGACTAGCAATAATACTAGTCTAAAACACGTTTATCTACTTTTTTTAAAACATCTATGGGTTCATAACACTTGATCTTATCCTTTTCAATCTCTCCTGAACATGTCTTACTTTGCCTTGGATGTGCGAGAAAAGGGAATTTGTTCCTATTCCCCTTTTTCATAAGTTTTCTCATTCTTATGCTCTTGTGACTTCTCCATTGGTCTTGAGGAATTTCCTAGTTCCAACTTACTCTTAGTCATCTTGCAATTTTTAATTGAAACTCGTGTGTCTACAAATACTTTTTCTCCAAATACTTAGAGATAAGTTAAGGTTCATCTTCCTTCTAGCAAAAAATTCCTATATGATGTGAGATTATGGGGTAGATAGGGTCTCTTAATGTGTGAAAATCATGCTATCTATTCTCTTTACTTGTGCTTATTCTAGGATTTAAAACATACTATCGTAATGTACTATAAGTGATGGGGTGATTTTACCCCTTCTATCAACTCTTCTGCAGATACTTAGTCATTCTAGATCTAAATATCATATTGTTGTGTGTGGTACGCTCTTCTAGAAAGAGCAAAACTACACTATCCCCTTAAACCTGTAAAAGGTTAATAAAGCCTTGACTATGCTCTATCTATTTTGAAATCTTATTTTAGGGTTTCGAGTACCTATTTTCTTAAAAAATCAAGTGTCATTCTTGCTCTAACTGGCTCAAGTTGTTCAACAACATAATTCTACTTAGGTCGTCTTATGGTATTTTATTGTTTGTGTAACTTATCTCTCCTTCTGAGTTCCAATCAATCTTGTTTCCACTGTGGAAACATTCATGATGTGTCTTAACTTTCTACGTGGTGGATTCTTATATATCGTTGCCAACGTATTCCTTTTTTTTCTAGATCACTTTAGTGTTCTATGTTGTTCTAAGGCTTCCTTATAATTTCTAATAAGGGTTGTGTCTTGGGCCTTAAAAGCCTTCTTAGACGGTCTATTACTTCTATTCTTTCTCGTTGTTTAGTCTGAGCCAGACTAAGAGCTGCGAACTTATTCAATGAGGCACCATATTCTTGTTTATTACTCTCTTCCCATTATCTTAGTATCTTAATTTAAGTCTTTAAACTTGTTTCACTTCATAACTAGTGGGTTTCCATCATTATAGTTCTAATTAGGTACTATTATCAACATTTGAAGTAAAAGCTTCTGTTGATAGTCCTAGTTTATGGGTTGGATTATCTGATGTTATGATCTTTCTATTTTTTGTAGTAATAGTTCTATCGACTACATTCATATTGTTCTCAATCTAATCTTTGATTTTGAACCTTGAGCTTAACAAGGTTCCCTTTCTAAAAAGGGATGGGTATACTAATCTTCCTCTATTAGGCATTTTGTGTAACTTTTTTTTTGTGGATGGAAAAAATTTAGTAAAATAACTAAGAAGTATACTTATGGGTTATTAGTTTTGATGGCTACTATATTTTATCAAGAGAACTCATCTACCTTTTAGATGAACAATATGGGCTTGGTACCTATTCTTATGATCTTACATGAAGTATGTGTTATTAACATGTCATAATAATTTTAACGTGGTATATATAGCACTCGATCTTGGATTTGATTAATATTTTCTTATATAACAATATGCTCTAACTTGAAATGAATCCCATCCCCCGTATTGAGGCCGAAAGAGTTTTTGCAAAGCCTTATTTGCCTATTGCACAATTCCTACTATTGAGATGTGCCATAAAACTAATTTCAAATGCACTACCTTACTTGGTGGACACTACATATGTCATCCTCCTCATATCTTATCTCTTACCTAATAGTAGCGCATTTTTTATTGACGTTGGGAAGGGCTTATAAATGGCCCTTAAACCGCCGCTACATCCCAAGCCGTGACATCTTACTCTTAAACTTGCTAATCATATTGACTAGACTTCATTTGTTCTCTAGTCCTTACTATCTATACACTTGTTAAAAAGGTCTCATTGATACTTCTGAAGGAGGTCACTCCTTCGTGTCTATCGTTTCTTGAAGGACGTGTCATAACTTCATAGCCTCAACTTTGGAAGTCTTTTGATATAAGTCTTCGAAAATTTTTCTGTTAGGTTGATGTCATAGTTGGGGTTATTTTACTTGACCAAATATATTTATAATTTTTTTAAATGAAAATAACTTATGGTTATTTTGACCATCAGCTACATAACTAAATTTTCCTAAAAAGGTTGAGCGATACTCTCAATAGTTCACTTAACCACTAATTCTAGAGGACTTCTCCTCACTATGGCACATCTTAATTAATGAAATGGTTTTTTTATTAACCCTACGTGCGCATTTTGTAATGTTTAATTATTATTAAGGGTTTGGTGTTTGACTCTAAAATATCCAACCTTGCTTATTCCATAACGTTTTCGTATTTGCAGGCTTCTTAAACTAGAGGGAGACCACTTCTACTTGAGGTGGTCTTCTTAACATAATAATTTGGATGGATAGGTCTAATACTCCATCTAAGAGTTTGTACCTTAAAAGAATAACTCTATATGCTTATCTAAAACTAGGTTTCTACCTGTTGATGACTAGATGCCATCAAGTCATATGGTAGACTGTGTCATTTATTCATGAATTCCTAATGGTTTCCCTTTTGTTATGGCTACTCTGTATGAGCTATGTAACTCTATCAGAGTGGTTTAGATATTGAACTGATCTGAAGTCATTTCTTTCTGAATTCTTAAATGAGTATGTTAATAATAGTATATTGTCATATAATACCTTTGTGATGTCACTTACATCTTTTGGATGAGTGGAAACAACTTTGCTTCAACAATCTCTACTTAACGTGATCTTAACTTCTTATAGGATAATGTTCAGCTTATCCACATAACTAAGTTATTATTTATTTATTTATGTATGTGTGTATGTGTGCATATATATATATATATATACACACACACACACACATTCTTAACTACAGGCTGGGGAGGGGAATCTCATTTTGAGATTACTAAAGTGGTGTCTGTTTGGTCGGATACTAGTTTAAAAGTAACCAGCATAGATAGTTTATGACCTCTTGGAAGTTCTTCTCTTATGTCTTAGACTTCTGCTTATATCCTAATTTTCTTGTGAGGATCCATGTATTTATTCTTACTGACATTCTAATTCTAAAGAACCTATCCTTTTCTCATAATCTAGAGGTTGGGTTCTTAATGGGTTTTTTTATAGACCTTATTATGCATGTCTATTATGCATTATATGATGCTTATAAGCTATATCGTATTTAATATATGAATAACAAGCATCAATTATGGCATTCATATACATATCATACATGCACATAACATTCATAAACATTTCATACATATATATATGTCATTCATACTTCATGTTCTAATATTGCTAAACATTTTTATTTGTTAGCAACTATTTCATATTATACTTATAAGTCATTGTATTTATAATACTTACAACATACATAATTCATAGCATTCACACACATATCATTCATACGTTCATATCATAAGATTGCTAAACATTTCAAGTCAACAATTATCGCATATCATAGACCATTACTGAGTTTGAGACATTAGTTGCCTCAAACAGGTCACATAGCATAAAGTTTCTTCCTACCGAAAACTTTTATTGTTCATACATAAATCTTACTTTTTATATTATACGTATACTTGCTTGGTCGTATGGTGTGTTACACCACTGGCCCCGTAGTGGTACGATACCTATCTAATCCTCTACATTCTTTTTAGATTGGATATTGATGTCCTTGTTGATGATCTATGCTGGGAAGCCTCTCTGACAAAGTGTTCATTTGTGATTTAGGGAAGTGTCTTTATATCATTGCCTTTGGTGGTAATTCTCTAAAGAAGACTTTGTTCTTTAGTTCTTTGCATATCCTAACTACGACTTTCTTTGTTCTCATGACAAAGTGAAGGGTGTTATCTATTCGCCAATAGAAGTAGCTTTTAATGAGGATCTGCTTGTATGTTGCATGAGGGGTCGCTTTTGTCATGAGTTAACAATCAAGATGAAAAAGACTTATGGCCTTCTTTTTCTTTTCGAGTTAGAGCTGCCTTGATTGTAGCTCTGTAATTGATATAAGATGGACGAAATAAAAATAAGAAGTCTTGAAGGAGTAAAGAAGGAAGTTTAGGAAATGGCTATTTTCTATTTTCCTTTTTTTTTGGAATCATTAGTTAAATATTCTCTCCTGATTTCATAGTCTAAGAGTCGATCATCTCAAAGCATTGGTTCAAGTGTCCACACGATTCTACATGTTGCCTAGCTGACTTAGGAAGTTAGCACTTAATACTGCCTCCCCTGAGTCGTTGCGTCATGGCGACTACACATGGCATTGGGCCTTTGAAGGACATCTAAATTCGTGTTGGCGTGTTGATAACTTGATTGCCGCTATTTGAAATATCGACACCTATTCTCTAATGTAACTTAATTTAACATTTAATTAACTTAACTTACTTCGACTGTGGTGATGCAAGCATATGATGACGTGAAGTAGGATGGTAGGAAGCCGGCTCTAATATTAACTATAACGACCCTATCTACGTGGCCGTTACTTAACTACTTAATTTTGATCTTAAACATATGTCAACATATAGTCCTTAAATTGTAGATTTTTTTTTTGTTTTCTAAAATGAAATCTTAATAATAAACTCTTAACATATTTCCTTAAAATAAATAATATTTTTTTCTTAAGACTTAATCCCATAAATCTAACATAATAATATTAATTTCTTAAATGTGATAATAATGTAATAATTATTATGTTTTAACATAATCATAATTTCTAAAGACTTAATTCTTACATACATCACACATTAATTTCTTAAAACAATAATAATAATTTTGTAAAACTTTTCTTTTAATGTAAAGATAATTATTTAAAAATTACTCCTTTTAAAACATTCCTTAATTTAATGAAAATATTTATCAAACAAATCTACATTAAATATCATTATTTATAAATTACTTCCTTTAAAACATTCCTTAATTTAATGAAAAAATTTCTCAAACAAATCTACATTAAATATTGTTATAAATTCCTAGTTTAAATGCTTTTTAAATCCTTTCTAAAATTATCGTTATATTTTTCTTATAATTTATTATCTTAAAACTAACATACTGATTTCATAAAAGTTACTTTTTTAAACTTAACATAATAATAATTTCTTGTAACTTATTCTCTTAGGTCTAACATATTAGTTTCTTAAAGCATATTCTATTAAAATTTTCATAATAATAATTTCATATAACATATTTATTAAAATCGCTTCTTAATTTAACATAACACTTTTATAAACACTTCTAAATCTAAATATTTTATAATTTTCTTACTTGAAAATTTATGTGTATTTGTCGCGTTTTCTATTTCAATGTTTTTAAATCTTAAAATTCTCTAGACCAAGGTTCTATAATCACACCCTTAGTTTTTAAGACATAATTACAAAATTTCATTTAATTATTTAATGCATACATAATTTTTGTAAAATAAAAGCAAGCATAATTTTGCGAACTAAATATGCGTAAATATTATATTTATATGAGCAGCATCCATTCCTACCTCCATCATTGGTCCTCTGCTCACCACTGCCCATCAAATATCACTAATAGGTTTTCTTCCTATAGCATAAACATACCTAAATGAACTTTCACTCAGCAAATAGGAAATTAAACTCACAAAATCTAATTAAAAATAATTTAATAAAAACATGCATGAACATTCTATACTTGCTTATAAACTTGTTTTATGGCTAATTATTTAAGCTTTAACTTATCTTATAAATTGAGCCCAAGTGATCGTATTAGTTACTCACGATCTTTGGGAAGTCAGGGTTTGTGAAGCCCCCAACGATCATAAACTGTATTGAAGCCACCTCATAGGTCGAGAGGTTAGTATGACACCCTTAACTGGTCTTATTAATTTTCTTATCTTACTGTGTGTATGCAGTATGATATGTTACTACATAACATCACAATTACATAAATCATACACCATAAATCATATACATGCTTAACTTGATTAGTGACTAAACAATATAATTTATTATTGCATGCATCATATATTGATCCTTACATAGTCACAACATAGCATAGCACAACAAGGCATAAACATACTAAATATTAATCATATAATAACATAATAACGAATCATAACATAACATGGTGTGACAAATCACTGATTATGCAATTCACAATTTTTTTGAAAACACGTAAAACAATATATTTAAAAACTGTTCATACTGTGGGCAAGATTCCTACTCACTTGGATTCTGAGCTAAGCGGTTCTAGTCGAATCTTGTTGTATCTATAGTCTACAAAGCATCCTCGATAATTGTCCTAAATGACTGTGGATTGCTAAAAATGCTTCTTAGAGATTTATAATTGCTAAAAACATCATTTTGGACTATGTTACTACAGTCTGAGTCGCCTCAATTTGTGTGCAGTTAGTACCAGATGATTTTCAACAAAGTGAAATTAGCTCTAACAAAGTGCAATGTCATAGGTAAAATGTCAAACGAGTCAGAAGGTGGTTTCGGATCATGAATTAAAGGTCGAGATCACAAAACCCAAGCCTTACCAAAAACCGACCACCTGTGGTAATGCATGTGGTGTCTCCATCTGTTGGTTGGTGCTGAAACTTTAGGTTGTATCATTTTTTGAGCTTCTGATTCGATAAGTGCTATTAATTTTATTTGATTTGGCTTCCAATTAAATGGATTGAGAACCCTGTCAAAAAATGACAACTTCAATCTTTGCGCTTTGGGTTTAGATCGGTGAAATTAGCTTAGGGCTTTTGCTTCCCATGTTGCTCAGAACCATTTCTAAGTGGTGGTGCACCTCACCACCCTCATGATCTGTAAAAGCAACTATGGTGGAGGCAAGCTTACGACATCATTCTCAATCTTGGCTGTTGTGACTCTGAGACTTAAAATTAACAACGGGAAAAGATTCCCCATCCAACTCTAAGTGTTTCTCTTGGATAAATTTGGATAGAGGTTTTTGGAATTGACAAGATCGATGGTTCTTGTGGCAGTTGGTGGTGGCAATCTTAGTTCTTAGGCATTAGAACTTGGGGCCATGAAATTCATTGGGGAAAAAGATCCCTCATATAGCTTTGAACATTTGGCAACGACGGTGTGCCTTAACTCCACCTAGAATAGTAGGATCGTCGGCGGTGACAATTGGGGTACACGGGCAAACCTTTTCAACAACTATTGAGATATAACCAAGCATGGATCGTTTTCTCCTCTTTGTGATGGTCATGTAGGAACAAAAATCACACCCATCGAATGTTGGACGGTTGAAGATATCTCGCTGCAAAGTTATGGGATTTTTTGCCACTTTGACTGAAGAGTGTGGACTATTTTGGTGGAGTTGGTGCAAGCACGACATGTCATTTGAATCAATTCATTGAGATCTTTCTATTGGTGTAGAAGGTTTTGAAAATAAACACCAGAATCTTGGCCAAAGTTGGAGGAAAGAAAGTAGAGAGAGAAAGAGTTGGCTGATGTTGACTGGTCTGATTTTTTTTTTTTTTTGGTTTTGGATTTATGGGCATTTAGTCCTCATAGTCTAATATGTGTCGTGTCGGGTTTATCAAATTTGATCTATAAACTTGAAATTTCTTAAACATAATTATACTATTAAAACTATAATATTCTAGCTCTTTAAAAATAGTTAAGTAAATTCCAATCTTTTTACTATATTATTGTCTTACTAATATCTTTATACTGTCATAAAATCATTTTCATAAATTTATCCATACGGTATGGATTTCGTGATTTTATTTTGAAATGGTAAACTTTGGAATTTTTTGTCTTCAAAACTGGTGATTAATTATATTTACTACATTTACTTATTTTTCTTAAAATAATATTATGTATTTAGAGCTTTAATCAAAATAATTTTTTTGTAGCTTCCAAAACTTTAAAATGTTAATTAAAACATATATTTTTCATCAACAATTTTCCTATTATAAACTTCTAATTTTATCATAAAAATAATAGTCATAGTATATAAAAATTTTGTAAATTAAATTGACTATCTACAAGTCAATTTAATTCAAATTCTGAACTTAACACAATTTCATGCTTTATAGGTATAACCCAAAACATTTATCGTGAAAAGCCATTGATAGGTCCACATCCAATCTATAGACGCTTTTTACTTTTCTTAATCGCATTATGGATTTGAACGTAATCCATTTGTGATATTGTATTTCCTTTAGAGGCTCGTCAATGTTTGTGGACTCCATTAATGTTCTCTCTTTTTTTATTACCATTATTATGATTTTGCTATAATAATAATAATAAAATTTACGTAATAACTAGCATGTATAATAGCTAATTGTACACATATAGTATATTAGAATTCTCAAACTTTCAAAAATCTTTATGACTTATAAAATTCTTATATTACTCTATGATCTTATTAAATTTCAAGATCGATCATATTTTCATAAACTTTGTACTCACCATTTTTGAATTTTGGAGTCGAGTTCTTTGACCATTATGATCTAGATCTTTCATGTTAAGCTACCATCATATCGGAATTCTGTATGATTGTCATGAATCAAAAAATCCTTTTTATCAAGCAATCTCAATTTAAATATTCTAATTGAAATTCTTATAAAAGTCATTACTTTAACTCGTACATAGAGATTGAATTATAAAAGCCTAATTTAGCACATCAAATAATTATTTTAATAATCTAAGTGTGCTATCATAACATTCATTTTTTTATATGTTGCATACATAAAATACATAAAATTATGCATTTATATTATTATTTATTTCTAAAGTCTTATAGCTATGAAGACTTTCAAATTGTGCGTTAATTGAGAAAATTCATAATCATCAATCATGATTAAGTTGCGAATTTAAACTTGTAAATTTTCTAGGCGTTGTAGAAATTTCTATTCCTAAACTAAATTCTTATAGAAATTTGTGTTTATAAATTTTAAACTTATACATTCTCATGTACTTAATGGAATGTTATCTATCTTCTCTACTCCAAATGTCTACCAAAATACACTTTTTAAAGCACAAGCCTTCTATCATTAAAAACAGTTTCCATTACATGAAATCATTATTAAAGGTGCCAATTAAAAGCAACATTCACTTCTTCATGAAGAAGTGATAAAATTCATACTTTAATTGTATTTAGTGTTCATTTATTCGAGATATAATTTACAGGTGCCCTACAAAGGTTAAATGGTAATAGTAGGAAGTTTGGCAAATAATAAGGCACAACACTAGCAACCTTACGAAAAAGAAATCTGTAAAATATGGCATCTCTAAAGAACTTGACAGCCTAAGAAGAAATTTCTTGCTGCACCCACCTTGATAAATGTTCACTTTTATTTAGTTTAATTCAAATTGATGTTTTTTCCTTATCTATGTTGAGTGTTTTTTCCTTACGAAAAAGAAATCTGTAAAATATGGCATCTCTAAAGAACTTGACAGCCTAAGAAGAAATTTCTTGCTGCACCCACCTTGATAAATGTTCACTTTTATTTAGTTTAATTCAAATTGATGTTTTTTCCTTATCTATGTTGAGTGTTTAATTTGATCTTAGTGCTCGTAAAAGTTTGTGTGTCTTTTGCATGATTTGTAATTTAGTTTGAGGCTGAGAAGCGCTAAGTCAATTGGACCATGATTAATGCCATGAGACTGTCATAGGATAGAGACGTCTATAAGACTTGTGTAACATTGTAAATTTCCTATTCTTAATGAATCTTTGTAAGTTTAAATTATTTACAGAGATATAGGAAATTTGCTAACTAAGATAAATTGTTAATGCTTAAGAAAGATTAGAGAATACCCAAGAGAAATTCGTTATCGATATAGAAGTAAAGATCAGTTGATTAAATTAGATAAATTAGATAGAATTAATCCGGTGAGTCAAAAACCCTAGATGTCTAAGCATATTGAATTTTCATTTGTTAAAATCATACACTTGTTCATTTTAATTTAGTTTTTCTTTCTTTTGTCATTCCATTATTTAATTGTTCAAATAAAATTAGTTAGATTAATTTGGTGCTTAGTAACAATTAGTCCTCGAGGGAACGATCTCTACTCTTACTTTATTACTTGTTGACGACAGTGCACTAGCGTTTAGAAAAATCACAACAAATTTTTGCAACCGTTGCCATGGACTATTTTGTTTTCACTAATATCAAAACAAATAACTCTAGTTTTGCTTTGAAATTGTCTTTTAGCATTATTAATCATGGTTGCTTTCAGTTCTTGTTCATAAGAGTTTTACCTAATTGCATGTGAAGGTCTAGGATTAGTGACTTATTTCCTCTCAATTTTGAGATAAAATGCACTTGTCGGAGGAATAGAGAGGAAAAAAGTGAAGCTCTCGTTCAGTTGCAAGACACTATGGCTGATCTTAATAAAGTAAGAAACAAGACCAACCCAACAATGGCATTAAAGGATTATGCATTCCCAACTGCAACCGGCATTCAATCGATCATAAGACGGCCTACTATTGGTGCGAATAATTTTGAGTTGAAACCAATGACTTTGTAGATTATTCAAGGGATCTAATTCACTAGACTACCTACTAAATATCCTAATGCTCACATCATGAATTTTCTAGAAATTTGTGATATTGTCAAGTACAATAATGTTTTTGATGATGCCATTTGCCATTTGCCTTTGGCTATTCCCTTTCTCTCTGAGGGATAAAGCAACAAGCTAGTTGAATTCTTTGCCTTCAAATTCTATCACTACCTGGGAAGATTTGGTTCACAAGTTCCTTGCTAAGTTCTTTCCTCTGCCAAAAATAGTGAAGACGTAGATTGAGATCAACAATTTCTCTCTGTAGGAAGGCAAGACTTTGTATGATGCTTGGGAGAGGTATAAAGAGCTATTGAGTAAATGTTCCTATCGTGGGGTGCCTAAGTGGATGTAAGTCCACAATTTTTATGATGGGTTGACTAGCATTACTAGAATTTTAATTGATGCATCTGCAAGTAGAGCATTTATTAAGAAAAATGAAGATGAGGCTATGAGTTTCTAGAAGATATGGCCACCAATGACTTTCAATGCCCAAATGAGAGGGCAATAGCAAAGAAAGCAGTGGGGGTTTATGAATTTGAAGCTTTATTTGCATTGACTGATCAAGTTGTAGCTCTTACTAAGCAATTTTAGAACAACCAATTAGTAGTTAATGCCATCCAGACTCCTCAGTTTATGTGTGATTTATGCCAAGACAACTATCCTAGTGAAGAATGTCAAGTAGGAAATCCATTCCTGCAACCTTAGACAGAACATGCACAGTTTGTTGGGAACTATAAAGACAACAGAACAACCCATTCTTCAACACATACAATCTAGGATGGTGTAATCATCCAAACTTTTCATACATAAATAATCAAAACATGGGGTAGTTTCAATAGGGATTTCAACATTAGGAGAATTGATTTAGAAGCTGATTTGCTCTAGTTGACTAACAACACTGACAAGTTCATGACTGAGACT
Source organism: Artocarpus heterophyllus (assembly GCA_025403435.1). NCBI lineage: Eukaryota > Viridiplantae > Streptophyta > Magnoliopsida > Rosales > Moraceae > Artocarpus > Artocarpus heterophyllus. The sequence goes on along the minus strand of CM046327.1, from coordinate 4,088,796 downwards.
AGGACCAACTTCAAAAATCAAGCTGCTCAAATCTAGAATTTGGAAGCTCAAATTGGTCGATTAGCCAACATGTATGGAGGTCAACAACAAGGTAACTTACCTAGCAATACAGAAGTGAATCCTAAAGAACAATACAAGGCAATCCCTTAAGAAGCAAAAAAGAATTAGAGACACCTTCAAGTGGTAAAAATTCTAAAAAGAATGATCAAGAACAAGTTGAAGTCATTCCTAAAGCTCAACCATTGCCTCCCTAAAAACTAGCATTGAGTATTCCTTTTCCTCAGTGACTTAAGAAGAGCAAACTTGATAAATAGTTTGCTATATTCCTTCATGTTTTCAAGAAGCTTCACATCAACATTTTTTTTTGCTGATGCACTTGAACAAATGCCAAGTTATGTGAAGTTCATGAAAGACATCCTCTCAAACAAGAGGAAGTTAGATGAGTATGAAGCTATCGCACTTATTGAAGAGTGCAGTGCAATCGTCTAGAGAAAGTTACCTCAGAAGGTTAAAAGATCCAAGAAGATTCACTATTCCATGTGCCATTAGGAATTTTGTATTCAAGAAGGCATTGTGTGACCTTAGTGCTAGCATTAATTTAATGCCTCTGTCTATTTTCAAGAAGCATAGGTCAGGTGAAGCTAGACCTATAACTATTTCATTGTAGTTGGCTAACAGGTCCATTAAGCATCTAAGGGGAGTTATTGAGGAAGTATTTGCCAAGGTAGACAAGTTTATATTCCCTACAGATTTTGTGGTGCTAGATATGGAAAAGGTTAAAAAGATCCCTATCATATTAAGGAGGCCCTTCTTGGCAACTAGATGGGTGCCTATGGTTGTTCAAAAGGGAGAATTAAGGCTTTGGATACAGGAAGAAGAAATGACTTTCAATGTCTTAAATGTTATTAGGTACCCGAGAGCTAGTGATAGTTGCTTTTATATTGATGAAATAAATGCCTTAGTCTCTCATCACTTTGGCAAATCAAAAGACCCTTTGGAAGCAAACTTGATTCATATTACTCTATCTACTCTTGAAGATGAAGACATCGTGGAGATTGTTAAGTTGATGAATTCTTTTAATCCTAATAATTGAAGGTACTTTGAAACTTTGGGACAAGGCCCTTCTCGATCAATTCCTTCAATTGAGAAACCAACAACTCTTGAGCTCAAGCCGTTATCAGATCATTTACGCTATGTGTTTCTTGGGGATTCATCTTACAAGGTAATAGTCTTCACCAATCATTCCACAATAATATACCTTATGGACAAAAAGGATGCCAAGCTAAGGCTTATTTGGTGGGTTTTCTTATTACAAGAATTCGATTTATAGATTAGAGACAAGAAGGGAGTAGAAAATCTAGTGGCAAACTATTTCTTAAGACTTGTACTATTGAAAGAAAAAGAGTTGCAACAGCCTCCCATTGGTGATCAATTTTCAGATAAGCAACTCTTTACCATCACATCTATAAGCTTTCTTCCATGGTATACAGATTTTGCAAATTATCTTGTAGGAAAAATCGTGCCATCAGAAGTCTCATATCAACAAAAGAAGAAGTTCTTTTCTGATGTAAAACACTATTATTTAGAAGAACCAGTTCCTTATAAGCACTGTACTGATCAAATCATAAGATGTATGTCAAAAGATGAGATAGAGGATATTTTGGGACATTGCCACACCCTTGAGTGTGGTGGGCATTTTGGAGGAAATAGAACGATGACCAAGGTTTTGCAATCCGGGTTTTATTGGCCCACATTGTTCAAAGATTCTCATGCTTTAGTTGCTACTTGTGACAGATGCCAACGAATAGGAAACATTTCAAGAAGGAATCAGATGCCCTTGAAAAATATTCTAGAAGTGGAGCTTTGATGTGTGGGACATTGATTTCATGGGACCATTTCCCTCGTCCTACAAAAATAACTATATCCTCCTTGCGGTGGATTATGTGTCGAAGTGGGTTGAGGCGGTGGCAACTCGAACCAATAATGGCAAGGTAGTGCTTCATTTTTTCTAGAAGAATATCTTTACAAGGTTTGAAACTCCACGAACTATTATCAGTGATGAGGGGACATATTTTTGCAATGAGCAATTTGAGGCTTTCTTGTTGAAGTATGGAGTTAAGCACCGAACCACACTTGCTTGCCATCTTGGTAGACATAATGCTCTAAGGAGTAAAATGTTGTAATATGTTTTTAGGGACATTTTATCAATAAAAAATATATTTATTATAAATATACCAAATGTTGTCCTCTTTATGTTCACGTTCTATTGAATGTATGATAAGCAAAAAAAAGTCTAAGATTGCTAGTCTAAACCTTTAAGAATCGTGCATATGATGGACAGATTATGCAGAAGACATGAACCTTAAAGGTGATGGCCTAAATCATAAAATCTGACATCGAGAGAATAAAGCTGGGCACTTTATTCCTTCTAAGATTGTTATGCTGTCTACATTCCTAATAGGAGATGGCTTGTCTTGGTTATCGGAGTGGGGCTTTGCGAGTAAAAATAGTAGTACATTGTCAAAAGTGACGATGTATTGATTGAGACAAAAGTTTGAATTAATTTAGTTAATAATTTTGCTTGTTTAAATCAATTCACTTTAGACAATCATATGTGTTGTGTCTTAATCCTGAAATGACTAATGGACATGTATTCTTGACTTATGTCTTTTGATGTACCAAAATGTGACATCTTGATTTAATGATGGTGCACATATTGGTACATTAGAGATATGGCCCTTGATTCACATAGACCCGTTATTCATAGATATAAAATCTATAGTTCTTTTGTAGAGTTAATGATATGCTCTTATATGCAATATCTTGTAATAGGAGGATTGGAGCACTAAACCATTTGGATACATTGGTGAAATCCAATGGTATGCTATCTATGAATAGTAACTATTCCAATGGTGTGATAATAGAATGTAAAATAAAAATAATCGAAAAGGTAAAATTGAATTTATCCTTAAACCGATTATGAATTATGGGGATGTGACACGTTATGATATATCATGGACGGTTAGCTTGTTGGAGCTTTATAATTTTATATAGTTTGAGAATGTAGGTTTAAGCGTCTAGTAGAGTGGCATTAGAATTGATAATTATAAAATATGTATTTGGGATATTGTATTTCGTAATTATAGGACCTTGATCTATATATGTCCATCGGGTCTCCTTTGCTAGCTCATAATAAATTCTGTAATGATACAGTGTATTTTTCTATATATTGCTGACTTATGTTAAATTATTAGATTGGTTAAAATTTGAGTTAATTGAATTTAATAATTTATGTTAGTTTATTGGTTGAATTAATTGTGTAAAATAATTCAAGATAAATATGTTGAATTATTTGGATAATAATTTATTTGTATGGGTTCATCAGTATATAAGTATTTTAATCCAATAACTTTTCTATTGGGTTATTTGAATTAAAATTGAGGCTCTATAAAGGATACCCATATCAAATAAGATAGGATTTATCCAATTGGTTGAGATTAGATAGTCAAATCAATTTTAGGAGTTCAAATTTTGCTCAAACTCTAGGATCGCAGCAACGCAGTCGACTGTGCCTTTGTATCACGGCCGACCACGGTAGTTAGATTAGATACACGTTTCACACATTTTTACTTTGAAGTTGATCCAAACTCGAATTTTAAGGGCTAATCTGATAATGTTTAGCCCTAGATTTGATCACTATAAATAAGGGGTGAGTTTTCTTTGTTATTTAGATCACTTGAAAAGCATAGAGTGAGTACTCTAGTGAGACAAACTCTAAAACTCCTTGAGAGCTATTGTTCAACATCAAGAACCTTAGCTCTAGGTATTGTCAAGTGGTTGGAATGAGTGTCATTAGAAGAAAAGCTGTACAACGTGCGACCACTAACACTTCAATCATGGATAGAGGATAGCAAAGAAAATCAGTTGGTTGTCGCTCTTCTAGAACGTTCTTCTTTTCATGGATTCTTGCTATTTTCGATATATAAAAGAGGTTAGTAAGATCTGTCATTAATTTATGTATTTAGCATGTCAAACTTGCATTTTCAAAAGTACTTTGATTTAAAATTTTTAAAATTCTGCTGTATACTATTTTCCAATAATTAGCATCAGAGCTTGGCTTTTATGCTAATTTTACAGTGTGATTATGCTATATGCATAAATTATGTAATCTTATTCTCCTCTATGCTTGAATTTAATTTCTTAAAGAGTTAGCACTCTAGGTTTCTATATAATTAAATATTGTCATGAGATTATGTAGTTAATATTTATTAATTAATAATGGTTTATTAAATTTCTATTCATTATTTTATCAATCAATTAATTTTTGCAGGTTATGGTTTCTTAGAATTTGTATATAAGTTTTTCACGTAATTAGATGGCGGTCTATCATTACTATCTAGGATTTATTATTTTAATTTTAATTTGTAAAATTTGTATTAAAATAATTATTTGAAGTGAAGACAGATCTAGAAGTGGAGATGATTGGAGTTCTATTGTTTTTATGAGTTTATAATTTTTTATGTTTTTGAATTGTTGAAAATAAAATTAAAAAATGCTTAAAAATATTTTTTCACTATTTTTGGAAAAAAATGCTAGTTCAACACTAGTCGGTAGGCCGAGCCTTCTAGGTCGATAGGCCTATGGTCGCAAACTGGCAGGTCGATCTACAAGTTGGGCAGGTCGGCTGCGGGGTAGAACAATTTTCGAAAAAGGTGCATTTTTTGATGTAGTTTTTGATTTTTTTTTTTGAGACAACTCTGGGAAACATGAAATTTTATGATGACCAAAAAAATAACCTTTTGATCTATGTGATATTGAAGAATAGAACACGGATGCCATATGAAGAAGGATACAATAAGAAGATACAAGATGTAGGATTGATAATATGTTTCGATTGATCTTTCGCAATCTTTATTTTCTTTTCTATAGGATAAAAACATGCTATTTATTATTTTGCTTGTAGCTTTGCTTGTCTATATTATAATATGATTTACTATGCATGTTGATAACATGCCATGTAGAATAGGGAGTTCTGCTTATTAAAAATTATTCATGCATGTTAACATAAAACCTTAACTTTTAAAATACTGAGTAGGAGAAGGTTTTCGAAGAAAGGACCTAAGGCCTCCATTATTGGTCCATAGGTAGCACATGGTGGTTTCAACCTTTAGGACGAGATTTCATCATGTACTAAGTTGGATCTCCGAAGGGATAATTTGTTTTAGCATTATTTATCGTTATACACCCCTAGGTGGAAATTATAAATCATAGATAAAATAGTTGAAACGATAGTTATACAATGAATAGTAATTTTGTTATTAAACTCTCCCAGGAGTTCTGTTAATGAAATTAATGGCTAAACAAAATGATTATTAGTACATGCTAGATCAGACGGGTCTTGGATGGCGTATACAAATCGAAAAAGATCCGTGTTCCTAATTGAATATGGCAAGTCTTCCCTAGGCAGCTTGTAGGATTTTGAGTTGGGAATTATGATTGTAAGATTGTGATTGTTTGAAGGTTTCAACACATAAACACAATTGTGTGCTTACTTATTTGTGTTATCTTACTAAACTGTTGTGGAATGTTTGCTTATATTTGGCATAAGAATCTTTATTGTAGATTAAACTATCTAAAAATGCTTTTATCAATGATACTCAATAAGAACATGTTAGTTGATGAGAATTATAATGATTAGAAAAGGAACCTGAATGTCATCCTGCCCTTTGAGAAACTAAATTTTGTGCTGACAACACCATGTCCTCCCAAACCTATTAAGGATTCCACAAATGAGCAAATCCAAGCATATAATCACTAGTAAGATGATAACGATTAGGCCCGCTATTATGTTATGGCTAGCATGAATAATATGCTGCAGGCTCAACATGAGAATTATGAGACTGCTAAGCATATCTTAGATAATTAAGAAGACATGTTTGGAGGGCAATCCCTAACGAATGGCAAGGGGCTCTTCAGAAACTCTTAAACTGCAAACAAAGACCAGGGACTCTTATAAAGGAGCATATGATGTTAGTTATGGGTTACATTGTTGAGGTTTAAACTCATAGAGCTGATATTAATGCTAAGTCAAAAATGACTATGATTTTTGAGACTCTATCAATGGAATCATCCCATTTAGAGCTTTATATTTTGAGCAATAGACAAGATATGACCTTGACTAACCTGATGAAGCAGTTAAAGGAGTTGAAAAATTTGATCAGGGAAACTCTTGCTGGAGGTGAGGCTAACTTGGTAGTTGAATCTAGTTCTAATCTTAACCCAAGGAATGTAGAGAAGCAGAGGGCTAAGAACGAGAAGTCTTTTGTCCCAGCAAAAGGCAAGGATCGAGGAGGTAAGTGCAAACTTCTAGTTATTGAGACTTGTTTTGTTTAGAAATCAAATGACACTTGGGTCATAGATTCTGGAGTAACTATCATGTTTGTGTTTCTGCTACATGAGTACTTCACGTTACGGAATGAGCAATAGATTTCTAATGTTGGCTAAAGTAGTGGGAGACATCCATCTTTATTTTGATAATTATAGGATTTAAGTTTTGAAAGATTATTTTTATGCTCCTAAACTTAAAAGGAATTTAATATATATAGCTTGTTTATTTAAAGACTCTTATTCAGTTTCTTTCAATAATAAAGCTGTGATTCATAAAAACAAATCTTTTATCTATGATGGATGGATGCAAAACAATATATATTTTATTAAACCTAAGATGAACTCATTGCTGAACACTGAGGTTAATGATAATTCTAAAAGACTTAAAACTTCTCAGTCTAATATGACTTATCTTTGCAATTTGTAATTAGGTCATATTAGCCTGAATAGGATTAAAAGGTTGATAAGGGATGGACCTTTAAGTCACTTAGAGGTGGAATCTATACACACCCATCGGGTCTAAGGGTAATAAAACTAAAGGGGTTCTAGAAGTTGTGTATAGTGATGTTTATGGTCCCATAAATACCAGGGCACATGGAGGGCATAAGTGCTTCATCATTTTTATTGACGATTACTCAAGGTATAGGTATATCTACCTAATGCATCACAAAAGTAAAAATTTTGACAAGTTTAGGGAGTTTCAGGCTGAAGTGGAGAAACAATTAGGTAAATCCATAAAAGCACTTTGAAATGATCGAGGTGGAGAAACCTCTCCGATGAGTTCTTGGGACACTTATTAGAGATGGGATCTTATCCGATTTGATTGCTTCGAGCACTCTGCAGTAGAATAGAATAACTAAGATAAGAAATAGAGTTTTGTTTGACATTAGGTCCATGATCAGTTATTCTACCTCATATTTATCCTTTTGGGGATATACACTACAAACCGCATGTGATCTTTTGAATAATGTACCTTTAGAAGCAGTTCCTAAAACTCCTCACGAATTGTGAATGGGTAGGAAGACATCCTTAATCTATCTTCGCAAATGGGGATATGCGGATCATGTCTTGTACAAGGAAGCAAACAAGTTCAAAAGTTTGTTTATTTGTAGGATATCCAATAGGGACTAAAGGGGGTTATTTCTATAACCCAAAAGAAAACAAAGTTGTAGTTTCAACGAAAATGACTTTCCTTGAGGAAAGTTACATGAACGACTTTAAGCCTCATAGTAAAGTGTTAAGGAGTTAGCGAGTGATTCAATCACTCCGATGGTTCTAGTTGAAACCAATCTAATCAATGTACAAAAACCGATCGAACAATAACCTAGGGAGCTTCGGTATAGTGGGAGAATCAGGTGTCAACTCGAGAGGTATATGTTCAATGGTGAAGCCTACTTATCTAGACCTGTTGAACATAACAACGATCCTTACACTTAAATATAGGCTATGGAGGATGTTGATTAAAAGCTCTGGATTCAAGCTATGAACATTGAGATGAAGTCTGTAGAGAGTAATCATGTCTAGGAACTTGTGGATCTTCTCAAACTAGTAAAACCCATAGGGTGTAAGTGCATCTACAAAAGAAAGAGAGGAGAAGATGGGAAAGTCGAAACCTATAAGGCCAGACTGATAGCAAAGGGATACATGCAAAAAGAAGGAATTGATTGCGAGGAAACCTTTTTGCCTATAGCTATGCTTAATTCCATCTGCATTCTCTTATCCATAGCTACCGCTCTTGACTACAAGATTTGACCAATGGCTGTCAATATGGCATTTCTAAAGGGCTATCTTGATGAGTCCATATATATGGTATAGCCTAATAGGTTCATGGCTAAGGTTAAGAGGGCAAGATCTGTAAGCTGCTAAAGTCAATTTATGGACTTAGGCAAGTTTCTTATTCTTGTAACATAAGATTTGATCAAGTAATCAAGACTTATGGGTTCGAACAAAATGTGGATGAACCATGTGTTTACAAGCACATTAAGGATAGGAAGGTAGTTTTTCTATCGCTTTATATAGATGACATTCTGTTAATTGACAATGTGGATGAACCATGTGTTTACAAGCACATTAAAGATAGGAAGGTAGTTTTTCTATTGCTTTATATGGATGACATTCTGTTAATTGACAATGACGTTAGGGCATTATCATTGGTCAAATTATGGTTGACCTAACAGTTTAACATGAAGGCCTTGGATGAAACTAATTACGTTTTGGGTCTCCAAATCTTTCAGGATAAAAAGAACAAAATGATAGCTTTATCCTAAGCAGCATGCATAGATAAAATTCTCGAGAAGTATGCAATATAAAATTTCAACAAAGGTGGAAAGACTCTCTAAAGTTTGATGAGGAAAGAGAATACGTGAAAAAGGTGCCTTATCATTTGATAGTGGGTAGTCTCATATATGCGATACGTTGCACACAACTGGACATTTGTTCAATTGGATCCAGAACCAAACCATTGGGTTACGGTCAAGCATATTTTCAAGTACCTGAGATAGACTGTAGGTTATATGCTATTGTATTCAGGTGAGGATCTAACACCTCTTCGATTTCAATCTTGTCTAGATTTGAGAAGATCAACTTCTAGCTCTATGTTTACTATGGGTGGAGGCACCATTGTTTGGGGAAGTGCCAATCAAGATTGTACTTCGAATTCAATGACAGAGGCTAAGTATGTGGTAGTTAGTGATGCTTCAAAAGAAGCAATGTAGCTCCGTAAGTTCCTTAGAGATCTTGAGGTAGTTTCTGGTTGGATATGGCAGTATCGTTGTATTGTGATACATTATAGCGATAGCTAATGCTAAGGAACTAAGATTTCACAAGAAGAGTAAGCATATTCATCGGAAGTATCATGTGATAAAGGCCTTCATTGAGGCTGAGCATGTTGTCGTATGCAAGATCGCGTCTGAGGACAATATAGCTGATCCTTTCATGAAGACCTAACAAGGAGAGTTTTCAAGAAGCATGTAAAGGCTATGGGGATGCAAAATATGTTATATTTACTCACTTAGTGCAAGTGTGAGATTGTTAGACATAGCGCCCTAAAGAGTAAAATGTTGTAATATGTTTTCAGAGATATTTTATGAATAAAGATTTTTTTTATTATCTATATACCAAATATTATCCTTTTTATATTTATTTTTGTTAAATGTTTTATAAGCCAACAAAATTCTGAGACTGTCGGTCTAAACCTTTAAGAATCATGCAAATGATCGATAGATTATGTGGAAGACATGAATCTTAAAGGTGATGGTCTAAATCATAAGATCCGTAATCGAGAAAATAAAGTTGGGCGCTTTATTTAGGAAAAGATTGTTATGTTGTCTATATCCATAATGAGATATGGCTTGTCTTAGTCATCGAGTAGGACTCTACGAGTAAAAACATCGGTATATTGTCATAGGTGATGATGTATTGGATCAGGACAAAAAGTTGAATTAATTTGGCTAATAATTCTATTTGTTTAAATCAATTCACTTTAGACAATCATTTGTGTTGTGTCTTAATCTTGAAATGACTAATGGGCTTGTATTCTTGACATATATCTTTTGACGTACTAAAAGGTGATATAATGATTTAATGACGGTACGCATATCGGTATGTTGGAAACATGAAGCTTCTTAAAGCTTTGTAATTCTATATAGTTCGAGAGTACAGCTCTAAGCTTTTAGTAGAGTAGTGTTAGAGTTGATAATTATAAAGAATGTATCTAGGATATTGTATTTTATAATTATAGGAGCTTGATTTATATAAGTCCATCAAGTCCTATTTGCTAGCGCATAATAAATCATGTAACGATACGGCATGTTTTTTCTACATATTAGTAACTTATTTTAAATTATTAGATTGGCTAAAATTGAGTTAGTTGGATTTAATAATTCATGTTAGTTTATCAGTTGAATTTATTTTGTAAATTAATTAAAGATAAACAAGTTGTATTATTTGGATAATATTTTATTTGTATGGGTTTATCTATATATGACTATTTTAATCAGAAGGATACTCGGGTCAAATAAGATACAATTTATCCAATTGGTTGAAATTGGATCAATCAGATCAACTTGAGGAGTTCGAATTTGGTTTGAACTCTAGGATCGTAGAAGCGCAGTTGACCATGCTTTTGTATCATGGTTGACTGTGGCAACTAGATCAAATACCCGTTTCACACTTTTTTACTCTGAAGTTGATTCAAACTCGAATTTTGAGGCCTAATCTGATAAGGTTTAACTCTAGATCTGACCTGTAATGCCCGCCTATTTCATGTAATGAACCACGTTAAGTTAGTAACGTTAATAAGGAATGTTATTAATAATAACGTTATATGATTTGATATGTGATGTGCATGTTACTAACTTTTTATGACAAGTTTTGTGACAGGTGACGACTGCATGGGATCGTTGTGCTCTAGTGTTCATGTGAAATTTTAAGCATATGTTTATTTACGATGCAATATATGATTATTTATGATGCAATGATGTATGAATGTTTTATGTTATGACATTTAATGATAGATCGACAGGCCAAACTTTTAAGCTCGGCAGGCCGAACTTCTTGCCCAAGAACGGCAGGCCGAAGGACCCCCACCGGCAGGCCAAACTTGCTGGAACCGGTAGGCTGAAGGGGAAAACCGGCAGGCCGAATATGGCTGACAAACGGTCAGGAGAAATCTCTCCCAATTTATGCCTGAGACGATTATGTTAATTGGGTGATTTAATTGTGATTAATTGGCATAATAATGGAAGGATTTTATCAGTTAAGGAAATAAAAGGGGTTTGACTTGCATGATTTGTGTTAATTTCAAATGATTTCCTATTTTAAATGGGCAAAACATGGAAATTTGGGAATGACTTGTTTAATTTCCTCTTTTCTCTCCTTATCTCCACGCCATTTAGCCCTTAACACAGTCAGAATTTCTGACTTAATGAAGGGAATTGAATTCCCATCAATTATGTTTAATACGTTAAAAATTTTTAACGTTTTCTTTTTCATTATTTTCTCTCCTTCTCACATTTTCCTCTCAAAAATTTCTGAGACGATCTTTCATTTCCCTTTCTCTTCTCTTCTCCACAAGTTCTTCATCTCCTCTTCCTCACGAAAATTCTCTCTCTCTTCCATGAAAATTTTCTGAGAAAGGTCTTGTTTCGTTGATTGTTATCAAGGGATTTTGAGAAGATATTTCCAGGTATGAATTCCGTTTTTGGTGTTTTTAAAAAGAAATTCTTCGCCTCGATAGGTATTGTGTTTTGCCTCGACGTTTTTTTTTTATATAATGTTATGAATATGTTATGTGATGTTTTTCTAAGTTTTGTGTCATTTTAATGTTTTAATGAAAAACGATACTTCTGTCTTCTACCCTTCACAGTAATATGTTGCTGTATAATTTTGAAAGTATGAAAAATGTAAGGATTATTCAAGGGGTAAATATGATGTTTTCATGAAAAGTTGTTATATTATGCTTATGTATGAGTATGTAAGATGAATATGTTTTAATAAATGTTATGTATGATTTAAAAGATTTTATGATAATAAAAATAATTTCATGCATGATGATATGATGCTTGTTTGAAGTTTTAAATTAAAATGTAAACATATTAATTGTTCGAAAATGTTATGTTTAAAAGATAAATATGTTTAAAATGAATAGTTTGTTTTATATGTTTAAGGTAATTTTTTTTTATTAAAGAAAATCATTACAATGATGTTTATGGTTATGAATTAATATGTGACGGTTGTATACATGGTTATATTATGAATGAATATCATGAATATGGATGGTGTGTATTAATGTTTGGCATCTTTTGAATGATAAATGGCATGAACACTCAAGGAAGCGAGCACATTGAGACCACGACATCGTCACCAAGTGCAATTTTTAGGTTAAGTAAGCTAAAGATAAGGTAAGTGCATTCTCACCTGCAACATGACACATATTTCTACATGGATTGATGATATGTTTTACAAGAATGTTCATGATGATTTTCCTTAAAGGATTTCTATGAAAGATTCTCATGATTTAAAATTATGCATGTTTGATTATGGCAAATTTCAAAGCATGAAAGTTATGTATATATGTATCACCTAAAAAGTGTTGCACACCAATGTTATGATATGATATGTTATGATGTTATGTTTGGTTTAGGATTAGCTACCCTTCTCCTCTCATGACGGCGCGCCTACAATGATGTTTATGGTTCAACACTTGGGCCCTTAAGATAAAATAGATTAAATTTTGAAATGGTTAACGTTACGAAAGATATGTTCTATGAAATTGTGCTTTTGGCACTTTTATGATACAATGATGATGATATTGACGTTTATGAAATGTTTTAAATTGTGAGAATATATGTACTTACTAAGCATTAGCTTAATAATGTTTTATGTCATGTTGCAGATAAGGGTAAGAGAATCATGGAGTAGGTGGAGGACATGGGAAGGCGTGTGAGCAACATGAACGATGAATTGTAACCGGAAGCATGCCAAGAAAATGATTTTACGATTTAAACAAGTTATATAATTTGAGTATATATTTTCATGTTAAGTTTTTAAGATTTCTTATATTATGATTTTATAAGATATTTTATCATTATATTATGAATTATGAACTTCCGCGATTTTATTATTAAAGTTGGTATGATTTTAAATTTTATGTTTGCCAAAGGAATTTGGTCTCGAACGGCCTGCCGAAGTCTGTGGCCGGCCTACTGAAGACCAGAAGTTTGGCCTGTCAACTGGATTTTCTGGCCTGCCGAACAAGGACGAATTATCAATCCATTTTACAAAGCCTCTGCCGGCTTGCCGGCAGAGGGAACACTGGCCTGCCGATATTGAACGGCCTGCCGAAGTCTCAAGTTCGGCATGCCGAACTGTGGGAGTAAGTAAGTATTAATTGATTTGATGTTTAATGTGATATGTTATGGTATTCATATAAGTCCTGATTGTACAAATTTTTGAACTTATATTATTATATAAGTTTATGATTAATTTAGTGTATAAATGAATAAATTTTAATCATAGAATAAATTAAACCACGATTTTCGGAACAATGGTAAAAAGAAAAAAATGTATGAATGCATCCTGGTAATGAAAGTTTTAAATACTTTTAAAACCAATTGAAACGATTAAGTTTGATATTATTATTTGTTTTAAGTTTATGCAAGTATGAACGTATGTATGTAATGGCATCTGTGACGTCCGAATTAAGGGGCGTTACAGGCTTTGGTATCAGAGCTAAAATCTTTCGATTACAATTCATATCACCACATGTCAATCCAAGTCCTCCAAGTAAGTATGATATTCAGTTAGATGTATAGACGCAAGTATGATGATAAGATTAAGGTTTTATTGATTAATGACATAGTAGTGAAAACCTGTCTCATAAATGGAAGATTATTTATAAGTCCTAATTATTTTAGGAAATTACAATGGACGGCCATAGAAGAATGCAGACCCGCACCCAGACCAATGAGAGACTTATGACGATGATCGCTGAACTGCAAAGGCAGTTGGAGGATCAACGAAGGGAAATAGCTGCATTAAGGGCCAACGGCCAGAATGGAGAACAACTAAGCAATGATGCGCCTCCTCCTTCACAGCCACAAGTACAAGTAAACGAAGTCCCAGCTCCTGTTGCTGAACCAAGAGCAGCCTATCAGGAACCTCTTCTGGTTAGATGGAAGAGAGTCAAGCCAGCTGACTTTAAGGGTTCGAAGGACCCATTAGTCGCTCAAGGATGGTTGAAGACGATCGAAGCTACCCTGAGACTTATGGATTTCTCAGACAATGAAAAGGTCCTCTGTGCCTCGTACTGCCTTACCATGGAGGCCAGGATATGGTGGGATGGCATCGAACAAAGCAGAAATGTTGAAGAAATGTCATGGGCTAATTTTGTTCATGAGTTCAACATGAAGTTCTTCCACATGAATGTCACGAGGAAGCATTATGAGGAGTTCGAAAGCCTACGCCAGGGGGATATGACAGTCACTGATGTGGTGACAAAGTTTGACCAGCTCACTCGTCTATGTCCAGGGATGGCTATGAATGAAGATGAAAGGGTCAGAAGGCTAATCAGAGCCCTTAGGCCAGATATTGCAGCAATTGTTGATGGGGCAAGTCTGCCAAGGACCCAAGAACAGGTGGTTATGAGGGCTCAACGTGCTGAGTTCCATCTGTCAAAGCTAAGAAGAAATCAACCTCAGCCCAATCAGCAAGCCAACAATGCCAACAACTAGAACCGCCCTCCCCACAGGAACAACAACAACAACAACAGTAACAACAACAGTCAAAACTGGAGAAATAACAAGAGGAAGGGCAATCCTCAACAACAGCAGGGCCATGACAACAAAAGGCACAATGATGGTCAGCGCAACAACAATGACAGGCGATTCCAACCGTGTGCCAAATGTGGAAAGAAGCATCCAGGGGAATGCTGATTGGGGACAAACCAATGTTTCATATGTGGGCATGAAGACCACTTCGTAAAGAATTGCCCCAAGCTAATGAATGCCAATGCCCCGCAGAGACCTCCTCCTCAAGCCCAGTTGCATTAGATGCAAGCCTCTCTTGAAGGGCTACTAATTAGTCAAGGGAGCCTTGAAGCCCCACCGACAAACGCCCGAATCTATGCCATGACGAAAGAACAAGTGGCTGCTGAAGCCTCCAATGTGGTCACAGGTCAGATAACAAGCTTATGTAATGATGTTTATGTTCTTTTTGATACGGGTGCCACGCATTCTTTTGTATCTATGTCACATGCTAAGAAGTTAGGGGTTCGTATAGAGCCAACGAGACAGGGATTCACTACGACACTACCCTCCGGGGAAGTGATATTATCCACACATTGTTTGCGTAAAGTACCCCTATGGATTTCTAATAGGGAACTTTTCGTCGACCTCATTATAATCGACATGCACGATTACGACATGATTCTTGGGATGGATTTCCTAAGCAAGTATAATGCCTCAATCGAATGCTGGAAACGAAAAGTGATCTTTCATCCTGAAGGTGGTCAGAAATTCATGTATGTTGGTGAGACCAGAAAGAAACCCAGCATGTTCCTATCGGCAATGAAAGCAAGGAAGCTTCTAGCAAGTGGCTGCACGGGCTATCTGGCAAATGTAGTAGACAAAAGCCAAGAAGGAAAGGTACGAATTGAAGATGTGAATGTTGTTCATGAATATGAGGATCTGTTTCCTAATGACCTAACGAGTCTACCGCCAGAAAGAGAAGTTGAATTCGAGATTGAGCTCGCTCCAGGCACCGAACCAATCTCTAAAGCGCCTTACAGAATGGCCCCGGTAGAATTAAAGGAGCTTCACACGCAATTAAAGGAGCTACTGGACAAAGGATTTATCAGGCCTAGTCACTCACCATGGGGTGCTCCAGTTCTATTCGTGAAGAAGAAGGATGGCACTGTGAGACTCTGCATTGACTATAGAGAATTGAACAAGGTGACAATCAAGAACAAGTATCCGTTGCCTCGAATTGATGATTTGTTTGATCAGCTTAAGGGTGTATCGGTGTTTTCAAAGATTGATCTACGATCAGGGTATCACCAGTTGAAGATTAAAGAGGGAGATATCCCCAAGACTGCTTTCAGGTCGAGGTATGGTCACCATGAATTTGTGGTTATGCCTTTTGGTCTAACGAATGCACCGGCTGCCTTTATGGATTTGATGAACAGGGTATTCAAGGATTTCCTTGATAAATTTGTTGTTGCATTTATCGATGATATTCTTGTCTACTCTAAGAATCAAGAAGAACATGAGGAACATTTAAGGATTATGCTGGAGACTTTAAGAAGACACCAGCTGTATGCTAAGTTCTCCAAATGCGAGTTTTGGCTTGATAAAGTGTCATTCCTAGGGCATGTTATTTCAAAGGATGGAGTAATGGTGGACCCTGCTAAAGTAGAAGCTGTACTCAATTGGAAGCAACCGATGAACGCAAGTGAAATAAGGAGCTTCTTGGGTCTAGCAGGTTATTATCGGAGATTCGTAGAAGATTTCTCCAAGATAGCGGCTCCACTCACGAACTTAACTCGCAAGGGAAAGAAGTATGAATGGATAGATGCATGTGAAAAGAGCTTTCAAGAACTGAAGAAAAGATTAACGACGGCTCCAGTGTTGGCAATTCCTGAAGGAAATGATGGGTTTGTAATTTACAGTGATGCATCCAAGATGGGTCTCGGAGCTGTATTGATGCAGAATGAAAAGGTGATTGCTTATGCTTCAAGACAATTGAAAGACTATGAAAAGAACTATCCTACTCATGATCTCGAGTTAGCAGCAGTTGTATTTGCGTTGAAGATATGGAGACACTATTTGTATGGAGTCTAATGCAAGATCTTCACTGATCATCAAAGTCTGAAGTATTTCTTCACGTAAAGAGACCTGAATATGAGACAACGAAGATGGCTAGAGTTGGTGAAGGTTATGATTGTGAAATCCTTTATCATCCTGGTAAAGCTAACCGAGTAGCTGATGCTTTAAGTAGGAAGTCAGTTGCCACATTGATGTCTATGCAAGCAATGTCTCCACCTTTAAGGAAGGAAATTCTAGACTTTGGTTTAGAACTTATCGCAGGCCAGCTATCGGTACTATCCCTTGCTCCAACGATGTATGATGAAATTCGGAGTAAGCAAGATGGCGACGTAAGTCTTGTAAGAATCAAGCAAGAAATGAAAGAAGGAAAATGTCAAGAGTTTCGTATTGCGGATGACGAAACTCTTTACCTTAAGGACCGTTTATGTGTTCCCAATGTTGATGATTTAAGGAAAAGAATCTTGGCAGAAATTCATGACACTCCCTACTCTATTCATCCAGGTGCAACAAAGATGTATAATGATCTAAAAGGTAACTTCTGGTGGTTTGGGATGAAACGTGATGTTGCAAAGTATGTGCAGAAATGTATGACATGTCAGCAAGTAAAGGCTGAACACCAGAGACCTGGTGGTGAACTACAGTCTATCCAAATACCAAAATGGAAATGGGAAGAAATAGCAATGGATTTCATTACCGGCTTACCCAGAACAATGAATGGTTATGATGCAATTTTGGTAATTGTGGATCGGTTGACGAAGACGGCGCATTTCATTCCTATCAAGATCACTTATTCTATGGAACGGTTAGCAGAACTCTATGTTCAGGAAATTGTACGACTACATGGGATTCCCAAGTCAATTATCTCAGATCGTGATGGCAGGTTCACATCTAAGTTTTGGAAGAGCGTCCAGACTGCAATGGGAACTAGGCTTCATTTCAGCACAGCTTTTCATCCTCAGACTGACGGCCAGACAGAGAGGACGAATTTGATTCTAGAAGATATGTTGCGGGCATGTTCTCTCGATTTTAAGACCAGCTGGTGTAAAATGTTGCCGTTAGCAGAGTTTGCTTACAACAACAGCTTTCAGGCAACAATTGGAATGGCACCATATGAAGCGCTGTATGGACGAAAATGCAGGTCACCCATATGTTGGCACAAAGCTGGTGAAAAGAAGTTAATAGAAAGTGTTGATGTCGAAAGAACCGACTTTGTGAATGAAACGTCTGAGATGATAAAATTGATAAAAAGAAGAATAGAGACCGCCCAAAGTCGTCAAAAGAGTTATGCTGATAAAAGAAGAAGACCTTTAGAGTTCGCTGTGGGCGAATATGTGTTCTTGAAAGTTGCACCAATGAAAGGGGTTATGAGATTTGGAAAGAAAAGCAAATTAAGCCCAAGATTCATCGGTCCTTATGAAGTTGTTAAACGAATAGGCAAAGTAGCTTATCAGCTGAAGTTGCCTTCCGAAATGTCTATAATGCACGATGTATTTCATGTCTCCATGCTCAAGAAGTACGTTCCAGACCCTACGCATGTGATTGAGCCACAAGTAATCGAGATACGAGAAGACTTAAGTTATGAAGAAAAGCCAACGAAGATACTCGATCGGAAAACCAAGACCTTGAGGAACAAAGAAATTCCATTGGTCAAGGTATTATGGCGAAATCAGCAAGTTGAAGAAGCTACATGGGAACGTGAAGATGACATGAAAATTATGTATCCGCATTTATTCTAAGTTTCGAGGACCAAACTTTTATAAGGTAGGGAGAATTGTAACGCCCGCCTATTTCATGTAACGAACCACGTTAAGTTAGTAACGTTAATAAGGAATGTTATTAATAATAACGTTATATGATTTGATATGTGATGTGCATGTTACTAACTTTTTATGACAAGTTTTGTGACAGGTGACGACTGCATGGGATCGTTGTGCTCTAGTGTTCATGTGAAATTTTAAGCATATGTTTATTTACGATGCAATATATGATTATTTATGATGCAATGATGTATGAATGTTTATGTTATGACATTTAATGATAGATCGATAGGCCAAACTTTTAAGCTCGGCAGGCCAAACTTCTTGCCCAAGAACGACAGGCCGAAGGACCCCCACCGGCAGGCCGAACTTGCTGGAACCGGTAGGCCGAAGGGGAAAATCGCCAGGCCGAATATGGCTGACAAACAGTCAGCAGAAATCTCTCCCAATTTATGCCTGAGACAATTATGTTAATTGGGTGATTTAATTGTGATTAATTGGCATAATAATGGAAGGATTTTATCAGTTAAGGAAATAAAAGGGGTTTGACTAGCATGATTTGTGTTAATTTCAAATGATTTCCTATTTTAAATGGGCAAAACATGGAAAGTTGGGAATGACTTGTTTAATTTCCTCTTTTCTCTCCTTATCTCCATGCCATTCAGCCCTTAACACAGTCAGAATTTCTAACTTAATGAAGGGAATTGAATTCCCATCAATTATGTTTAATACGTTAAAAATTTTTAATGTTTTCTTTTTCATTATTTTCTCTCCTTCTCACGTTTTCCTCTCAAAAATTTCTGAACGATCTTTCATTTCCCTTTCTCTTCTCTTCTCCACAAGTTCTTCATCTCCTCTTCCTCACAAAAATTCTCTCTCTCTTCCACGAAAATTTTCTAAGAAAGGTCTTGTTTTGTTGATTGTTATCAAGGGATTTTGAGAAGATATTTCCAGGTATGAATTCGATTTTTGGTGTTTTTGAAAAGAAATTCTTCGCCTCGATAGGTATTCTGTTTTGCCTCGACGTTTTTTTTTATATGATGTTATGAATATGTTATGTGATGTTTTTCTGAGTTTTGTGTTATTTTAATGTTTTAATGAAAAATGATACTTCTGTCTTCTACCCTTCACAGTAATATGTTACTGTATAATTTTGAAAGTATGAAAAATGTAAGGATTATTCAAGGGGTAAATATGATGTTTTCATGAAAAGTTGTTATATTATGCTTATGTATGAGTATGTAAGATGAAGATGTTTTAGTAAATGTTATGTATGATTTAAAAGATTTTATGATAATAAAAATAATTTCATGCATGATGATATGATGCTTGTTTGAAGTTTTAAATTAAAATGTAAACATATTAATTGTTCGAAAATGTTATGTTTAAAAGATAAATATGTTTAAAATGAATAGTTTGTTTTATATGTTTAAGGTAATTTTTTTTTTATTAAAGAAAATCATTACAATGATGTTTATGGTTATATATTAATATGTGATGGTTGTATACATGGTTATATTATGAATGAATATCATGAATATGTATGGTGTGTATTAATGTTTGGCATCTTTTGAATGATAAATGGCATGAACACTCAAGGAAGCGAGCACATTGAGACCACGACATCGTCACCAAGTGCAATTTTTAGGTTAAGTAAGCTAAAGATAAGGTAAGTGCATTCTTACCTGCAACATGACACATATTTCTACATGGATTGATGATATGTTTTACAAGAATGTTCATGATAATTTTCCTTAAAGGATTTCTATGAAAGATTCTCATGATTTAAAATTATGCATGTTTG
Source organism: Artocarpus heterophyllus (assembly GCA_025403435.1). Classification (NCBI taxonomy): domain Eukaryota; kingdom Viridiplantae; phylum Streptophyta; class Magnoliopsida; order Rosales; family Moraceae; genus Artocarpus; species Artocarpus heterophyllus. Next base: position 4,068,526 of record CM046327.1, on the reverse strand, counting down.
ATTATGGCAAATTTCAAAGCATGAAAGTTATGTATATATGTATCACCTAAAAAGTGTTGCACACCAATGTTATGATATGATATGTTATGATGTTATGTTTGGTTTAGGATTAGCTACCCTTCTCCTCTCATGACGGCACGCCTACAATGATGTTTATGGTTCAACACTTGGGCCCTTAAGATAAAATAGATTAAATTTTGAAATGGTTAACGTTACGAAAGATATGTTCTATGAAATTATGCTTTTGGCACTTTTATGATACAATGATGATGATATTGACGTTTATGAAATGTTTTAAATTGTGAGAATATATGTACTTACTAAGCATTAGCTTAATAATGTTTTATGTCATGTTGCAGATAAGGGTAAGAGAATCATGGAGTAGGTGGAGGACATGGGAAGGCGTGTGAGCAACATGAACGATGAATTGTAACCAGAAGCACGCCAAGAAAACAATTTTACGATTTAAACAAGTTTTATAATTTGAGTATATATTTTCATGTTAAGTTTTTAAGATTTCTTATATTATGATTTTATAAGATATTTTATCATTATATTATGAATCATGAACTTCCGTGATTTTATTATTAAAGTTGGTATGATTTTAAATTTTATGTTTGCCAAAGGAATTTGGTCTCAGACGGCCTGCCGAAGTCTGTGGTCGGCCTGCCGAAGACCAGAAGTTCGGCCTGCCGACTGGATTTTCTGGCCTGCCGAACAATGATGAATTTTCAATCCGTTTTGCAAAGCCTCTACCGGCAAGGAACATCAGCCTGCCGATATTGAACAGCCTGCCGAAGTCCCAAGTTCGGCATGCCGAACTGTGGGAGTAAGTAAGTATTAATTGATTTGATGTTTAATGTGATATGTTATGGTATTCATATAAGTCATGATTTTACAAATTGTCGAACCTATATTATTGTATAAGTTTATGATTAATTTAGTGTATAAATGTATAAATTTTAATCATAGAATAAATTAAACCACGATTTTCAGAACAATGGTAAAAAAAAAAATGTATGAATGCATCCTGGTAATGAAATTTTAAATACTTTTAAAACCAATTGAAATGATTAAGTTTGATATTATTATTTGTTTTAAGTTTATGCAAGTATGAACGTATGTATGTAATGATATCTGTGACGTCCGAATTAAGGGGCGTTACATGACCACCGTAAATAGAGGGTGAGTTTTGAAAAATATTCTGATTCAAAATTTTTTAATTTCGTTGCATACTATTTTCCAGCACATCCTTAGACTAATGGGCAAGCAAAGATATCTAACAAAGAGTTAAAGCAAATTTTGGAGAAAATGATTCATGGATCTCGCAAGGATTGGGCAAAAAATGTGATGATACTTTATGGGCTTACCAAACCACATTTAGGACACCAATAGGGATATCTCCCTATAGGATGGTCTATGGGAAGTTCTGCTATCTTCTGGTGAAATTAGAACATCGAGCATATTTAGCAATGAAGAACTAAGACATGGATATACAAGCAACGAGTGATAAGCACCTCTTGCAACTCAATGAGATGCATGAGTTCCATAATGAAGCATATGAGAATGCAAAGATTTACAAGGAGCAGACCAAAGCTTAGTATGACAAGCATATCTATCGAAAGGAGTTCATACCCAGTCAGAAGGTGCTGCTATATAATTCTAGGCTTCAATTGTTCCTTGGAAAGCTCAAATCCAAGTGGCCAAGCCCATTCATGGTGACAAAACTATTTTCCTATGGTGTAGTTGAACTCAATCATGCAGAGAAAGGAACCTTTAAGGTTAATGGATAGGGCTTGAAGCCATACTTTAATAGTGGAATTGATCATAGCAAGACTACCATCAATCTCAACTCACCTTAGAGGAAGAAGAGTCAACCTAATGACTATAAAACAAGCGCTTCTTAGAAGGCAACCCAAGCTCTTTATCCTTATTTTAGTTTTCAACATGTTATTTAGTTTTTAGTTATTTCTTTTAGTTATAATCTATTTTGCAACTTAATCACGATGTAAATCTTGTTTGTGGTGATTTCAAGTATTCTTGAGACATCAAACGCGTAGAAGAATTGCAAAAGAGCTTAGGTGCTAAATTTTGGGCTCCTAGACGCTATTGTAGAGTATAAACCTGAAAGGAAGGTGCCTAGACGCCAACTCCTAGATGCCTAGGTGCTAAACTTGCCTTATTCATCATTAAAAAATTTCGATATAGCACCTAGGCACTACAAATTGGGTGCCTAGCTGCTGCGGCATTTAAAAGCTAAGTTAGATCAAATTTTTTAACTTACAATAGTGACCAAACCCACGTCTCTATCTTGCATAGCCACGCTCCAAATCTCTCTTCTTCTTGCTTTCTCATTCCCCCAGTCATACCTCTCTATGCCTATAAGTGATTTTTCACTTATCTCTTCACGTTGTCTTGCCTCCGTTATCCACAAGCCACCGCCACCATGCAAGTTAGGCCCAACAATTTGCCACTCCAAGGGCTGGTGGTGTTGGGAAAAATTCCAAAAATTGGTTGTAAAAGTTTGGGGCTTTTGTTTACCATAGGTATATATATCATCCCTATGCTTCTATCTCTGAAATTATGGCTATTTGGTGGAGTGTAGTTAGTAGAGGAGAGTTTGTCTTGAGGGGTGCTATGAATGCACATCGTGTTTGACAAAAAGCTTGAGAAAGTTGAAAGTGTTAAGCATTGAAGATTTAACTTATCGACTTTAGTAGACACTAAGGGTGTGGAACTTAGGGTCATTTGGTGGAGTTAGGAGTTGATTGAGAATGAGTAAGAGACGGTTGGTGTGTTGTGGTTGTTTCTTAAGCCCTCTTCACTTATTATAAGCGCTTATTAGAAAAGAAAACGCCAATTGTAGAATGAGGATTTGACATAAGGGAAAGGAAAATCATGGATATTAGTACAGCTTATGTATGGGGTGAGTTTGTGAAGCAGCTTGGCTCGAGTTTAACTGTTGTGGTTCGAGAATTCTATGCTAGTGCCCTGAGCATCAAAACGGCAAGGTCTTTGTGCAAGAAATATGGGTGAGAATTGATCATACTGTCATCAATTAGTACTTTGGGTTGTCAAATATTGATGATGATGAATATCAAGCTTATTTGGGGAACGTAGATCACGAGAAAGTTTGGAACAAGCTGTGTGTACCCCGTACTAGCTGGGAAATAGGACGAAGTGGTGGGCGTATTTCATTCCCTCCCAGTGCTCTACTAGACTAGTCCTACAAGGCATGGCATAATTTCATATGCGCTTGTTATTAAGGAGCAAGTAGTGTTTCTATTTGTTGTAGTGACAAGAATGAGTATTGATGTTGGCCGAGTGATTTCTTCACAGATTACTATGAGTGTGCAACACACGCACCTAGGCCTTTGCTTCTCTTACTTCTTACAAACTTGTGCTATGGAGCTGGAGTCCATTGGGAAGCAACTGAAGAATGGTTAAGGCCCTAGCATGTCATTGATGATTTAGTGATTACATCTTATAAGGAGAATGATGCCTAAACCAACAGCAGCGGCAAGCTCCTTTAGGCCCCCTAGACCTTGAAGACCACCCAGCTCCACAAGTCAAGCCACGGTAAACGAGTGCTTGGACAACTTTCCCACAGTCTCTGCTTTCAATGAAGATGATGGAGAGAATGAGGACGATCAAGAGCAGGCTGCCGCAATCTTCATTTTAGGGAATGTTCTTTCCTTTCTTATTTTTGTCTTCTTTTCACATGGAAGACAATGTGTTGTTCAAGTTTGGGGGTGGTTTGTTGCTTTATGTTTTTCTTATGTTGGTTATTCATTTTGGTTTACTTAGGTTTTAGTTTAAATTTCATTTTTCCTTTGCATTTGATAGTAATAAGGACAATAAAATAATTGTGTTATTTGAGCATTGTTTAGTTTGAATCATAGGAGGCCAATGATATGATGATGAATGAAATTGAATATGGCTCTTAAAGGATAATAAGTGATTCTTTGAGCACTCACGCCTTGACCGCCTAAGTAGTTTACACTTAAAGGAAGCATATGTTGATTAAGTGATGTTTTTGATCTCAAACAAATTGAGGTAAAATCTTAGGCTACACAATATTAGGGGTGTGATTTAGGCTATTTTAAGACTGTGTGAGCCTTTCAAGCCTACCTTTGACATCATTTAGTCAATAGTTATCCCCGTTGAGCCTTACTATCCATTTTTTTTCCCAACATAATTAGCCTAGCCTTTGAATAATTTTTTCCTACTTTGTCCTTCACCCATAAGCTGATTTGATTGTCCAGGAAATTATTCACAGGTATTTGGTATTATGAGACGATGGGTAAAGTTTTAAGTAACGTTTTCAAGGGTTATATAGAAAAAAAATCAAAAGAGAAAAAACCAAAACCAAAAACAAAAAAAGAAATAAGGGAATACATCAATTAAATGTGGATGATAAAAAGCATGCAACTTAAATTTAGGGGAGACTTGGAGAGATGAAATGATACTATTATAAGGTCCTAAGATAAATTGCATGTTTATGGGTGAATTTTGAGCCAAATTATATCCTTTGTCTCACCTTTTACCCTCGCCACATGTTTTAAGCCGAATAAAGTCCTAATGATCTTTGATGTTATGATAGTCTACATTAGTGGAGAGTGGTTTGAAAAATAGGCTTATGGAGTTTGCAAAATTTTACCAATCTAGAGATCTTCTAAAACATACTTGTTGACATAAACTAATCTGATTGTAGATGAATAAGTGCTAGAGGCGTCACGCACACACTCAAAGAATTAGGCGTATGGTATGGTTGGAAATTGAATTCAAATTTTACATGACCACAATGGTTAGAGTTCCCTTTAAGTCATAAACTTTATGCAATCTTTGAGGCTAAATATGATGAAAATTTAAATTGATGCTCAAACTATGTCTTGTGTTAGTATCGGTTCCGCCGTTTTCTTTTCTTCTTATTTTTGTGTCTTTTGCTCGAGGACTAGCAAAATCTTATATTTGGGGGTATTTGATAAGTTAATTTTAGGCGAATTTATTAGATGATTCTAACTTAATATGTTATTAGTTTTGAGTAAATTGCAGGAGTTTGATCTTTTTATGCTCTTTTGTAGAGTTTTAGGAAAAAAATGCACATGGGCAAGTCATAGGGCAAAATAGACCAGGAAGTGAGCATAAGTAGACTTGAAGACGGAACTACACCTAGGCACTAGTTTTAGTGCTTAGGCACTCTAGCAGACAAAATTTTTGTACTTAAAGCTAAAGGCATAGTGCCTAGACGCAATACCAATAGTGCCTAGACACCAAACTGAGCCCAATTATGACAAATTACTAGTGCTTAGGCACTAGAAAGATGGCTCCTAGGCACTACATTGAAGAGAACCTAAACAAGATTGACGTGCATCATAATACCTATGTGTTTAACAGATGGTGCCTAGGTGCCATTACAAAACCATGTTAGCACTTAGGCACCAAAAACAACAAAGCCTAGGCACCAGTGCTTTTTTTGTTAAACTCTAAGTTTAATTTCATCCCCAAATTGCCTTTGCAAACCCTAGCCTAAAATAGGATAGTATGAGGTTGAAGGACGGTTTTTGACAGAGGAAAACAATAGACAAAAAGGAAAAAAAAAACTTATTACTTTGACGAAGAAGAATGGTGTAACCCGAAGACAGAAGCCATATTTGCATCCAAACACAGTTCTTTTTCTTTACTCATCATGTTTAAGACATTATTTAGGATTGTTTTTAGTTTCATTATAAACTGATTTCCTTTTTCTATAGGGCTACAACATAGCTGGATTAAGAAGATTCACTTTTATTTAGTTTAACTCAATTCAATGTTTATTCATCTTCTATGTTGAGTGTTTAATCTTATGTTAATACGCATAAAAGTATGCATACCTTTTGCATAATTTGTGATTTAGTTTGAGGTTGAGAAGTGATAATTAAATTGGATAAAGATATTTATGAGGCTTGTGTAACGTTGTGAATTTTCTATTCTCAATGAATCTTGGTAAGTTTAGAATTTTCATAGAGATGTAGGAAATTTACTAACTAGGATAAATTGTTAATGCTTGAGAAGGATTGGAGATTACCTAAGACAAATTCGTTATTGGCATAGGACTAAACATCAGTTAATTAAATTAGATATATTAGATAGGATTAATCCGGTGAGTCGGAAACCGTAAATGTTCATTTTAATTTAGTTTGTCTTTCTTTTGTCATTCTATTATTCAATTGTTCAAATAAAATTAGAGTTAGATTAATCTGGTGCTTAGTAACAATTAGTCCTCGAGGAAACGATCTCTACTCTCACTCTATTACTTATTGACGACACGTGCACTTTCATTTAGAAAAACCACAACAAGTGTCACAATTACATAAATCATATACTATAAATCGCAAACATGCTTAACTTGAAGGTGACTAAACAATATGATTTAATTATTGCATACATCACATGATGATTATGATATAATCACAACATAACATGACATAGAACGACATGAACATAATAATTTATCATTATATCATAACACAACAATGCATCATAACATAACACAATGTGACAAATCACAAATCATACATTTCGTAATCTTTTTTTTTATGAAAACACGTAAAACAATGTATCTAAAAAAATGTTCATACTGCATATTTACATAGATTTTGAGCTAAGTATTTCTAGTCGAATCTCGTTGTATTAATAGTTCATGAAGCATCCTCAATAGTGGTCTTTGAATGATTATGGATGGCTAAAAATACTTCAACGACATTTATAATTGCTGGAAAAGTAATTCAAGACTCCATTACTACTGTTTGCGTCGCATCGATCTACGTGCAGTTGGGTACCATATTTTTTCAACTAAGTGGAATTAGCTCGAACGAAGCATACTATAGCATCCAAAACATCGAAACGAGTTAGGAGGTGGTCTTGGATCATCGATCGAAGGTTGGGATCACCAAAACCCTACTCTCTAGAGCTGGCCACTTGCGGCAGCGAGTGGGGCACGTACGGCGGCTCTGGTCGCCAGATTGAGCTACAAAATTTGGCTTCCCCAGTTTTTTAGCCTTTTGAGTTATTTCTTGGCCTCAATTTTAGTAGATTCGGCCACGGAAACTTTGATCTCATATCTCCCATGAAGGAACCCAAAAATTTATTTATGGGTTTTGTTGGACGACGACCTATGAGTATTTTTGCCTAGGTGGTGCTCTTCAATATCATCGAAATTGACAAAATCAAGCTCTTTGCGGTGGCATATGTTGTTCTTCATCCTCCAGTTGTGATTTAGTGAAATTTATTTAAGGAAAACATTCCCCATGTTGCTCTAATCATTTCCTCTCAATCGATTGACCTCCATGGCGGCTACAAGGATGATTCTAACATTCCTCACAACGACAGTGGCGATAAGCACTTTCCCATAGGGTCATCTAGATGGCCTCATAAGTAGCTTTTGGATAGAATAAGGAATTTCATAAATGTTGCCTTTTAAGATTTTATTTTTTATAAATGTCGTCATGTCCTATGAATGACAGTGTGTCATAAACTTTTCTAAATATGGTATAAATAAACACAACTTTTAAAAGTATGGCATAACTTGTGATTTTCTCATATAATAAGCAATAAACAGCTTAAAATAAGCCATTCCAAAGGTGGGTTTATGTATATGTATTTGTGGGTTTTGTTTGTTTATCTTTAGAAAAAACTACATGAAATGTCCCTTATAGACACCCCTTATTAAAAATGTTATCCTTTTCTTCACTTTTCAAAACTGCCCCTTTTCCATTTATTTTGATTGAATGTTTGACTTTTTTTTATCCTGATTTAAATAAAAAAACCCTAATACTTTTTCCCTCTTCTCCCTCTTAGATCTCATTCTTGATTTTTCTTGACTCTGTCTCTCTCGTTTTTTTTGCCTCCTTTTCTTTCCTCTCATTTTCTTTGCCTTTCTCTCTTTCTCTTTCCTTTGGTCGCCTCTACCATCACCATCACTAACCCATTCATGCTTTGATCATGTCAACAGCGGAGATTTTTGAGGTTAATTGGCTGTGCAATACCCTCCTTCTTCATCGATCGTGACGATGCCGACGTGAACATCAAGGTGGATCGATCCTGCGATCTCCTCCTTCTTCATCAGACGCAACACCATCGTCACAATTTCCTCATTTGTGACGATGAATTCTAAGGAACTTTGTTTAACTTTATCTCCTCTCTGTCCAGCGTCTCTTTCTCTCTAACGAGAATCATTGATGAATTTTGCAGTGAAACGAGAAGATTCATCTTTTGCAACGAGATTTTCACGTCTCTCTCTCCTAGTCTATGTCATTAGAGATTGTGCATAAGATTTCTCAGCTGGCTGGAGTCTCCTCTCTCCATCACCGTAGCTTGTGGAATCAATCAGTGGTCACCTCATCGTTTCGCAAGTCGAATCAATAAGTAAGGGCTTTGTGGGTGAATTTTGGAATTTTTTTTTGCTTTGTTTTTAAGTGTTTGGACTGAAAGTGGGGTTTTTAGAGAGATTTGTCTAATACATGTCTAGTGTTTGGTCAATAGCTTGTGCGAGATTTTTTTTTCCTGGTGAAAGAAGTTGATGCATAGGACTAATTTGGTGTCTTGGTTGGAAATTTTAGTTCACCTTATGGAACTCAAGCCTCTAGACGCTAGTATAATGCAATTTCCTACTAATGAGCTCTATTATAGAGGCATTGTCCCTCGTGGTTCAAGATTTTATTGATTATTTGAGAGATTTGATGGCTGTTTCTTGATGTTTCGAGGCTACAAATCAAGACAAAAGAGTTTTACATAACTTTTTTGTATAGGATGGTAGTTTTATATAACTATTTTGTTCTTTTGTGTGCATATAGTACATGTCTTGCTTCTGTATACAAAATATCACTACATAATATCAACAATGTAATTATTCTTCTACATATATAAATAAAGATATAATATATTGCAAGTGATATAAATAAATATATATATTACAGGTGCTTCGTGCACTACTAAGTGCTATATGCACTTATATTAAAAATCCTATTGATTACAAGTGCTTTATGCACTAAGGCAATTAAGTTGCCCATAATTTTCGTTTTTGGCCAGTTATGGCTTTTGGCCTAATGCTTGGTAATGAACAAAACATATAATATACACAAATAGTTTGAGTCCCTAAGGCTGGCTTTCTCTCTTGAGTTTACACAATCATTCTAAGATTGCTTAGGCTTAGAAGCTTCCTAAATTAGTGGTGAAAGCAAGCAACGTTCGGTTTTGCCCAATCAACATCAATGGCCAGAATTAAGTTTTTGGTCCGGCTATAATTTTGCATATTGATCTAAATACTATTTGTGTTTATGCAAGCTTGTTTCGATCATTTCAAGTCTAACACTTGGCATCAGAGCCATTTAAAATTTTGTCTTAATGTGTGGTGAAATATGGAAAAACCAAGTTCGTAAAAAATAACCGTAAGATTTTTTTTTCGATTTTAGGCAATTAGTTTTTGGAGCTTTTAATAAAAACTAAGATTAGAAATCATTCGGTAATTAGATTTCCATCATTTTTGGGATTTGAAATGTCTAAAACAGTGGCTAGAGTATGAAGAAACCATCGAGTTACCATCGGATTGCTGTCGGGTCACAACTCGGTTATACAAAACTGACTAAAGGTTGAAGGTGATGCAAACGACATGTTGTTTGCTTGCTATGCAGCCAAAAACGACATGTCATTTTGGAAGGCTCCACAATTTAAAAAAAAAGATTCAAAAATTAATAAAAATTATGGGTCTTTTAAAAAATTCTCAATTTTAATATTTTGAAGAAATTTTAATAAAAATCACAGTTTTTAATATTTTATGAAATTTTCATAAAATCCACACTCTTAATATTTTAATGAATTTTTCATAATTTGGTATTCCTTTATGAAAAAGATCATGATTATGAATATTCATAATTTGTTGTTTATTATGAATATTTTATATATTTACGGGGAATTAATTTTGTATATTTTTGTCCATATGTTATTCATTATGTATAATTTGTAATTTTAATTATGCATGCAATATTATGTTGAATAATTTAGCATATTAAAATTTTGTATATTATGGGCTAGATTATGCTATTTGTATGTATAATTTTAATTTATATATAAAGAATATTAGTACATAAATTATTGTTTTTATTCTTATTTATTTATGTTATTTTATGTTAAATGAAATTTATTTATGAACAAAATTTTAGAATAAATGTCCAGTGATCCATATAATTTTAAATAATTAGAGTTTAGCCACAACAACTTTAATTATAAAAAATTATATTTTAAGTGATTTAGGATCACATTTAGAAAATAACATTTGTTGTAATTAATCATAATTGATAATTAGGATAGAATATCAAATTATATTTCTTAATTTACCCATAAAAATTAAGAAAAAGAACATAATTTGATAGTTTTATCATAAAGTTAGGTTAATCTAATTGAATTAGAACTTTAACCCATAGACAAGTTTTATGTTGCTAGATTTATAATTTTAGAATTTGATTTACATTGGTAAAAAATAATATATGTTTATCAGTCTCAAAAATTATGAAATATAAGCATGGAATTATTAAATTTTTTATGCAGCCTTGCAACCTACGATTACTTTGACATTAAATGTGAAATTCTCAAACTTAAAGGGGAAATTATAAAATATGAAAGGAGATAATTCTTCTTCATTTAGGGTTGATGGACATAGACTATGCAATTAGGAAAGACAAACATGTTATTCGTAACACTAGCAATGCTGATGGAAAGGTTCTTTATGAATGTTGGGAGTGATCTAATCATCTATGGTATTAGAGGTTTCGTCGATCAGCATAAGAATCTCAAGGCATTGCTAAAAGCTGTTGATGAGTAGTTTGTAGCATCAGATAAAGCACTTGCTAGCACCCTTATCATGAAATTTTCATCCTTAAGGCTCACCGGTGTTAAAGTGTGAACACGTCATAGAAATGAGGGACACTGTGGCTCAATTAAAGGCACTTGAGGTTGATATGTCTAAATCTTTCCTCGTGCACTATATATTAAACACTCTTCTATAGCGATATGGACCCTTTAAAGTATCTTACAACACATATACATACAAATGGTCAATTAATGAACTTATGGCTAGGAAGAAGGGGGCTAACAATGGAAATGGGTGAAAGTGTGTTATTGCTAACACAAGAAAAGAATAAAAAAATGCCAAACAAAAGAAGAAAAGTAAAATACCTATTCAAGGTAGAATCAAAAAACAATCCATGTGTTTCTTATGTAAAAAGAAGGGATACATGAAGAAATATTACACTAAATTCCATAATTGACTTCAAAAGAAAAGTAATCCAATCTTATTTATTTGTTATGAATCTAATATGGTTAATGTTAATTATAATACATGGTGGATTGATTCTGGTTCTGCAATCCATATTTCGAATACCTTGTAGGGTATGCGAAACCTAAAGATACCAGTGGGAAGTGAACAAAGTATCTATTTAGGAAACAAGATACGTTCACATGTGGAGGCAGTTGGGACATACACTTTAATTTTAAGTAGTAGTTTTACTTTGAATTTGGAAAAGACTTTATAAATTCCTAGTTGCTCTAGGAATTTAATTTCAGTTTCAAGGCTTGCACCTTTGGGATATTCCTTTAGTTTTTCAAAGACATCTTTCAATTTGTTTTTTAATTGATCTTTTTAGGAATGGTACATTATCTGATGGTCGTTTCTCTAATAATTTGCAAAATGATGCTACTTATAATACCATGCATGTTCATACTAGTATAAAACGTTGTGTTATGAATGAAGATTCCTCAATATTGTGGCACTAGAGATTGGGACGTATCTCTATAGAAAGAATCAAGAGATTAGTAAATGATGGAGTACTTAGTACTTTAGATTTTATTGATTTTAATATTTGTATGGAATGCATTAAGGGAAAATAGACAAACAAGTCTAAGAAAGATGCAAATAGGAGCATAGATACATTAAAAATCATACATTTAGACGTTTGTTGTCTAGACATGGACTCATATGAGTATTTATCTATGAAAGAGACGAAGTATTTTGGACTCATATGGTCCAAAATACTTCATCTCTTTTATAGATAAATACTCACAATATATGTATCTCTACTTGCTTCATAAAAAGAACGAAGTATTTGATGCTTTTAAGATTTTAAGGCTGAAGTAGAGAAACAATGCGAAAAGCAAATTAAGATCATAAGAACGGACAAAGATGGAGAATAGTATGGTAGATACACTAAGAATGGACAAGCACCCAGTCTATTTGCAAAGTTTCTTCAAAAACATGGGATAGTTGCTCAATAAACCATGCCTGGCTCTCAAAATAGTGTGGTAGAAAGAAAAAGCCAAACTTTAATGGATATTGTGAGAAGTATACGTAGTCACTCTAAACTTCCAAAATCCTTGTGGACTGAAGCTCTGAAAATAGTTGTGTATATATTAAATCAAGTTCCAACTAAGGCTATCCTAAAGACGCCATTTAAATTATAGAAAGGTTGGAAACTGAGTTTGTGACATATATGTATTTAGGGATGCCCATCTGAAGTAAGAATATATGATCCACAAGAAAAGAAACTAGATCCAAGGACCATTAATGGGTCTTTCATTAGATATGCTAAAAGATTTAAAGGATACAGATTCTATTGTCCATCTCACAACACTAAGAATGTGGAATCAAGAAATGAAAATTTTCTTGAAAATGGTTTATCAGTAGGAGTGATCTATCATCGAATGTTGTTTCTAAGAAAGATCATTTTGATACTTAACCTTCCTGCTCATGTGGCAGATTGATTGTTCTTCACAACACTCCTCAAGTTCAGACAAGTGTTGGACAACCAATCATTAAAGTTCCATAAACTGTTGATAATAATCCAGTAAATCAAATTGTTGAAAAAATGCCTAAAATTATTGAACAACCAGTTGAACGGCATTCCTCTAGAAAATGTTGATACGATATTAAGAAGATATACTAGAATAAAGAAATCAACCATTCTTAGTGATTATGTTGTATATTTGCAAGAGTCGGACTATGACATTGGAGCCAAAAATGATCCTGAATTGTCTTCACAATCCATGAGTTGTAAAGAATCAAATTTATGGTACAATGCCATGAAAGATAAGATGAATTCTATGGCATATAATGAAGTCTAGGATCTTATCGAGTTGCCTAATGGTGTAAAAGCCATAGGATATAAGTGAGTGTTTAACACAAAGAAAGATTCATTAGGCAACATTGAAAAATATAAAGCAAGACTCATCACTAAAGGATTCACTCAAAGGGAAGGAATTAACTACCAAGAGACTTTTTCTCCAATATCTAATACAGATTCTTTTCATATTATTATGGCATTAGTTGCATATTTAACTTAGAATTACAACAAATGAATGTGAAAATGGCTTTTCTCAATGGAGGTCTAGAGGAAGAGATTTACATGAAACTTCCAGAAGGATTTTCCTCTAGTGATGGTGAGCATTTGGTATGCAAACTTAAAAAATCCATATATGGATTGAAACAAGTCTCCCATCAGTGTTATTTATAGTTTCATGATATTATCTCTTCATTTGGTTTTGTAGAGAACATAATGGATCAATATATATATAAAAAGGTTAGTGAAAGCAAAATTTATTACCCTATTTTATTTGTGGATGATATTTTACTTGCAATTAATGATATGTAACACCCCCTTACAACGACACAGGAAACGTCGCTTTTACTTTTAAATTTAACTTTTTCTCCTCGATTAACCCAACGGATTACCTAAGGCATTCAGCTAACTGACCACCTATAGAAAACTTAGTTTACAAAAACAAATATTTAACAAATACAAACTTACACATGTAATGCAAGTGCTCTTAACTTCTAATCAAATAACTAATTAAGACTAATTACGTAGAAATGAGCTATACACCGTATTCTTTAATAAATAACCTAAGAAACTAAAAATCTAAAATACAAATTATATTTAATAAAATATAAGTTCAAAAGAATACATCACACATAGAACTGAGTCTCAAATGAATAAAAATGTAGAGCATAAATTTTGTTTGAGTTTAAATTCCTTTCATGACATGACTCCGTTTCTAATCCAACACTCCTTGCACACACGTCTGTCCTTATCCCCCATGCTAGTCAACCTGTATCTTATCTTTATCTACAACATGATATAAACTAAGTAAGCATAAGCTTAGTAAGTACACATTCCTATCTCACAACATAAAACATTTCATAAAAATCATTACATAATATCGTAATCATAATCATAGTAATGCACGAGGTACATGTTTACATAGAATTTACTTTTAATTTAAACTCCCTTATTAAAACATTATTCATTTTATCTTTAGAGGCCTGAGTGTTGCACCATAAATATAAGCATAGTTGTACGAGAGGAGTGAGGTAGCTAATTTCAAGCCAAACGTACAAGTCCACCTTGAGCAACACCATAAACGTTAACATAGGGTGTGCAATGCTTAATGAAGTGATACATATACATATATACCTTTACATACCTCGTTATTGAAACATCTGTTAAACTTTTTTATTGCAACAAGAGTTTTCATAAAAAGACAAGATGTAAAAACAAACTTAAAAATTATCATCAAACATATTTTCAAAACTTTTTTTTTTTGTAAACTTTTATCATATTGCAGATGAAAATGTACTTACTTGACTTGCTTGATTACTAAACCTTAAATCGAATGACATTGCCATGGTTCTCAGTGTGCTCGCCTTTTGGAGTGTTCATTTCAATTATTCATATAACACATGAAATCAATATTCATGTTCATAATATAATTTAATACTATATTACATTATCATAAACATAAAGACAGAAAACTTTACCTTTAATTACTTAGAGAAATTAATCTCACCTTGTAAGCATGAATAAAGTGTAAGAATTATTCCATAACATAACTAACATATATAAACATCATTCAAATTTTTTTCTCCTGAAAATATTAATCTAAAATACCTTTTTCCAATTTTTCAAACATTCAAGTAAATCTGCCAATCATAAAAACTGACTGACCTTCAAGGATTTATAACCCTATATCTTTCAATTGACATTTGATTAAAGCATAAAAATTTACAAAAATAAAGACAAATATATATAACTTTTTGATTTTTCTTTAGCCATAAAAATTTCATTTGGTAGTTAAAATAAATCACAAGATCAATATTACAAAATCTGCCAATAAAGCTTGGGCAGTGAGCAGTCCTAATTAAAAATAATGTATTAAATTATTTATGTTATAAAATAATTTATAAAAATTATTATATATAATAGACACATAAAATTATAATATATCCAAAATTCAACTTCAAATAAATTTGGAGTAATTCAAAACACAAGTTCGAATTCATAGTTAATCTTAACACCAAACATGCTAAATCGCAAACATATTTCATTCAAACACTTTCATAAAATTAAATACGTATGATATATTTCTAAAATTTTTATGTGATATGCTTAACATATAGATAAAGTGAAAAAAATAATAAATTATGCAAAACACATTTAAAAATATGATTTATCATCTCAATAATTACATGGAGCATATCAGATAGATATTCATAACCACTGAGTACCTGGCGATCAACACTTTTATCTTAAAATATAATAAAGATATGAATCAAAAACTTTAGAAACGTTTAGCAAAAATTATTTTTAATTTTTTATAGAATCAAAAAGATGCCTTTGGGCCTATAAAATGGACTCTACAAAGTATAAATATAAATCTGCTAACAAATAAAATTTTGTGAGCAGTGTTTGATTAAAAGCTAATAACCCTAAAAATATTTGAACAAAAATTTATAAAAAAATCCTAGACATTCATAACATATATATACACATCATATCCAAAATCATATCAAAATAAAATCATTTGTTTTCAAAACATTACTAGAAACCTTACCGACTAACCAAAAACCTTAAAATTCTCATATCATACTCCAATAATAAAATCTTATTTTTATGAAATTTCATGATATCATATAAACATAAATACTTTCAACCACAAAATAACATTGTTATAATCAAAGTAATAAATAAACTAATTATTTTTCATACAAACATATAAGAATACGCATTCACAACATAAAAGAACAATTTTCTAACAAAGTTTGTTACAAAACAATATCTATCATTCATAAAAATTCAAAACCATAAAAACCTTGAAACCATAACTTAAATTCTTATGTTTTCTTCAACAAATACGAGGACTTGCACACAAAATATCCAAAAAGAATTCCTTCTACTTTGGCTTGAAAGAAAATAAGAGTAATGAATTCTTGGCTTTGAGGATTAGAGAGATGATAGAGGCTTATGAGCATGAATTTGAAAGGAGGCAGAGGAGAGAATTTTCTTTGGCTAGAAATTAAGAGAATGAAGGCTTTGGTTACTTAAAGGTATATTTATAGATTTATGAGAGAGAAGAGATTAGATGAGTGTAGAAAACTTTAATCATAATCTAATTAGATTTCCCCTTTTCTTTAGATAAGTGTAATCATAATCTGATTAGGTTTTCTTTTTTTTTTTTTCTTTTTTCTGTTCTTTTTACGTTTCTTGTAAAGCCCTGGCAACTTTGGTATAATATAATATCTTATATGTTTTATAATATATATATAATATAAATAATGTTAAATAATTACTCCCATGACTCTAAAAAAAATATTAATTTACATATTATTCTCTTGGACACTATATATTATCGAGTTTCTTAACGCTATAATAAAAATATTACACATGTAATTATCATGACATCATAAATGTTATAAAAATAAGAAATATGCAATAGAATTTATGTCATTGTCAAGAATATGACTCTAGGGTATTTATAACTCTAGAGTATTGAAATGATTATAAATTTAGAGCAAGTTGAAATTCTTAAAAGATCAATAAATACTTTATACTTATCATCATTTTTTACATGAACATCCCGAATACGTCGATCCCACGTGGCTGTCACTTGTGACATTACTAAATAAAAAATTAATTTACTTAACATAAATAATAATAGCACTTAAAATATCACATTCTAACGTTAAAATAACTTAAGTATCTATAAAAGTAAATGGCAGACGTTACAACTCCTCCACCTTATAAGAGTTTCATCCTCAAAACTAAAAATAACTATGAATAGTAGGCTTCACATATCCTCTGTAACGCCCCCTTACTGACGTCACAGATGCCGTTACATTCATACATTGCATACTTATTTGAACTTTAAATGTAAACGTAGTTAAGGAAATCATAACCAGGATCCATACATACATTTTTTTAAAACAACATTCATTAACTTAATCCACAATTTAATTTCACATTAATATTGATCATAAACTTGCTTTAATAAAGTAAATATACCAAATTGTAAAATCATAATTTATAAAACATCACATCATTTAAAAGCTATTTACTCCCACAGTTTGGCAGGCCAAACTTGGGACTTCGACAGGCCGAACATGGTCGGTAGGCCAGAAGTCATCAACCGACAGGCCGACAGAGGGTCAACAAAACAGGGTTTAAAAACTGTCAAAGTTTGGCAGGCCGACAATGAGATCGGCAAGCTGAACTTACTTTCATCGGCATACCGACCAATGATGTTCAGCAGGCCGATAGAGCCAGAAAAACTTTTAGAAAACATAATTTTAAGACAAATTCAACTTTTCAGAATGCGAAAGATCAAATCCTTAAAATGATAAAATAGAATAATGAATATAGTTCTTGGATTCTTTAAAACACAACATAAAAATATGTTCAAATAATTTAGCCATAACTTAAATCGTAAAAACTTGCTTCATTGGCGTTCTTTCGGTTACAATTCATCTTCCATATGCTCATACGCCTTCCCATGTCCTCCGCCTAATCCAAGGCTTTCTTACCCTTATCTGCAACATGAAATAAACTTGAATAAGCTAAAGCTTAGTAATTACATATACTTCTCACAATTTAAAAACATTTCATAAACTTTATCATCATCATCATTTCATAATAGTGCATTAAGCACATTTTCATAGAATCATATCTTTCATGACTTGACCATATTCAAACTTATTCCATTTTATCTTAAGGGCCCAAGTGTTGCACCATAATCATCATTGTAGGCGCGCCGTCATGAGAGGAGAAGGGTAGCTAATCCTAAACCAAACATGACATCATAACATATCATACCATAACATTGGTGTGCAACACTTATTAGATGATACATATATACATAACTTTTATACTTTGAAATTTGCCATGATCAAACATGCATAAGTTTAAATCATGAAAATCTTTCATAAGAAATCCTTTAAGGAAATTATCATAAAATCATCATAAATATCATCATGAACATAAACCTTTTAAAACTCAACATGTTGCAGGTGAGATTGTACTTATATTAGAAGCTAGCTTACTTAACCTTATATGAATTGGTGACGACGTCGCGATCTCGATGTGCTCGTTCCTTTGCGTGTTCATGCCATTTATTCATTTAAAGATACAAAATAAAATTAATCCTTATTATCATAAAATATAACATCCATTCATATTACATCACATATACATTCATCTCATACAAACATAATTCATAACATACATCCATAATTATAATCATCAAAAACATAAAATCATTATCACATACACTTCACTGACCTACATGAATTCAAGACTTAAAAACTTAACATTCACACATATTTTAGGCACCATACTTGATAGGGGTAAAGTTAATACATAAACATAATACCATGATTTTTCTTTAGTCATAAGAATTACATTAAGTATGTAAAAACATACCATACATTTCAAGCATGAAATCTGTCAGCAATAGTAAGGCAGTGAGTAATCTTTTGAATATATTTTCTAACAACTAAAACACATATATTTTAAATTTTAAAATTCATACAAACATCTTATTATCATGCATTTCAATATCATAAAATTATTTCATCATCATATAAAATCATTTAGACATATAGAATATCACATAAAATAAAAGTCCAATAATAATATTGTTAAAACAGTTTCTTAACCTAATCTCAGTAAAAATTACATAACATATAATTCACTCATCAAAACATTACCAAACTTTGCAGTCCATAACATAACATATTCATGAACAATCTTACTAAATTTTGTAGCAAACAAAACACATTTACCCCTTGAACAAAAATCACATTTTCATGCATCATAACCAAACAACAATATTTTACTGTGAGTGGTAGAGGTTAGAAAATTCATAACTTATCATAGAAAAATCCAATTAAGGTGAAACTTGGAGAAACATTACAAAATTCATACATGTATAACATATTAAAAATTCAGATTAAACGAAATTTTGTAGAAAAAGATATGGAAATCGCATGTCAAAAAGGATTTCATTTCAAAATTTAACCAAAAATGAACCCTTACCTCAAAATGATTCTTCTCAAATTCCTTTGAATTCGTCCAAGAAAACTCAATTTTTCTTTCAATTATTTGTAGAGAATTTTAAGAGAAAGAAGGATTAGAAAACATGGGGAAGAGAAGAAGAAGAGAAGAATAAAAGAAACGTCTCAGAATGAGAGAGAGAGAGTGCATGAGAGGAAGAGAGAGAGAAAAATTAACATAATGAGCATAACGTAAAAAAAAAAAGGACTCAAAACTCTCCATTAAGTCAGAAATTTTTCTGACTATCTGGACTAATTTGCATGGAGAATGGAGAGAAAAGAGAGTAATTCAAACAAATCATCTCATCTTACTATAATTTGCCCTCTAAAAATAGGAAACCATATCAATCAATGAAAAGTCAAACGTTTCCTTTCCTTAAATGATAAAATTAATCCATAATTATACCAATTAACCACATTAAACCACCCAATCAACGTAATTATCTCAACCATAAATTTTGAGAGATTTCTGCTGACTGCTTGTCAGCTATCATCGGCTTGCCGATTCTCCACATCGGCCTGTCGATTCCATGAAGTTTGGCCTGTCGATGGTTTCCATTGGCCTGTCGTTTCTTGGCAGACTTTTCGGCCTACCGAACTTGAAAGTCCAGCCTGCCAAACTTGAAAGTCCGGCTTGCTGAACTGTCCTTAAAATACCATACATTATAACATTCAAGCCATCATTGCATCATAAATAGACATACATTGAAATTAACATGAACACTTGAGCACATCGATTCCAAGCGATTGTCACCTGTCATAAAACTTAGAAAAAATAGTTAGTAACATTAAGATCATAAATCATAACATATAACATAAATTATTAATAAAATTTGCTTAACGTCGTTACTAACTTAACATGATCTGTTACATCAAAATTGATGGGTGTTGCAATTCACCCCACCTTATAAAAGTTTCATCCTCAAAACTTAGAATAATTGCGGATTCTTAGATCTCATGTCATCTTCACGTTCCCATGTAGCTTCTTCAACTTGATGATTTCACCATAACACCTTCACCAATGGAATTTCTTTATTCCTCAAGGTCTTAGTTTTCCGATCGAGTATTTCTACTGGCTCTTCTTCATAACTCAAGTCTTCTTGAATCTTGATCACTTGTGGGTCAATCACATGCATAGGGTCTGGGACATATTTCTTAAGCATAGAGACATGAAACACATCGTGCATTGTCGACATTTCAGAAGGCAACTTTAGCTGATAAGCCACCTTGCCTATCCTCTTCACAATTTCATAAGGACCAATGAATCTTGGGCTTAACTTGCCCTTTTTCCCAAACCTCATAACTCCTTTCATCGGTGCAACTTTTAAAAACATAAATTCACCTGCGACAAATTCTAAGGGTCTTCTCCTCTTGTCAGCATAACTCTTCTGACGGCTTTGAGCGGTCTCTATTCTTCTTCTTATCAACTTTATCATCCCAGAAGTTTCATTAACAAAATTAGTTCTTTCAACATCGACGCTTTCCATCAACTTCTTCTCACCAGCTTCATGCCAACATATAGGCGACCTGCATTTTCGCCCATTGAGGGCTTCATAAGGTGCCATCCTAATTGTTTTCTGGAAGCTGTTGTTGTAAGCAAACTCTACTAATGGCAACATTTTACACCAGCTGGTCTTAAAATCGAGAGAACAAGCCCGTAGCATATCTTGTAAAATCAAGTTCGTCCTCTCCGTTTGGCCGTCTGTCTGAGGATGAAAAGCTGTACTGAAATGTATCTTGGTCCCCATAGCAGTCTGTACACTCTTCCAAAACTTAGATATGAACCTGCCATCACGATCTGAGATGATTGACTTGGGAATCCCATGAAGTTGTACTATCTCCTTGACATAAAGTTTCGCTAATCGTTCCATAGAGTAAGTGATCTTGATGGGAATGAAATGCGCCGTCTTAGTTAGTCGATCGACAACTACCCAGATTGCATCATAACCGTTCATAGTTCTAGGCAAACCGGTAATGAAATCCATTGCTATATCCTCCCATTTCCATTCCAGCATCTGGATGGACTGTAAATCACCACCAGGTCTCTGGTGTTCAGCCTTAACTTGTTGACATGTCATACATTTCTTCGTATATAAAGCAACATCACATTTCATTCCAAACCACCAGAAGTTACCCCTTAGATCATTATACATCTTTGTTGCACCTAGATGAATAAAGTAAGGAGTGTCATGAATTTCGGTCAAGATCTTTTCCCTTAAGCCATCAACATTGGGAACACATAAACGGTCCTTGAGGTACAGAGTTCCGTCATCCGCAATATGAAACTCTTGACATTTTCCTTCTTTCATTTCCTGCTTAATCCTTACAAGACTTACATCTTCATCTTGTTTTCTCTGAATTTCATCATATATCGTCGGAGCAAGAGTGAGTGCTGACAACTATCCTGCTATAAGTTCAAAACCAAAGTCTAGAATTTCCCTTCTTAAAGGTGGAGACATTGCTTGCATTGACATCAACATGGCAACTGACTTCCTACTTAGAGCATCAGCCACTCGGTTAGCTTTTCCAGGATGATAAAGGATTTCACAATCGTAATCCTTTACCAACTCTAGCCATCTTTGTTGTCTCATGTTCAGGTCTCTTTGCGTGAAGAAGTACTTCAGACTTTGATGATCAGTGAAGATCTTACATTGGCCCCCATATAAATAGTGTCTCTATATCTTCAACGCAAAAACGACTGCTACTAACTCAAGGTCATGAGTAGGATAGTTTTTTTCGTAATCCTTCAGTTGTCTTGATGCATAGGCAATCACCCTTTCATTTTGCATTAAAACAGCTCCGAGGCCCATCTTGGATGCATCACTATAAATTACGAATCCATCATTCCCTTTCGGAATAGCCAATACTGGAGCTGTCATTAGCCTTTTCTTCAGTTCTTGAAAACTCTTCTTGCATGCTTTCGTCCATTCATACTTCTTTCCCTTGTGAGTCAGATTCGTGAGTGGAGCTGCTATCTTAGAGAAATCTTCTATGAATCTCCGATAATATCCTGCTAGTCCTAAGAAGCTCCTTATTTCACTTGCATTTGTCGGTTGCTTCCAATTGAGAATAGCTTCTACTTTAGCAGGGTCAACCATAATCCCTTCCTTCGATATAACATGCCCCAAGAAAGACACTTTATCAAGCCAAAACTCGTACTTGGAGAACTTTGCATATAGCTGGTGTCTTCTTAAAGTCTCCAGCACAATCCTTAAATGCTCCACATGTTCTTCTTGATTCTTTGAATAGACAAGAATATCATCGATAAATACAACAACAAATTTATCAAGAAAATCCTTGAATACTCGATTTATCAAATTCATAAAAGTCGTCGGTGCATTCGTCAAATCGAAAGGCATAACCACAAATTCATAGTGACCATACCTCATCCTGAAGGCAGTCTTAGGGATATCTCCTTCTTTAACCTTCAGTTGGTGATAACCTGATCGTAGATCAATCTTTGAAAACACAGATGCACCCTTGAGCTGATCAAACAAATCATCGATTCGAGGCAACGGGTATTTGTTCTTGATTGTCACCTTGTTCAGCTCTCTGTAGTCAATGTAGAGTCTCATAGAGCCATCTTTCTTCATAACAAATAGAACTGGAGCTCCCCATGGTGAGTAGCTCGGCCTGATGAAGCCTTTGTTAAGTAGCTCCTTTAATTGCATGTGAAGTTCTTTTAACTCTGTCGAGACCATTCTGTAAGGTGCTTTTGAGATCAGGTCGGTGCCTGGAGCGAGCTCAATCTCGAAATCAACTTCTCTTTCTAGCGGTAGACTTGTTAAATCATCAGGAAACACTTTTGCATATTCATGAACTACAGGCACATCTTCAATTCTTATCTTTTCTTCTTGGCTTTTGTCAACAATGTTCGCCAGAAAGCCCATGCAACCACTTGCTAATAACTTCCTTGCTTTCATTATAGATAAAAACATGTTGGGTTTTTTTCTGGACTCGCCAACATAAACGAACTTCTGATCACCTTCTGGATAGAAAATCACCTTTCATTTTCGGCATTCAATAGAAGCAGTGTACTTGCTTAGGAAATTCATCCCAAGAATCATATCATAATCATGCATGTCGATCACAATGTGGTCAACGAACAGTTCCCTATCAGAAATCCATAGGGGTCCTGTACACAGATAGTGCGTAGATAATATCACTTCCTCGGAGGGTAGTGTCGTAGTGAATCCCTGTCTCATAGGCTCTAAACGAATCTCCAACTTTTTAACAAATGATGTGGATATAAAAGAATGAGTAGCACCCGTATCAAAGAGAACATAAGCATCATTAGATAAACTTGTTATCTGACCTTTGACCACATTGGAGGCTTCAGCAACCACTTGTTCTTTCGTCATGGCATAGATTCGGGCATTCATTGGTGGGGCTTCAATTCTCCCTTGACTGATAAGTGGCCCTTCAAGGGAAGCTTGCATCTGATAGAGCTAGGCTTGAGGAGGAGCTCTCTGAGGGGCATTGGCATTCATCAGTTTGGAGCAATTCTTGACAAAGTGGTCTTCACGCCCACAAATAAAACATTGGTTTGTCCCCAAGCGGTATTTCCCTGGATGTTTCTTTCCACATTTGGCACATGGTTGAAACCGCTTGTTATTATTGTTGTGCTGTCTATCATTATGCCTCTTGTTGTCTTGGCCTTGCTGGTTTTGAGGATTACCTTTCCTCTTGTTATTCCTCAAGTTCTGGTTATTGTTGTTGCTGTTGTTGTTGTTGTTGTTGTTCCTATGTGGATGGCGGTTCTGATTGTTTGCATTATTGGCTTGCTGGCCCGACTGAGGCTGGTTCCTTCTTAGTTTGGACAAGTGGAACTCTGTACGTTGGGCCCTCATGACAACCTGCTCTTGAGTCCTAGGTGGACTTGCCCTATCAATGATAGCAGCAATTTCAGGCTTGAGGACCTTGATCAGCCTTCTGACCCTTTCATTTTCATCCATAACCATTCTTGGGCATAGGCGAGCAAGCTGGTCAAACTTCATCACCACATCAGTAACTGACATATCCCCTTGGCGCAGGCTCTCGAACTCCTCATAATGCTTCCTTGTGATGTCCATATGGAAGAACTTCGTGTTGAAATCATGAACAAAGTCTGCCCATGTCATCTCTTCAACGTTCCTGCTCTGTTCGATGCCGTCCTACTAAATCCTGGCCTCCATGGTGAGGCAATACGAGGCACAGAGGACCTTTTCATTGTCTATGAAGCCCATGAGTCTTAGGGTGGCCTCAATCGTCTTCAACCATCCTTGAGCTACTAGCGGATCCTTTGAACCCTCAAAGTCTGCTGGCTTAACCCTCTTACATCTTACCAGTAGGGGTTCCTGATTGACCGTTCTGGGTTCAGCAACAAAAGCTGGAACTTCATTAACTGGTGGCTGCGGAGGAGGAGGAGGCACGTCATTGCCTCATCGATCGTCATTCTGGCCGTTGGCCCTTACGCAACAATTTCTCTTCTTTGATCCTCAAGTTGCCTCTGCAACTCAGCGATCATGGTCATAAGTCTTTCGTTGGTCTGGGTGCGCGTTTGAATTCTTCTGTGGCCGTCCATCGTTAATTCTCCTAAAAGAATTAGGAACTTAGAAATAATCCTCTAATATGAGACAGGTTTTTACTACTAGAACATTAATCGTTAAACATCTAAACCTTAATCTTATCATCATACTTGCATCAAAACATCTTCTTTTAAAACATACTTACTTGGAGAACTTGGATTGACGTGTGGCGATATGAATTGTAATCGAAAATTTGCTCTGATACCAAAGCCTGTAACGCCCCCCTTACTAACATCACAGATGTCGTTACATTCATACATTGCATACTTATTGGAACTTTAAATGTAAATGTAGTTAAGGAAATCATAACCAGGATCCATACATATATATATTTTTAAAACAATATTCATTAACTTAATCCATAATTTAATTTCACATTAATATTGATCATAAACTTGCTTTAATAAAGTAAATATACCAAATTGTAAAATCATAATTTATAAAACATCACATCATTTAAAAGCTATTTACTCCCACAGTTCGGCAGGCCGAACATGGTCGGTAGGCCGAACATGGTTGGTAGGCCAGAAGTCGTCAACCAGCAGGCCGACAGAGGCACAACAAAACAGGGTTTAAAAACTTTCAAAGTTCAGTAGGCCGACAATGAGATCGGCAGGCCAAACTTACTTTCATCGGCATGCCGACCAATGATGTTCGGCAGGCCGACAGAGCAAGAAAAACTTTTAGAAAACATAATTTTAAGACAAATTCAACTTTTCAGAATGCAAAAGATCAAATCCTTAAAATGATAAAATAGAATAATGAACATAGTTCTTGGATTCTTTAAAACACAACATAAAAATATGTTCAAATAATTTAACCATAACTTAAATCGTAAAAACTTGCTTCATTGGCATTCTTCCGGTTACAATTCATCTTCCATATGCTCAAACGCCTTCCCATGTCCTCCGCCTTATCCAAGGCTTTCTTACCCTTATCTGCAACATGACATAAACTTGAATAAGCTAGAGCTTAGTAAGTACATATAATTCTCACAATTTAAAAACATTTCATAAACTTCATCATCATCATCATTTCATAATAGTGCATTTAGCACATTTTTATAGAATCATATCTTTCATTACTTGACCATATTCAAACTTATCCATTTTATCTTAAGGGCCCAAGTATAGCACCATAATCATCATTGTAGGTGTGCCGTCATGAGAGGAGAAGGGTATCTAATTCTAAACCAAACATGACATCATAACACATCATATCATAACATTGGTGTGCAACACTTATTAGATGATACATATATACATAACTTTTATACTTTGAAATTTGCCATGATCAAGCAAGCATAACTTTAAATCATGAAAATCTTTCATAAGAAATCTTTTAAGGAAATTATCATAAAATGATCATAAATATCATCATGAACATAAACCTTTTAAGACTCATCATGTTGCAGGTGAGATTGTACTTACATTAAGCTAGCTTACTTAACCTAATATGAATTGGTGACGACGCTGCGGTCTCAATGTGCTCGTTCCTTTGCGTGTTCATGCCATTTATTCATTTAAAGATACAAAATAAAATTAATACTTATTATCATAAAATATAACATCCATTCATATTACATCACATATACATTCATCTCATACAAACATAATTCATAACATGCATCCATAATTATAATCATCAAAAACATAAAATCATTATCACATACACTTCACTGACCTACATGAATTCAAGACTTAAAAACTTAACATTCACACATATTTTAGGCACCATACTTGACAGGGGTAAAGTTAATACATGAACATAATACCATGATTTTTCTTTAGTCATAAAAATTACATTAAGTATGTAAAAAAATACCATACATTTCAAGCATGAAATCTGCCAGCAATAGTAAGGCAGTGAGTAATCTTTTAAATACATTTTCTAATAATTAAAACACATATATTTTAAATTTTAAAATTCATACAAACATCTTATTATCATGCATTTCATCATTATATAAAATCATTTAAACATATAGAATATCACATAAAACAAAAGTCCAATAATAATATTGTTAAAACAGTTTCTTGACCTAATCTCAATAAAAATTACATAACATTTAATTCACTCATCAAAACATTACCAAACTTTGCAGTCCATAACATAACATATTCATGAACATTCTTGCTAAGTTTTGTAGCAAACAAAACACATTTACCCCTTGAACAAAAATAACATTTTCATGCATCATAACCAAACAACAATATTTTACTGTGAGTGGTAGAGGTTAGAGAATTCATAACTTATCATAGAAAAATCCAATTAAGGTGAAACTTGGAGAAACATCACAAAATTCATACGTGTATAACATATTAAAAATTCAGATTAAACGGAATTTTGTAGAGAAATATATGGAAATCGCATGTCAGAAAGGATTTCATTTCAAAATTTAACCGAAAACGAACTTTACCTCAAAATGATTCTTCTCAAATTCTTTCGAATTCGTCCAAGAAAACTCAATTTTTCTTTCAATTATTTGTAGAGAATTTTAAGAGAAAGAAGGATTGGAAAACATGGGGAAGAGAAGAAGAAGAGAAGAATAAAAGAAACGTCTCAGAATGAGAGAGAGAGAATGCGTGAGAGGAAGAGAGAGAGAAAAATTAACGTAATGAGCATAACGTAAAAAAAAAAAGGACTCAAAACTCTCCATTAAGTCAGAAATTTTTCTGACTATCTGGACTAATTTGCATGGAGAATGGAGAAAAAAGAGAGTAAGTCAAACAAATCCTCTCATCCTACCATAATTTGCCCTCTAAAAATAGGAAACCATATCAATCAATGAAAAGTCAAACGTTTCCTTTCCTTAAATGATAAAATTAATCCATAATTATACCAATTAACCACATTAAACCACCCAATCAACCTAATTTTCTCAACCATAAATTTAGAGAGATTTCTACTGACTGCTCATCAGCTGTCATCGGCCTGCCGATTCCATGAAGTTCGGCCTGCCGATGGTTTCCATCGGCCTGCCGATTCTTGGCAGACTTTTCGGCCTGCCGAACTGTCCTTAAAATACCATACATTATAACATTCAACTCATCGTTGCATCATAAATAGACATGCATGGAAATTAACATGAACACTTGAGCACATTGATTCCAAGCGATCGTCACCTATTATAACACTTAGAATAAATAGTTAGTGACATTAAGATCATAAATCATAACATATAACATAAATTATTAATAAAATTTACTTAACGTCGTTACTAACTTAACATGATCTGTTACATCAAAATTTGTGGGTGTTACATCCTCCTCCCCTTTGTGGTTTTGAATTTAACTAATACAATTTCCTTATTTCTCAAAGTCTTGGTCTTAATCTTATATCTCTTTTCCATGTAGCTTCTTTAATCTTTTGATTTCCCAATAACTCTTTGACCAGAGAAATGTCTTTCTTTCATAATATCTTTCTTTTCAACCAAAGGCATAGTCAACTTATCCCTATAAATTATATTTTGTCAAACTTCTTATTCTTCGTTTTGTTTTGGCAAAAGTATGTGGATCTATTATGCATTTCCTTAGCATATAAACATGAAAAATGTTGTGTAAAAATTCAGAGTTTTACATCTTTCACTCCTTCTAAGGGTTTCGTTCTTGAAATATGTATAGTATTGAATTTGTAGGGAAATTTCTAAGCCTTTTTATTAACATCCTTCTTTTCACATAACAATTTCTTCAAAAATCACATCTAATTAAAGTCATCATACATCCAACAAATAATATCATATACAATGTTTGAATTCTCTTCTTGCCTCTTTGCCTATCATCTTTCATAGAAGTATAAATCTAAGTGTAACATTAATTCTTTGTTTCCTTTATAACTCACATTTCATGTATATAAACTTGTCTTTAATCACATGCCAAAAGAGAATTGTACTCTAGGAACTCTTTATTCTAAAATATTTAGATTTAACTTCAAGATATAGCAAAACATCATGCGTTCTAATAAATCTGCTAGTACATTCCCTTATTTGTAAAATAATCAATCCCATTTATAACAATGGAAACACACCATACTTGAAGCTTCACTTTCTTTTCCAAAATTTTCACAACAGAATATTAAACTTTGCTTTTGAAATATCATGTGTCACCATGAAAATTTTGGCCTTACTTTATCACCTCGCTCCATCATTTCCTCAACTAATATCCTCTAAAAGAAAATAATAATCCCATATTTATTCTCTAGTCTTATGCATTAATAATTCTAGAATACTCCATTGAAGTCTCTACTAATTTAAAGAAACTATTGCCTGTGATCTCTATCATATCATGTTATGGGCCATTTAATCTGCTAAAATATAATCATACATAATTTTCTCTCAAAATTAATCCTTACTAACTTCAAACATTCAAATAGTCAATCTTGTTGATAACATGCATATTTTCAAATATCCTATACTTAAAAAAATTACCATAGAGATCTCACATGTGACCTTACAAAATCCTTTTATTAACCTTGTATAATTCTCAAACATTTTTATTAAAAATACATAACTATCATTACACTTCTCTTAAGCTACATATCATTTGTCTACTCCTTCATAAACCTTTTCTCCAAGAAAAATAATATAATCACAAAAGTAACCTCTTTGTCACAAAACTTCATGATAATCAACTATTCCATTATATATAAATAATGAGAAAAAGATCACTTCTTTCTCCAAATAACATAAGTCTAATAACATAAGTCTATGTTTCATCGATTAGTAAGATAATTATAATGTAGTCATAGGAAATGTAACTTAATATCTACATATTAGAAGGTTAATAAGTTTTATACTTACTTGGAGCACTTGAAACTGGCATGTGGTGATACGTATTGGAAACGAAAACCGCTCTAATACTATATTTATAACACCCCCTTACAGGCGTTATAAGGAAAGTTACTTTTACCGTTAAAGTTAATAACTACCAATAAGAAGTTCGAAACAATTAACAATACTCATAGAAATATCCTAGGAAATATATGCATGATTTTTTTTGCTACTTACTGGATTTAACTTTTTCTCATCAATTAACCTGACGAAACACCTAAGGTATTCGGCTAACTGACCACCTGTAGAAAACTTAGTTTACAAAAACAAATATTTAATAAATACAAACTCACACAAATAATGCAAGCACTCTTAACTTCTAATGAAACAACTAATTAAGACTAATTATGATGAAATTAACTTTATACCATATTCTTTAATAAATAACCTAAGAAACTAAAAATCTAAAGTACAAATTACATTTTATAAAACATAAGTTCAAAAGAACATGTCATATATAGAACTAAGTCTCAAATGAATAAAAATGTAGAACATAATATATTAAATTTTGTTGGAGTTTAAATTCCTTTTATGACATGACCCTATTTCCAATCCAACACTCCTTACACGCAGGTCCGTCCTTGCCCTCCAGTCTAGTCAACCTACATCTTATCCTTATCGCAACAAAATATAAACAAAGTAAGTATAAGCTTAGTACGTACACATTTCTATCTCACAAAATAAAACATTTCATAAAAATCTTACATAATATCGTAATCATAAACATAGTAGTGCACGAGGCACAGGTTTGTATAAAACATATCTTTTAATTTAAACTTCCATATTAAAATATCATTCATTTTATCTTTAGGAACCCAAGCATTGCACGATAAACATAAACACAGTTGTACAAGAGGAGTGAGGTAACTAATCCTAAGCCAAACCTCCAAGTCCACCTTAAGGGACACTATAAACATAAACATAGGGTGTGCAATGCTTAATTAAGTGATACATATCTATATATATATATATATATATCTTTACATACCTCGTCATTGAAACATTTGTTAAACTTTCTTGTTGCAACAAGAGTTTTCATGAGAAGACAATATGTAAAAACAAACTTAAAAATTATTATAAAACATGTTCTCAAAACTTTTTTTCGTAAATTTTTATCATGTTATAAGAGAATGTACTTACTTGACTTACTTGCTTACTAAACCTTAAATCAGATGATGTTACTATAGTTTCTAGTGTGCTTGCCTTTTGGAGTTTCATATCAATCATTCATATAATACATGAAATTAATATGTGTGTTCATAATATCATTTAATACTATATTACATTATTGTACATCATTCTTAACGAAATATAGCATCTTTGAGTCACAAACATGCACTTAGGATCAAACATAAAGATAGAAACTTGACCTTTAATTACTTAGAGAAATTAATCTCAACTTATAAGCATGAATAAAGTGTAAGAATTATTCTACAACATTGCTATCATATATAAACATCATTCAAATTTTTTTCTCTTGAAAATATTAATCCAAAATACATTTTTTTCTATTTTCAAAACATTCAAGTAAATCTGTCAACCATAAAAACTGATTGACCTTTAAGGTTTCATAACACTGTATCTTTCAATTCACATTCAATTAGAGCATAAAAATTTGTAGAAATAAAGTTAACATATATATATATATATATATATATATATATAACTTTTAAATTTTTCTTTAGTCATGAAAATTTCATTTGATAATTAAAATAAATCACAAGAATAATACTATAAAATTTGCCAATAAAGCCTGGGCAGTGAGTAGTCCTAATTAAAAATTATGTATTAAATTATTTTTGCTATATATTAATTTATAAAAACTACTATATATAATATACACATAAAATCAAAATGCATATCCAAAATTCAGTTTCAAATAAATTCAGAGTAATTCAAAACACAAGTTCGAATTCAGAGTTAATATTAATACCAGATATGCTAAACAAAGAATGTATTTCATTCAAACATTTTTGTAAAATTAAATATGTATGATATACTTCTGAAATTTTTGTGTGACATGCTTAGCATGTAAATAAAAGTTAAAAACATAATAAATCATGCAAAACAAAATTTAAAAATATGATTTATCTTCTCACAAATTACACAAAGCATATCAAGCATATATTTATAACCACTGAGTACTTGGCAATCAACGAATTTTATTTTAAAACATAATAAGGATATGAAGCTAAAAATTTATAAACATTTAGTTTTAACATATGAACAATGATTTATAATTTTTTATAGAATCAAAAGATGCATTTTCGCTCATAAAATGGACTCTATAAAGCACAAATACAAATCGACCAGCAAATAAAATTTCGTGAGTAGTGTTTGATTAAAAGCTCATAACCCTAAAAATATTTTGAACAAAAATTTATAAAAAATCCTAGACATTCTTCACATATATATGCACATCATATCCAAAATCGTAACAAAATAAAATCATTTGGTTTCAAAACATTACGAGAAACCTTACCAACTAACACTCTCATATCACACTCCAATAACAAAACCTTATTTTCATGAAATTTCATGATATCATATAAACATAAATGTTTTCAACTATAAAATGACATTGTTATAATCAACGTAATAAATAAACTAATTTATTTTTCATACAAATATACATGCATACATATTCACGACGTAAAAGAACACTTTTCTAACAAATTTTGTCACAAAACAATATCTATCGATCATAAAAATTCAAAACCATGAAAATTTTTAAATCATACATTAAATTCTTATGTTTTCTTCAACAAGTATGAAGACTTGCAAATAAAATCTCCAAAAAGAATTCCTTCTACTTTGGCTTGAAAGAAAATAAGAGCAATGAATTCTTGACTTTAAGGATTAGAGAGATGATGGAGGCTTATGAACATGAATTTGAGAGGGAGTAGGGGAGAGAATTTTCTTTGGTTGGAAATTAAGAGAATGAAGGCTTTGATAGCTCAAAAGTATTCATTGCTAATCTAATTAAGTTTCCTTTTTTTTCTTTTTTTTTCTTTTTTCATTTCTTGTAAAGCCCCGACAACTTTGATCTAATATAATATATCCATATATAATATAATATAATATAATATAATATGTAATTATTTAAAAACAATAATAATATTTACTCCTACGATCTAAAAAAATATTAATTTACATATTATTTTCTTGGACACTTTATATTATCGAGTTTTTAAATGTCATAATAAAAATGTTACACATGTAATTATCATAACATCATAAATGTTATAAAAATAAGAAAATGTGCAATAAAATTTATATCATTATCAAGAATATAACTCTAGGGCATTTATAACTTTAGAGTATTATAAAGATTATAAATTTAAAACAAGTTGAAATCTTAAAAGATCAATAAATACTTTATACTTATCATTGTTTTTAACATAAACATCCTGAGCACATCAATCCCACGTGGTTGTCACTTGTAACATTACTAAATAAAAAGTTAAGTTACTTAACATAAATAATAATAGCACTTAAGATATCACATTCTAACATTAAATTAACATAAGTATCCGTAGAAGAAAATAGCGAGTGGTACATGATAAAGATTTGCTACATGAGGTGAAACAATCTCTCTACAAACTTTGATATGAAGGATATAAGTGATGCATCTTATGTCATTGGCATAAAGATCAATAGAGATAGATTTAAAGAAATTTTAGGTCTGTCACAAGAAACCTATATCAATAAGGTTTTAGAGAGGTTCGGATGGAAGATTATTTACCAAGTATACATCTCATTATGAAAGGTGATAAATTTAATTTGAACCAGTGCCCCTAATATATGTCTAGATCTGCACAAGGCCTAACATTGCATTTGCTGTTTAAATGTTAGGAAAATATCAAAGTAATCCAGTATGGACCACTGGAAAGCCAAAAAAAAAGTGATGAGGTACCTTTAAGGGACCAAAGACTGCATGCTTATGTATAGACGAACTGAAAATTTAGAGGTAATTGGCTACTCTGATTTGGACTTCACTAGCTATGTTGATTCACAAAAATTAACCTCTGGATACATTTTTATGTTTGTCGGTGGAGCTGTATCTTAGAGAAGCACAATGCAAACTCTTACTGCTACTTTTGCTAGAGTGACTGAGTTCGTATCTTGTTTTGAGGCTACTTCGCATGGTGTATAGATGAAGAGTTTTATTTATGGGCTTGGAATTATGGATTCAATGTTTAAACCATTGAGAACTTATTATGACAATTCAGCTGTAATTTTTATGGCTAAAAATAACAAAAGTGATAGTCAAAGTAAATATATTGATATTAAGTATTTGACCATAAGAAAACAAGTTAATGATAAAACAGTGATAATGTAACACCCGCCTATTTTTATGTAATGAATTACGTTAAGTTAGTAACGACGTTAAGAATATTTTATTAATAACTTATGACATACGTAATGATATATGATGTTAATGTTACTAACTTTTATGTCAAGTTTTATGACAGGTGATGACCGCTTGGAATCGATGTGCTCAAGTGTTCATGATTATTTTAATGTATGTTTAATTATGATACATGATGAATTGAACATTTTAATGTATGGCATTTAAGGACAGTTCGACAGGCCGAACTTTTAAGGTCAGCAGGCCAAACATTCTGCCTAAGATCGGTAGGTCGAAGAAATCCATCGGTAGGTCGAACACGGCTGACGAGCAGTCAGCAAAAATCTCTTCAAAATTATGGCTGAGTTAATTACATTAATTGGATAATTTAATGAGATTAATTGGCATAATAATGCAATGTTTTATCAGTTAAGGAAATTAAAGGGTTTGACTTCGCATTGATTTGTGGCAATTTAAATGGTTTCCCATTTAAATAGGAAAAAGCATGGTAAGTGATGAGTGAGAGTTTTGACTTTCCTTTTTCTTCTTTCTCTCCTTCACGCCAATTGCCACCTAACAATCAAAAATTCTAACTTAATGGAGGGACTTAATGAAGGGCAATGAATGTTCATTATACTTGCTATGCTAAAAATTTTTTAACGACTCTTTTCCTCACACGTTATTCTCTCCTCTCATTCACTATCTGAGACATTCTTTTTCTGATTTTCTCTCTCAGTTCTGAGACATTCTCTCATTCTCATTCTTTCTCTTCTCTTCTCCACTAATTTCTCTCTCTCTATCCCGAAAATTCTCTGCAAGAAAATTTAAAGAAAAGTTATATTTTGTTGGTTAAATTCACGGGTTTTGAGAAGAAAATTTTCAAGGTAAGGACTCGTTTCTTGTGTTTTTGAAAAGAATTCTCCTCCTCAATCCGTCTACAATATCTTTCTTTAGGCATTGTATTTGTTCTGAATTTTTAATATGTTATGCATGTATGTGTTATGAGATGATTTTTTTTTAAGTTTCATGTCTTCTCGGTTTTTATGATAAAATAAGAATTTTCTATCTTCTACCCCTCACAGTAAATATTACTGTTTAATCTTGATGTATGAAAAAAAAGTAATGTTATTTAAGGGGTAAATATAATGTTTTTTTTTATGAAAGTTGCCAAGATGTGCATGTATGATATAGGATGAAGATATTTTATGTTATTTTTAAGAAAACTATTTTAACAATGTTATTTCTGGATTTTGTTTATGAATTGTTATTTATGTTTAAATGATTTTATGATAATAAAATAATTTTATGCATGATAATATGATGTTTGTATGAAGTTTTAAATTAAAATAAATGTATTTTAATTGTTTGAAAACATTTTATTTAAAAGATATTTATGTTTAAAATGTATGGTTTGTTTTTATATGCTTAAGGTACTTTTTATAATTTAAGAAAAATCATAATAACATGTTCATGTGATGATAATGTTTATGGTTATGATGATTATGATTATAATATGAGATGAATGTATATATGAATGAATGTTATACATATGAATGATATGAATGAATGTTTTATGATAAGTGTTAATTTTATTGTATTTTAATGGATAAATGGCATGAACACTTAAAGAAGCGAGTACATCGAGACTGTGGCGTTATCACCAAAAGTATTTTAAGGTTAAGTAAGCTAGCGTTAAGGTAAGTACATTCTCACCTGCAACATGACACGTTTTTACAAGATTTGATGTTATGTTCATAATGATATTCATGATGATTTTATGGATATTTTCCTTAAGAATTTCTATGAAATATTTTCATGATTTTAAGTTGTGCGTGATGATTTTGGCATGTTTCAAAGTATGAAAATTATGTATATATATATCACCTAATAAGTGTTGCACACCAATGTTATGAAATGAAATGTTATGATGTCATGTTTGGTTTTGGATTAGCTACCCTTCTCCTCTCATGACGGCGCGCCTATGATGATGTTTATGGTGCAACACTTGGGCCCTTAAGATAAAAAATGAAATAAGTTTTAAAATGGTCAACGTAATGAAAGATATGTTTCTATGAAATTGTGCTTAAGGCACTTTTATGGTATGATGGCAATGATGATGACGATGTTTATGTAATGTTTTAAATTGTGAGAATTATATGTACTTACTAAGCATTAGCTTAATCAAGTTTTATGTCATGTTGCAGATAAAGGTAAGAAAGTCTTGGATTAGGCAGAGGACATGGAAAGGCGTGTGAGCACCAAGTACGACGAATTGTAACTGGAAGCACGCTAAGAAGAACGTTCTTATGTTTTAATTAAGTTATATATTTTGGAACATATTTTTTATGTTAAGTTTGAAGAATACTTACACTATGGTTTTATAAGTTATTTTATCATTTTTAATGAATTATGAACTTCAGCAATATTTTATGAAAAGTTAGTTTGTTTTAAAAATTAAGTTTTTCTCAAAGATTTTGGCTCGGTCGGCCTATTGAAGTCTGAAAGTTTGGCCTGCCGATCATGTTTTCGGCCTACCGAACGTTGATAAGTTTTTTGGTCTGAATTGCAAAGCCTCTACCGGCTTATCGGTGGAGGGAACTCCGGCCTGCCGATCATGTTCGGCCTGCCGAAGTCCCAAGTTCGGCCTACCAAACTGTGGGAGTAAATGAATTTTATATGATGTGTTAATTAAGGAGATTTGATGTGATGTTTGATAAGTCTTGATTTTACAACTTGATATACCTAAATAAGTTCATAATTAAGGGGCGTTACAGGCTTTGGTATCAGAGAGATTTTTCGATTATAATTCATATTACCACACGTCGATCCAAGTCTTCCAAGTAAGTATGTTATTAAGTTAGATGTATTGATGCAAGTATAATGATAAGATTAAGGTTTGAATGTTTAATGATTAACGATCTAGTAGTGAAAATCTGTCTCATAAATGGAAGATTATTTCTAAGTCCTAATTATTTTAGGAAATTAACGATGGACTGCCACAGAAGAATTTAGACTCGCACCCAAATCAATGAAAGACTCATGACAATGATTGCTGAACTGCAAGGTAGTTGGAAGACCAAAGAAGGGAAATTGCTGCTTTAAGGGCCAACGGCCAGAATGACGAACGTCAAGGCAATGATGTGCCTCCTCCTCCTCCTCTACAGCCATAAGTCAACGAAGTCCCTGCTCCTGCTGCTGAACCAAGAGCAGCATATCAGGAACCTCTTCTAGTCAGATGGAAGAGGGTTAAGCCAGCAGACTTTGAGGGTTTGAAAGACCCGTTAGTCGCTTAAGGATGGTTAAAGATGATCGAAGCCACCCTAAGACTTATGGATTTCACGGATAACGAGAAGGTCCTTTGTGCCTCATACTGCCTCACCATGGAGGCCAGGATATGGTGGGATGGCATCGAATAGAGTAGGAATGTTGAAGAAATGACATGGGCTGACTTCGTTCATGAATTCAACATGAAGTTCTTCCACATGAATGTCACGAGGAAGCATTATGAAGAGTTCGAGAGTTTACGATAGGGGGATATGTCAGTCACTGATGTGGTGACAAAGTTTGACCAGCTTGCCCGTTTATGTCCAGGGATGGTTATGAATGAAGGTGAAAGGGTCAGAAGACTGATCAGAGCCCTTAGACCAGATATTGTTGCGATCGTTGATGGGCCAAGTCCACCAAGGACCCAAGAATAGGTTGTTCTGAGGGCTCAACGTGCGAAGTTTCATCTGTCAAAGTTAAAAAGGAACCAGCCTCAGCCCAACCAACAGGTCAACAATGCAAACAACCAGAACCGCCCTCCCCATAGGAACAACAACAACAACAGCAACAGCAACAACAACAACCAGAACTGGAGGAACAATAAGAGGAAGGGCAATCCTCCACAACAGCAGGGCCAAGACAATAAGAGGCACAATGACGGTCAGCGCAACAACAATGACAGGCGATTTCAACCGAGTGCCAAATGTGGAAAGAAGCATCCAGGGGAATGTCACTTGGGAACAAACCAATGTTTCATATGTGGGCATGAAGACCACTTTGTAAAGAACTGCCCCAAGTTGATGAATGCCAATGCCCCACAGAGACCTCCTCCTCAAGCCCAACTTCATCAGATGCAAACCTCCCTTGAAGGGCCACTTATTAGTCAAGGGAGAATTGAAGCCCTACCAACGAATGCCCGAATCTATGCCATGACGAAAGAACAAGTGGCTGTAGAAGCTTCCAATCTGGTCACAGGTCAGATAACAAGCTTATTTAACGATGCTTATGTTCTTTTTGATACGGGCGCCACACATTCTTTTGTATCTATGTCATATACTAAGAAGTTAGAGGTTCGATGAGAGCCTATGAGACAGGGATTCACTACGACACTACCCTCCGGGGAAGTGATATTATCCACACACTGTTTGCGTACAGTACCCCTATGGATTTCTAATAGAGAACTTTTCGTCGATCTCATTGTGATCGACATGCATGACTACGACATGATTCTTGGGATGAATTTCCTAAGAAAATATAATGCATCTATCGAATGTCGAAAATGAAAAGTGGTCTTTCATCCTGAAGGTGATCAGAAGTTCATTTACGTTGGCGAGTCCAGAAAGAAACCCAGCATGTTTTTATCGGCAATGAAAGCAAGGAAGTTGTTAGCAAGTGGCTGCATGGGCTATCTGGAGAACATTGTAGACAAAAACCAAGTAGGAAAGACAAGAATTGAAGATGTGAATGTTGTTCATGAATATGAAGATGTGTTTCCTGATGATTTGATGAGTCTACTACCAGAAAGAGAAGTTGAATTCGAGATTGAGCTTGCTCCATGCACTGATCCAATCTCTAAAGCGCCTTACAGAATGGCCCCAGCGGAATTAAAAGAGCTTCACACGCAATTAAAGGAGCTACTTGACAAAGATTTCATCAGGCCAAGTCACTCACCATGGGGTGCTCCAGTTTTATTTGTAAAGAAGAAGGATGGCACTATGAGACTCTGCATCGACTACAAAGAGCTGAACAAGGTGACGATCAAGAATAAGTACCCATTGCCTCGAATTGATGATTTGTTTGATCAGCTCAAGGGTGCATTTGTGTTCTCAAAGATTGATCTACGATCAGGATATCACCAGTTGAAGGTTAAAGAAGGAGATATCCCCAAGACTGCTTTCAGGTCGAGGTATGGTCACCATGAATTTGTGGTTATGCCTTTCGGTCTGACCAATGCACCGGTTGCCTTTATGGATTTGATGAACAGAGTATTCAAGGATTTCCTCGATAAATTTGTTATTATTGTATTTATCGATGATATTCTTGTCTATTCTAAGAATCAAGAAGAACATAAGGAGCATTTAAGGATTGTGCTGGAGACTTTAAGAAGACACTAGCTATATGCTAAGTTCTCCAAATGCGAGTTTTGGCTGGATAAAGTGTCATTCTTAGGGCATGTTATTTCAAAGGATGGGATTATGGTTGACCCTACTAAAGTAGAAGCTGTACTCAACTGGAAGCAACCGATGAATGTTAGTGAAATAAGGAGCTTCTTAGGTTTAGCAGGTTATTATTGGAGATTCATAGAAGATTTCTCCAAGATAGTAGCCCCACTCACGAACTTGACTTGCAAGGGAAAGAAGTATGAATGGACAGATGCATGTGAAAAGAGTTTTTAAGAACTGAAGAAAAGGTTAACGACGGCTCCAGTGTTGGCAACTTCTGAAGGAAATGATGGGTTCGTAATCTATAGTGATGCATCCAAGATGGGCCTCAGAGCTGTATTAATGCAAAATGAAAAGGTGATTGCTTATGCTTCAAGACAACTGAAGGACTACGAAAAGAACTATCCTACTCATGACCTCGAGTTAGCAGCAGTCGTTTTTGCATTGAAGATATGGAGAAACTACTTATATGGGGTCCAATGCAAGATCTTCACTAATCATTAAAGTCTGAAGTACTTCTTCACGCAAAGACAATTGTGAAATCCTTTATCATCCTAGTCAAGCTAACTGAGTGGCTGATGCTTTAAGTAGGAAGTCAGTTGCCATGTTGATGTCTATGCAAGCAATGCCTCCACCTTTAAGGAAGGAAATTCTAGACTTCGGTTTAGAACTTATAGCAGGCCAGCTATCAGTACTCTCTCTTGCTCCGACGATGTATGATGAAATTCAGAGTAAGCAAGATGACGACTAAGCCTTGTAAGGATCAAGCAAGAAATGAAAGAAGAAAAATGTCAAGAGTTTCGTATTGCGGATGACGGAACTCTGTATCTCAAGGACCGTTTATGTGTTCCTAATGTTGATGATTTAAGGGAAAAGATCTTTACAGAAATTCATGACACTCCTTACTCTATTCATCCAGGTGCAACAAAGATGTATAATGATCTAAAAGGTAATTTCTGGTGGTTTGGAATGAAACGTGATGTTGCAAAGTATGTGAAGAAATGTATGACATGTCAGCAAGTAAAGGCTGAACACCAGAGACCTGGTGGTGAACTGCAGTCTATCCAAATACCGGAATGGAAATGGGAAGATATATCAATGGATTTCATTACCGGTTTGCCCAGATCTATGAATGGCCATGATGCAATTTGGGTAGTTGTGGATCGGCTGACGAAGACATCACATTTCATTCCTATCAAGATCACTTACTCTATGGAACGGTTAGCGGAACTCTATGTTAAGGAGATTGTACGACTTCATGGGATTCCCAAGTCAATCATCTTAGATCGTGATGGCAGGTTCACATCTAAGTTTTGGAAGAGTGTATAGACTGTAATGGAAACCAGGCTTCATTTTAGTACAGCTTTTCATCCTCAAACTGACGGCCAAACGGAGAGGACAAACTTGATTTTAGAAGATATGCTACGAGCTTGTTCTCTCGATTTTAAGACTAGCTGGTGTAAAATGTTGCCGTTAGCAGAGTTTGCATACAACAACAACTTTCAGGCGACAATTGGGATGGCACCATATGAGGCTCTGTATGGACGAAAATGCAGGTCGCCTATATGTTGGCACGAAGCTGGTGAAAAGAAGATGATGGAAAGCGTCGATGCTAAAAGAACTGATTTTGTGAATGAAACATCGGAGATGATAAAGATAATAAGAAGAAGAATAGAGGTCGCTCAAAGCCGTCAGAAGAGTTATGCTGACAAGAGAAGAAGACCCTTAGAGTTCACCGTGGGCGAATATGTGTTTTTGAAAGTTGCACCAATGAAAGGAGTTATGAGATTTGGGAAGAAAAGCAAGTTAAGCCCAAGATTCATCGGTCCTTATGATGTGGTTAAACGAATAGGCAAAGTAGCCTATCAGCTGAAGTTACCATCTGAAATGTCCGCAATGCACGATGTATTTCATGTCTCCATGCTCAAGAAGTATGTTCCAGACCCTACGCATGTGATTGAGCCACAAGTGATTGAGATACGAGAAGACTAAAGTTACAAAAAAAAGCCAATAAAGATACTCGATCGAAAAACCAAGACCTTGAGGAATGAAGAAATTCCATTAGTCAAGGTGTTATGGCGAAATCAGCAAGTCGAAGAAGCCATATGGGAACGTGAAGATGACATGAAAGCTATGTATCCGCATTTATTCTAAGTTTCGAGGACGAAACTTTTATAAGGTGGGGAGAATTGTAACACCCGCCTATTTTTGTATAATGAATTACGTTAAGTTAGTAACGACGTTAAGAATATTTTATTAATAACTTATGATATACGTAATGATATATGAAGTTAATGTTACTAACTTTTATGTAAAGTTTTATGATAGGTGATGACCGCTTGGAATCGATGTGCTCAAGTGTTCATGATTATTTTAATGTATGTTTAATTACGATGCATGATGAATTGAATATTTTAGTGTATGGTATTTAAGGACAGTTCGGCAGGCCGAACATTCTGCCCGAGATCGGCAGGCCGAAGAAATCCATCGGCATGCCGAACTTGGTGGAACCGGCAGGCCGAAGGGGAAAATCGGCAAGCCGAACACGGCTGACGAGCAGTCAGCAGAAATCTCTCCAAAATTATGGCTGAGTTAATTATGTTAATTGGATGATTTAATTTGATTAATTGGCATAATAATGGAATGTTTTATCAGTTAAGGAAATTAAAGGGTTTGACTTCGCATAGTTTTGTGGCAATTTAAATGGTTTCCCATTTAAATAGGGCAAAACATGGTAAGTGATGAGTGAGAGTTTTGACTTTCCTTTTTCTTCTTTCTCTCCTTCACGCGAATTGCCACCTAACAGTAAAAAATTTTGACTTAATGGAGGGACTTAATGAAGGGCAATGAATGTTCATTATACTTGTTACGTTAAAATTTTTTTAACGACTCTTTTTCTCACACGTTATTCTCTCCTCTCATTCACTATCTAAGACATTCTTTTTTCTGATTTTCTCTCATTCTCACGTTTTTCTCTCTTAGTTCTGAGACGTTCTCTCATTCTCATTCTTCCTCTTCTCTTCTCCACGAATTTCTCTCTCTCTATCCCAAAAATTCTTTGTAAGAAAATTTAAAGAAAAGTTATATTTTGTTGGTTAAATTCAAGGGTTTTGAGAAGAAAATTTTCAAGGTAAGGACTCGTTTCTTGTGTTTTTGAAAAGAATTCTCCTCCTCAATCTGTCTACAATATCTTTCTTTAGGTATTGTATTTGTTCCGAATTTTTAATATGTTATGCATGTATATGTTATGAGATGATTTTTTTTTAAGTTTCATGTCTTCTCGGTTTTTATGATAAAATTAGAATTTTCTATCTTCTACCCCTCATAGTAAATATTACTGTTTAATCTTGATGTATGAAAAAAAAGTAATGTTATTTAAGGGGTAAATATAATGTTTTTTTTTATGAAAGTTGTCAAGATGTGCATGTATGATATATGATGAAGGTATTTTATGTTATTTTTAAGAAAACTATTTTAACAATGTTATTTCTGGATTTTGTTTATGAATTGTTTTTTATGTTTAAATGATTTTATGATAATAAAATAATTTTATGCATGATAATATGATGTTTGTATGAAGTTTTAAATTAAAATATATGTATTTTAATTGTTCAAAAATGTTTTATTTAAAAGATATTTATGTTTAAAATGTATGGTTTCTTTTTATACGCTTAAGGTAATTTTTATAATTTAAGAAAAATCATAATAACATGTTTATGTGATGACAATGTTTACGGTTATGATGATTATGATTATAATATGAGATGAATGTATATATGAATGAATGTTATACATATGAATGATATATGAAAGATTGATATATGAATGAATGTTTTATGATAAGTGTTAATTTTATTGTCTTTTAATGGATAAATGGCATGAACACTCAAAGAAGCGAGCACATCGAGACTGTGGCGTCATCACCAAAAGTATTTTAAGGTTAAGTAAGCTAGCGTTAAGGTAAGTACATTCTCACCTGCAACATGACACGTTTTTACAAGATTTGATGTTATGTTCATAACGATATTCATGATGATTTTATGGATATTTTCCTTAAGAATTTCTATGAAAGATTCATGATTTTAAGTTGTGCATGATGATTTTGGCATGTTTCAAAGTATGAAAATTATGTATATATGTATCACCTAATAAGTGTTGCACACCAATGTTATGAAATGAAATGTTATGATGTCATGTTTGGTTTTGGATTAGCTACCCTTCTCCTCTCATGATGGCGCGCCTATGATGATGTTTATGGTGCAACACTTGGGCCCTTAAGATAAAAAATGAAATAAGTTTTAAAATAGTCAACGTAATGAAAGATATGTTTCTATAAAATTGTGCTTAAGGCACTTTTATGGTATGATGACAATGACGATGATGATGTTTATGTAATGTTTTAAATTGTAAGAATTATATGTACTTACTAAGCATTAGCTTAATCAAGTTTTATGTCATGTTGCAGA
Source organism: Artocarpus heterophyllus (assembly GCA_025403435.1). Lineage (NCBI taxonomy): Eukaryota > Viridiplantae > Streptophyta > Magnoliopsida > Rosales > Moraceae > Artocarpus > Artocarpus heterophyllus. Next base: position 4,024,477 of record CM046327.1, on the reverse strand, counting down.
TAAAGGTAAGAAAGTCTTGGATTAGGTGGAGGACATGAAAAGGCGTGTGAGCACCAAGTACGATGAATTGTAACCGGAAGCACGCCAAGAAGAACGTTCTTATGTTTTAATTAAGTTATATATTTTGGAACATATTTTTATGTTAAGTTTTAAGAATACTTACACTATGGTTTTATAAGTTATTTTAGCATTTTTAATGAATTATGAACTTCCGCAATATTTTATGAAAAGTTGGTTTGTTTTAAAAATTAAGTTTTTCTCAAAGATTTTGGCTCGATCAACCTGCCGAACATCCTTGGTCGGCCTGCCGAAGTCTGAAAGTTTGGACTACCGATCATGTTTTCGGCTTGCCGAATGTTGATAAGTTTTTTGGTCTGAATTGCAAAGCCTCTGCCGGCCTGCCGGTGGAGGGAACTCCGGCCTGCCGATCATGTTCAGCCTGCCAAAGTCCCAAGTTCGGCCTGCCAAACTGTGGGAGTAAATGACTTTTATATGATGTGTTGATTAAGGAGATTTGATGTGATGTTTGATAAGTCTTGATTTTACAACTTGATATACCTATATTATTAAATAAGTTCATGATTAATTTAAAGTATAATTGAATAAATTATGATATGGAATAAGTTAAACAATGTTATTTTATACAATGATAAGTTAAAAAAAAAATTAGATGTATGAATGGATCCTGGTTATGTATGTTTAACTACGTTTATATTTGAAAATATCATATAAGCTATGTAATTACGTTTATGTTTAAGGTTTAATAAGTATGAATGTATGAATGTAACGATATCTGTGACGTTTGAATTAAGAGGCATTACAGATAATTGAACAAATTAACACTAAATTAACAATAACTGATCCTTTAACTAAAGGTATGCGACCATTCAAATTTTATGTTCATGTATATAGTATGGGACTTGGTTACTTTGTATAATTTTTGTTGTAAGAACGAATTTATTACAATGAAACTCTAATTCAATGTTGATATTTCTCATATTTGATTTGTGTGCATATTTATCTATTTATTTTGAGAAATATCTTTAAGTTTGGACCTAGAATAAATATAAGGTTTATTCATTAACTATTAAGAGACGTAATACATTGTGATACATAGAAGATAATACTCTCCTTTAGAGGACCTATCGCCATAATTCATGTATTTGTTTCTTACAGCGGTAAATAATAGTATAGGCCAAGTGGGAGAATGCAAGTGCTTCGTGCACTAATAAGTACTATATGCACTTATATTAAAAATCCTATTGATTACAAGTGCTTTATGCACTAAGACAATTAAGTGGCCCATAATTTTCATTTTTGGCTGGTTATGGTTTTTGGTCGAATGGTTGGTAATCGACAGAGCATATAACATGTACAAATAGTTTTGGTCCCTAAGGCTGGCTTTCTTTCTTAAGTTTACACCATCATTCTGAGATTGCTAACGCTTTGAAGCATTCAAAGCTGATAGTGAAAGCAAGCAACGGTTCGGTTTTCCCTAGTCAATGTCAATGGCCAGAGCAAGTTTTTAGTCTGGTTATAATTCTACATATTTATCTAAATGCTATTTATTGTTATAGAAGCATGTTTAGATCATTTTAAGTCTAACATATATATGTACTTAATTAGCCTTTTGATTTCCCTGACTTTCCACTTCTCTTATGATGATACCATGCAACGTCTCCTTTTGGCCCACAATTACCTGATTGCAAATTTGCAAGGTTGTCGCTCATTTGCAAATTCACAAATTTAAAGAAAATATGTTGGAATTTAATAGGCTCTAACTTTGAAACCTAACATGTTACAATACGGCACCTTGCGTCAGTGGCCAGAGGTAGTTGGCGCATTTTTGTTAAAAAAATATGTTGGAATCTAGTTGGAACCTACCAGATTCTAATTTGGAACCCCGCACAGGCAACTCGAGACGGTTGATGCTTCTTTGTTTCAAAGACAATATGTTAGAGTTTGATAGGTTCCACTTTAGAACCTATCAGATTCCAATCTGACACCATGCATTGGCGACAAGATGTGGTTGGTCCTTCTTTGTTTCAAACAAAATATGTTGAAATCTAGTATATTCTATTTTAGAACTACCAAATTCCAATCTGACACCCCGTATTGACAACCGAAGGTGGGTTCCACTATAGAACCTAATGGATTCTAAGATGGAACTAGGCAGGTTCTAGTACGGAACTTAGCAGGTTCCATTTTGGCATCTTGCATGACTGAGAGGGAAGAAGGATAACTTATGCTTTTAATGAATCCCCAATTTCTAATAAAGGGGTATTTTGAATAAGTGGTTTATTGAAGAACATTTTTAATAAGGTGGTGCATCTGGGGGGCATTCTTATAAATTGCCTTTATCTATATTCTTGTGTTGTTTACAAACTTCAATAGTTCCTCGAAGAGAAGTTAAAAGGCTATTTAAGTTACAATTATAATCACTTAAGAATTTAGCTAAACTCTAAGCATCTTAGTATTTTTTTCCCTCTAAATAAGCCACATTAGTTTTTATAAGCCACTTTCAACAATGTCTCAAATGGTTTAGAACTATAAAATATAATGTTCATAAACTAGTAAGTGTCTCATATTGACAGTAAAATACACCGTAATTGAAATGATTGATCAAGCCTAAAAGGAACTTAATTATTTCATCATTCTGTCTTGGTTTCTTTTACTATGCTTGTATTCCTACCAGGAAGGATTTATTTATAACCGTTAGATATGATAAAAAATATATATATACATTGTTTTTTTTTATAAATTTGACAACTGAAAATTAAATATCTATGGATATGTTACTTTTTAAGTAGTCACCGCAAAATCTAATTCTTGCTTTTCATCATCCAAATTTGGTAAACAGCTGGTTGAATAACCAACACAAGGAAGCCTAGCACAATCATAGTGTATAAGACCAAAAACCCATTTACAAAAAAGCCTGTCAAACCCCATAATCTTCTTTAATAACTCCATCAACAATCCAGCACCACTTTGTTCCACAAACCCACATAGAAATGAGCTCAAAATTGTCATCGCAAATGTTCTCCACCTTCTCCTCTCGGCGTGTCTTTCAAAGGCTTTGCAAATTCCCTCTCCAGCGACAAGTCGTTTGTTCAGAACACATAAGTCCCCAATATGCTGTCCCAAAAAAGACAGCATCTTCCAGAGCTGCTCGCTCGTTTTGGCCGAGATTGGGTGCCATCGGGTCCATGGCATCCCCTGCCGCGGCGACGTTTTTCTTGTTGATATTACCAAAAAGGACGTCCCATGGAGGCCTAAAGAGCGCTGGGCCCATGAGAAAGTTGAGAGGTTGGAATGTTGGACGATGGCTGAGTAAATTGGAGGCAAGTCCTTGGCAAAGTTGTCGAGTACTTCTTGTCGTATTGCTTTTCGGTTGTCTTTCATTTCTGTTTTGTTGCCTGAAATAGAAAAAACGACAGGTTTTTAAATGCTGTTCAATGTTTTTCCATATTAATCAAAAATGTCTTTTTTCAATTCTTATCTCGATACCCAGCTTCTTAACTAGTGGAATTAAAATTACTCTTCCTAAGAAAAAAAAAAAAGAGAAACTACTTTACGAAAAGTATTTCTATATATACATATATATTATTGTAATATATGGACAGGTTTTTTTTTAACTGCCGGGAAAGGTTATTTTATGATCTTGCGCATCATAAATCTTGAACTTTATATTATATGTTGTTATTTAAATTCCAACTATGAGAAGTGGTGTTCTTGTAATTCACTCCGGTTAAATCCCCAAATTTGTTTATTTAAAGGGCCAAACATCCAAGGAAATGTTAAAAGAAAAAAAAAAAAATATATATGAACAACTGAGCTAACAGAATTGATAAAGTGGACGTAAAACAATAGAGAGAAGAATATTAAGCCACCAGTAATCATTTAAGTTTTAATCTATCATATATGTTATATAACAATGGTTTTAACAAAAAGTTGTATTGAGTAACTTTCGTAAATTTCTTCTTGCTAAGCCTACCAACCGAAATTATTTATACAAAACAAATACCATGTTAACTCTCATGTCTGTATGTTATGACATAGTACAGTTCTTGAATTTGAGTATCATCTTTGCTTAGGGGCTATTTATTACTTATATGAGTTAATTATATAACTATACTTTTTAATGTTAACTCTTTTTTAATTCATCTTTTTGTTTTAAGAACTATAAAAGTATCCTTTTAATTTAAAAAATTGTTTTAATTTTGTTCCTTGTAAACTTTTTGAAAAAAAACATGGAGATAAAATAAAGGTAAACTTTATTAGATTAAATTTCTTTCTAAATTATATTTTTCTTCTTGAGAAAAATTTTTAAAAAATATTCTAACATTCAAAAAAGCCATAAAATTTAAGATCTTTTTTTCCGAAATTTGATGCTTTGTTTAAGGAGTTTTTATGTTTTAAAATCTATTAGAGAGTTTTCACAATTGTTTCAAGTTAATTATATCATTTTGTCTAATTTTTTCTATTTATAGAGATGGAATTTAAACAATTTTTTTTACATGTAAAGGATACCTCTATAGTTTCTAAAAACAAAGGAATAGATTAAGAAATAGTTAAAACTATGAGATATCAATATTGTCACATGACAGGTCATAGGTGCCGAGATACAACTTGCATGCGGTGCCATTGCCAAGCCTGGCAATAGTAGCTAAGCTTAGCTTCGGTTCATTTTATTATCACAGGTTATATGTGAAACTAATCTTTTAAGCCCTAGCAAAAAGATTATCTAGTTAGTGCTAGCGATTAGAATTGACCAAGTGATAAAAGTTAAAGATAGTTGAGCCTTTACTACAATGTGTCCAATTCGTTGTGTTTGTACGCCCCATGCGCGAGAATTCGCTCTTTGCAGAATTGTGTTGTGTGTGTGTAGTGTGGATGGCGGCTTTTCTACTGTTGTGTCATGGCTCTTAATCGATCGGATATTTATTCCGATTGTTATTGAAAGAGCTTTATGTGAGCTCATTGTGCCAAAGTGCTTCCTTTTATCAGGTCTCCGGTATGTGTTTTGGCTGTCCTTTGTGCATTTATGCGTTTGTATAGGAGGAATTGATTTTCTTTGGGGATTGCCTTGTATTATAGGTTCAGTTCACATTTGTATTACATTATGTTTGAATGAAATCTTTATTTCAAAATAATAATAATAATAAAAGATCCTAGAAGAGACAATGAGTAATAAGATAGACAAAACTTACTTGTAACAGGACAAACATTTTAGTCTTACTAGTAGGACTTGTTAATTTAACCGTTGGATTAACTTTTTAACGGTTTGATGTATACCAAAAAATAGTTATGCGTTGCGCATAGTAAATTTTTAATTAGTCATAGATCAAACCATTAAAAAATGAATCCAACAGTTAGATAATAACAAGACTTACCAATAAGGTCAAAATACATGTCCTACTATAAAAGTTCCTATTAGATCATATCTTATTTAGAGCTAATGGGAGAAAGTTGTTGTAAGAGATCTCGATGAAGGCAAGATCAATGAAAAGCCCAAATTGGCCTATTACTCAAATAGAATAGAAGTCGAGATGATGATTGACCTTGCCGCTCAGGATAAGGTCAAGGTTAAACAAGCTTCGTATCCACCGCCCATTATTGTGCCCATCACTCTAAAAAGAACATACAAGAATGGGTAGAACCAGCAGTTAAGAGAGTGCATGTGGAATTAAGACCACTAGCACGGGATCCAATACACTCTTTGTATATTCAAAGACACCACGCACAAAGGCTGGCACAAAACACGAAGATTCTTGCCCCATTAGCAATATTCTAATCATTCTTAGTAATAATGCAATTCCTAATAAAAAGGAGATATGGAGAAAAAAAAAAGGGAGGATGAGGATGGAACTCTCCTCTTCCTAGATTAAAAAAAACCCTTCATTCTTTGATTTCTAGAAATCTGAGTGTATTGTATACGAACTCTTGATAAGAAAAATACAGTGGACATAGTTAATTAAACGGCAAACCACTACAAATCCATATGTTTGCTCCTTACTTTTATCCTTTCTTATTTTTGTCACATTAATCCATGAGAATCGTGAGTGATTTGTGAGCATTATTAGTTAATCATTTTCCAACATCAACAATTGGCGCTAGAAGGAGGGCGTTCATCTTTTGAAGACAAACAACCATCATCATCATGGTGACCACTCGCACCAACTATACAAGAGCCAACACAAACAACTCTATCACCCAAAGAGGTGATAAATCACCTGGAGGTGGCGTTGGAGGACCAAGAAGGGGTAGACAACATTCACAAACCACCTTGCTAGAACAAAAGGTGGATAAAATGAGTGAACTGCTTGAAAAAATTTTGGCAGCCCTGGATAACCTTCAAGATCAAGGCAGCAACCTTTTAGGTTATGACCCAGAAGACCAAGGGAACCAAGCTGGTGCCAAAATTGTGGCCAACAAGGTAACCTTAAAGGAACAGGCAAGACTGAGGGTGGCTGATGAGGAAGGGCTAACTCCAGGGTAGCTGAGAACGAAAGAGGTGAGTAGAACAGGCTCGGTTTTAAGAAGCAAGCCATTCGAATTAGCAAAGGCAAAACATAAGTCTAACTTTACTTCTGCCCATATGTGATGTCAAACCAAATGTGGCCTCTGTGCGAACCGTTGGTGACTTCAGGGACCAGCACAGGAAAGAGATTTGAAGGACCACCTATGTAAGAGGAGAGCTTCCTCAATCAGAAATGACTCCAAAGCGGTTGACCAACTAGCTTTTGACCAACCATCAAACAACCCATAGGTCGATTCTAACAGGATAGCTTAATAAGTAAACCAACAAATCCAAGCAGTGTTAGGACTCTCCATGGGTAAGATTAAGTGATTTGCAAGGAAAAAAATCTCAATGTTCACCACAAGGAAGAAATAACATACATAACTTCGTTTGCTCCTTCCATTATGAAACTTTCAGAGAAGTTAAAACCTCTATAGATGACGACGAACGAAGGACTCACAGACTCTGACGACCATATTCCAATTTGTGAATCATACATAGAAATCTATGGAGTATCATAAGAAATTGTGCATAGGTTCTTTAGTCAAACCATTTTGGGACAAGATGGTTTAGGACATTGAAGGCAAGAAGTATAACCTACTTCCAAGACTTAAAGTAGCATTCTTGAACCAGTTTGTAAGGGTAAGGTCCCTATCGCTAGCTAAAGATAAGTTGAGCTTCCTAACTCAGGGGTGAATGAATTCTTGAAGGATTGGCTCACGAAATTCACTAAGGAAGTGGTTGCGATGGGAGAAATCTTGGAAGACGTCACTCTTATTGGAGCCTTGAGCAATATACAAACAGACATCCTTTTTAGGGATAATCCCAACCACAAAGGACCCAAAAAGTACCTAGAATTTCTAGAGACGGCCAAAGGCTACATTAACTAGGAGGAGGTCAAAGGTTTGACCTTCAAAAAAATGATGGGAAGCAGCAGTGGTAGCACTCAAACACCAAGTAATGGAGGTAAGAAAAGGGCCAACCCTTAGGGTCACGATGGCTTGAGGTTACCAGTCTATGAGCCTCTACCAATCCTTTGAATCGAGTTATCATGGATAACGCTAAGCGATAGAAATAGGATGGCAGTAGAGGTCGGCTTCAGTAAAGGTACGACAACTACCATGGCCTCCCTACCTCAATAGATCATATCTACCACCAAATTAGTGACCAGCCTTATCTTTACCTCCTCACCCAATAAGATCGAGCCCAAACAAGCACAATCAAGCTAGGTATTGCAGGTTTTATAGCGATGTAGGGCACTACACGAACGAGTGTATTAGCCTAAAGGATGAGATAGAGAGGCTAATAAGGGATCGATGACTTCAAGAATACAGGGCCAATAGGAGCAAGAAATGATAGGGAAAACAATCACACAAACAACTAAAGAAATGATGGACCAGACATGAAAGAAACCAATGACTAAATGAGGATAACACACCTATAGGGGTGATTCATACCATTTTTAAGGGGCCATACCATAGCGGTGATACCCGAAGGTCTCAGAAGAACTGCGCCTCAAAAACGAGAAAAGGTCAAAAATAGGTGTTGGAACATGTCGACGAGCAAACCTGCTAAGGCACTGAGGTATAAAGAAATAAAAATAGCCTTTTCAAAGGTGGATGCCCATAGGGTCCATTTTCCTCAGAATGATGCCTTGGTGGTTGAGGCCATGTATAGGAATTATTCTTTATGTCAGATCTTAGTGGATAATAGTAGTTCCATCGATACTATCTGCATGGACTGCCTAAGCAAGATGGAAATTTCTTTGAACCAGACAATGCCAAATTCTAGGCCATTGTATGGCTTCACCGGGAATAGCATAATACCTAAAAGGACAATTACACTACCAGTGATAGTGGGAGATAAGCCAAGAACGACAATAATCATGTCAAACTTCTTGGTAATAAAAGACGGAGACCAGCATAATACAATGATAGGGAGGCCAACATTGAGGACCTTGAAAGCCATAACCTTTATCTATCACCAAAAAGTGAAGTTTTCCACTCCCTAATGGGTGGGTGAGATAAAAGAAACCAATACTAGTCCAGCTGACTTACTCTGACATTATCCATACTTATGCCAACCCTCGAAGGATAGAGATGAGAATGGCACATGGAGGATCCCCAGCGGAAGATATAGACCCAAGATTGGGAGAAGAGGTAACTAGCATAGAACTCGCCGAGGATCTAGTAGAGGTGGCCTTAGATGAAGGGGATCCCTCCAAGATTCTTAGAATTCGGTCAAGATTAAGCAACAGGGCAGCAAATGAATTAAACAAATTCCTTAGCATGAATCTTGACTTATTTGCATAAACCCATGAGGATATGGAGGGAATAGACCCAAAGGTCGCCTACCATTGCTTGAACATTAACACCAATTACCCTTCAAAGAGATAAAAGAGGTGACCCATAATCCCAGAGAAGTGTGCAGTGCTCAAAGAAGAGGTTAACAAGCTGGAAAAAAAGGGTTTATTAAGGAATTACACTACCATGACTAGATCTTAAATCCCATCCTTGTTCAAAAGCCCAACGAGAGGTGAAGAACATGTATAGACTTCAGTGACTTGAACAAGGCTTGTCCCAAGGATAGTTTCACTCTACCATGAATAGATCAGCTGATCAACGCCACTGCAGGGCATGAGCTATTAAGCTTTTTGGATGCTTATTTGGGCTACAACCAAATTCCCATGCGTCCACAAGACCAAGAACATACTTCCTTCATCACTGATAGGGTGTTCTACTATTATCTCATCATGTCCTTCGGATTAGAAAATATCATGGTAATATCAGCATTTTGCAAATAAAATGTTAGTTAAATCTTTGAAGGCATGCCTTCATATTTCACATCTAGATGAAACATTCAACTTTTGGAGAAAGTATTAGATGAACCTTAACCCTTTGAAATGCACACTCATTATGGCATCAGGGAAATTTTTGGGATTCATGGTTAGCAGATGAGGAATAGAGGCTAACCCAAAAAAATCCAAGTCTTAATGGATATGGAGGCCTCCTAGAAGCCCAAATAAATAAAAAGCTTACAGGATGTGTGGCAATACTTAATCGCTTTATCTCTAGAGTAAACCAATAAGTGTGTGCCATACTTCGACGTCCTAAATGGAAGAAAGCCCTTTGAATGGATAGATGAATGTAATGCCACATTCATATGCCTGAAAGGCTATGCAGGAAAGCCCTCTTTGCTTTCTAAAGCTCTACTAGGAGAAACATTACAAATTTATCTACTCATCTTACCTCATGCTCTAAGCATTGTTCTAATCAGACAGGAAGGAAAGACCCAACTGCCCGTCTATTGTGCTAGCAAGTGATTGCTTGATGTAGAGACAAGGTATCTCGAAATAGAAAAGCTCGCCCTGACCTTAGATGTGTCAACAAGGAAATTGAAGAGATATTCCCTAGAACACAAGGTAGTAGTGTTAACAAATTATCCTTTGAGACAAGCACTGCAAAATAAGAAACCTCTAGGTCATTGTTGAAATGGTTGGTCGAGCTAAGTCAATATGACATCAAATATAAGCTTACAATAGCAATCAAAAGCCATGCCTTGTTTGACTTTGTAGCTGAGTTCACAACTCAACCAGGAGACGTTGAAAAAGAATTAGAAAAATGCAAGCCAAAATGGGAGTTATACATCGACGGTTCCTCAAATGAGCACAGCGTAGGGGTTATGTTCGTAAGCCCTAAAAGCCACAAAGATCACCGCAATATTAAGGTTTAAATTTAAAGCTCAAATGCCGAGTACGAAGCATTGCTTGTGGGATTAAGGTTCACCTGCCATTTGAAGGTTAATCCCTTAGGGGAGTATACTATGCAGTAATCAGTAGGAATCATATTCCCAGAAAAATAATTGTAGGGAATATGATTCTCAAGAACCAAGATTATCATATTTAGTTGTATATAGGAATCTTCTATTAGATTTCTAGGAATAATACATCACTGTGTTTGATTGTACATAGGACTCTTGTATAATTGACAAAATAATTTATAGTATTAACATTAAATGTATCAATATAATATATTAGTGCTAATATTAAATAATAATAATATAAATATGAATAATAAAATAATATTATATATAATTTAACATTAATATTACCATGAATATTAATGTTATTATTATCATTATTGTTAAATAATTATTATTTTATGTTAATATAATACTTTCTTTATATTATATAAAAATATTAATTTATAATAATCATAGAATTATTATTTAAAAATATGTTAATATTAAAATGTTGTATATAATATATATATATATATTGATATGAATATAAATGATAATAAAAATATAATTCTTAATAATGAATTATTATTTATATTAACATTAACATCAAATCAAAATACTGTTACAAAAAATATAAAACATATTTAGTTATATTTTATATTTATAATTATTATAATATTATTTATATAATTTAATATTATAATATTCATATTGATATTATATTATCATGTTTTTTTTATTATTGATGTTATTATTATCCTTATTATTAAATTATAATTTTATATTGATATAATATTTATATTTATATCATATATCATATATTATAGTACGAAATTATTTTATTTTATTATTATAGTATTTATATATATTATATTCTAATATTAATTAATAACATATATTATATTTAAATATTGTATATGCAATATATTATATATTTTTATTATTATTGTTAATGTTATTATTATCCTTATTGTCAAATTATTATTTTATATAGAGATAGTTTTTATATTTATATTGTATAAAAATATTAATTTATAATAATATTATTACTATAATAATTTAATAATAATATAATTATTCTAAAATATTATATATCATATATATTATGGTTAATAATATATAATATATGGATATGAATATAAGTAATGATAAAAATATAATTCTTTATAATGTATTGTTAGTTTATGTAATATTAACATTAAATAATAATATTAAGTTATAATAATATTATAAATATTTAATAGTTTTTATATTATATTATTTATTTATTTATCATCATCATGAAAAAAATGTGAGATTTTCATAGTTTTGAGATTTCTAGGAATATGAATGTTATCTTGTTGGGTGGGATTCAAATTACCTAGAATTCCATGGGAATGAGTTTCCCAAGAATCTAAAACTTAGAATCCTTATACCAAACATAGAAATATGTAAAATTCTCATTCCTACCTTAGGATTATAGCATGCCAAATGTCCCCTTAAGGATTTACAATGATTCTCAGCTCTTTGTGAATCAGATCTCAGATGAGTATAAGACAAAAGATTGGATGATGCTCAAATACCTATGAAAAGTCAAGGAAAACTTTTCAAGTTCCAATCTTGGGAAGTCAAGCAGATACCACGTATTAATTAACTAAAACACAAACACAAATACAAACACACAATCATAGAAGCTTTTCATCAAACATGTGGTGGGCATCACAATAATACTTAGGCATCACAAACACATAAAAAGTAACATATTCTCACACCAAGATTCTAAATGTTGTTCAAAGTTCTTTCAAACACCAAATACAAGTAACACATACTAAATGGCAAATAACAAATTAATATAACTAATATTAAAACTAAAACTAAAGCTAAATAACACTAAAATAACCAAATAATACTAAGTTTAGAAATAAAAGCAACGCTAAAACTAAATGTAATGGTTTGAAATTTACCAACGGTGGTGGAGTCGGTGGAATGGCAAAGGACGAGTCGAACGATGGTGGAGTCGGTAGAATGTCAAGGGATGAGGATGAACGGTGGTGAATGGCGTCGCGTTTGTTAGGTGGGTCGTGGAGAGAATGACAAAGGAATGTCAAAATCGGTGGAATGTCGTGGGGGTTGGGTTCGTTGATGGCTAGGTCATGGGGGGAGGAGTTAGAGAGAGAAAGGGGTTTGAAAGTTAGTGGTTTTGAGTTAGAGAAATTTTGAATAAATAGGGAATGCCATGTCATTGGCGGAGGATTAAATTTCAATGAGATACTAAAAATTTTGAACATGCGAAACATTTCATGATGGTTTTTAATAAAAACCATCATGAAAGGTCTATTTCCTTCCACGATAGTTTTTATAAAAACTGTCGTGAAAGGCCTTCCACGACAGTTTTTACAAAAACTGTCGTGAAAGGCCCCGAGGCTTCCAAAAACCGTCGTGGAAGGTTCCCATGTTTGAAATTTTTAGTATGTCTCCAAATTTAACCTTTCACAATGGTTTTTATAAAAACCATCATGGAAGGTTTGTATGTTTGAAATTTTTAGTTTCCCGCCCAATTTTAACCTTCGTGAAAGATTAAATTTTGGTGGGCTACTAAAAATTTCAAACATGTAGAACCTTCCATAATGGTTTTTGTAAAAACCATCGTGAAAGGTTAAATTAGGCAGGATACTAAAAATTTTAAACATCCAAACCTTCCATGATGGTTTTTTTAAAACCATCATGAAAGATTAAATTTTCTAAAGATTTTAAAATCTTCCACGATGGTTTTTATAAATACCATCGTAAAAGATTTAATCTTACACGACGGTTTTTTAAAAAACCATCGTGGTAGCTCCCGCCAATACCATGATGGTTTTAGTCTTGGTAGCTCCCGCCAATACCATGACAGTTTTTGAGAAACGGTTGTTAAATAAAGGTCATATAATCTTGAATTTGTTGTAGTGATTTCTCGACCACTTCCTTCGCCACATTAGGCATCGACCCTCTCTAGTTCTTAGATCTTCTTCTTGTTAGCCTCATAGTCCTTCTCAACTTAACACTCCTGCTCCTTTAAGCTCTCGATCTCTATAGAAAGCTCGACGGTTGTCTTGGCGAGCTTCTTCGAGTCCTCTTGCTCTTTAAGGAGGAGAAATTAGGCCTTAGTCTCCTTCCTTTTAGCGTCCTTAGCCACCTGTTTCTCCTCTTCTAGGAAAGCCCTTAGTGCTTCCATCTCTATGCGAGGGCCGGCTGAGTCGTTCAAGGGCCATTATCACATCGTATATACAAACGGCAAGATTAGAAAGGAGTAGAAAAAAGATAAAGGAAGCAGCCAAAGGAAAGTTAGAAGATACTTGCATTAACATGGCTACAGATTTGCACCTTGTACCGCTCCAAGAGAGGAGACTTCTCGACCGCCTTCTAGTCCTTGTCAAAAATGAATTCATAAATGGAAGGCAAGGCTAAAACTGAGGGGAAGGTCTGGCATGTTTCCCACCTATGCATCGTATAGGTTGGGCATGATGAGATTCTTATCCCTTACTTAACCATCAGGTAGAAGGGGAATGTCCTTCTTGGAAAGAGAAGAGGGAAGATTGGAGACCTCAGTCATCACCTTCTCCTTTTAACATTTGTGTAATGACATGCTGTCATCAACCCGTTGCCTTTTGGAATAAGGGGCTTCGAAAGATCAATGGCTCAAATCCTTCTTCAAATCATCAGGCTTTTTTGGTGGGGTAGCATCTCCCAACGTGGAGCCCCCTATAGGGGCCTGAGACTTCATGATCTCAAAAAGGAGCTTGAGAATCAACATCTTTGTACAAGAAAATATCAATGTGAAGTTAAGTCAACCGCATATTATCAAACACATAAGTCAACCACATATTTAAGTAAATGTGAAGCCAAAAAACCTATCTTTAAGGGCCTCACCAAAAAGGGTTTGATTGGGGACGACATAGGAAGGATTAGGGAGAGTTAATATCAATCTCGACCTCCTTTTATTCTCCTCCATAAGGAGGTTCACAATTTGTCTCTACCCCCTCTAGAAGGCAAATTTGTCTAACCTTTTCCCGTCTTTGTTGGGAAAAATGGGGTGGTCAATGAGCTCTACAAGAAAAAAGGTTAAGTTAATAGAAGCCTAAATCTTGAAGTTTAAGGAAGACAATGGAACCCTAAATTTGAACATTATAAAGTTTTAGAGGCTTATTGGCGATTCTCGAGATGGTGTCAACTTCATACTTCTTGGTGGCTATACCCTCATTGCCCATCGAAGGGATGGGTGTTGAATTCCCCTTTAGCATTAAAAACCATTTTCTTCCAGTCATGGCTAGAAGTATAGAGATCCAAAACAACTAGGGGAATCTTATTCTTGGCTCAACTATAGGCCTTTGAGTAATAGTAGCCCTTGGACAAAGACTGACTGATGCAATAACAATATAAGAACTCGTCCAAGCGAAGGGAAGAGTCGAAGTAAAGATGTCATAGGATCCACAACCCCAAAAAGATGTACCAAAAGTTAGGCTATAGCTGCGTCGATGAGATCTCAAACTTACAGTAAAGCCTCTTGACGAAGGAATAGAGGGGGAAGGTCTGGCTAGCCGTAACACATCTGTTATAGATGACGAGGTGTCCAAGCAGAGCGGCATCAACACAGTAGTGTTCGTTAAGTATCACAAACTCAAAATACCTCCCGTCGACCTTACCCTCGGCAAATGCCTTGTGTATATCATGGGTTCTGTAGTGGAATATGGTCTCCCCAGCCTTTTGTGAGATAATCTCACCGCTGCAAGCCGCCAATGGCTCATTGCATGGTACAGCCATTCCATACAAAAACAAGCTTTGAACTTTGGGGTCCACCATCACCAGGCGAGGATCCCTGGGATGTGAAATTGTAATGGAGATACGTATGAGGACAGTGTCCACCAAGTCATCAACACTATCTAAGAAGGTATGAGGACAGTGTCCACCAAGTCATCGACACTATCTAAGAAGGGATAGTACCAAAATCATCGACATCCTTGAAAATGGGTTCATTTTCAAGGATAGCCTCGTCATGCAGCTAGAATATCTCAGCAGTCTCGATGATGTCTATGCGAACTCAGGAGAAGACTCAACCTATCAATGACCACTAGATGATGGCATGATCTGGTAAAAGAGGACAAAATATCAAAAGAATGGCCTATATCGAGAAGTCAACCTTACATCTAAAAATATACCTACATGGTCCATAATCAACTATGAACCAAACAGTCGACATAAAACGTCTATGAATTTGGTAGTCAACTTATCATTAAAAGCCCAGAATCGACCATGTTCATTTGACAATCCTAGAAAGCGGTAGCAAAGCCTCTCAAGATAGCCTAAAATGGTACATTTCATCTTTTCCTAGTTTTTTCCCCTAAATCTATCCTATGTTTTGTAGGAGCAAACCCAAAAATTTGAAAAAATGCCAAAAAAGAAAGGGGAAGAACTTAGAAAACTGGAAATAGAAATTTAAAGTTCAAAAACATACATGTTAGTAAGGATGAGGATTCGGATGCTTGAGATCTTCAAGTTGTGTGAACAGTGACGTGGGTTAGCATCTAGAACAACCGAGAGAGCTGCAATAGATTCACAAAGAGAATCTAAGACAGAAGAAGAAGAAGAAGTAGAGGGAGTTTGAAAGAGAGTCCTGGAAGAGTTTGAAGGTAAATCTGAGGCCTCTAAAATCTGGATCGAAATGAATCAAGAAGGGTTTCAAAACCCTTAAGTAATCTTACAAGGGAGAGATTAGAACCATTCAGTGTGGGAACCTTTCATCTAACAATTAAAGATTAAGGCGACCAAAATTCGTCCTCCAACGACTCAAAACTTAGGCGAGAAAACTCTCTGATGATCTAACGGCCCAAATAAAAATCTCCTTAGAACGATGTGATGCCTCCTACAGGGACATGACATCTGTCCCAGCAAACGTGACTATTTGGTTGCCTGAGAAGTTTGAATGTCAGAATGCAATCATGACTCTAGTCAAAAGCTTCTTTAGTAAGCAATTCTAAGGGACACATCCCCAACACAAAGCAACGAGAGAGTTACCACATCCTCATCTGTCAAAGTACGAAGCAACTTTTCAAGTCACTCTAGGCTTGGGGCAATTGTTCTAGGAGACCTTGATGGCCCAACGCCTAAAGGCGAGATCAATGAAAATCACAATTTGGCCCATTACTTAAATAAAGTGAAAGTCAAGATGATCGATTGACCTCGCCGCTCATGATGAAATTTAAGATTAAATGAGCTTCGTATCCGCTGCCCATTATTACACCCATCACTCTAAGATGAACATGCAAGAAGGGATTGGACCAGCAATCGAGACAGTGCACTTGAGATTAAGACCACTAGCACGGGACCCAATACACTTTGCAACAGAACACAGAGGTTCTTGCCCCATTAGCAATACTTTAATCATTTTTAATAAGAATACAGCACCTTATAAAAGGGAGTTATGTAGAAGAGAAAAAAAAAGGAGGGAGGAAGAGGAAGGAACTCTCCTCTCCCCAGATAAAAAAACTCGCCATTCTTTGATTTCTAGAAATCTGAATGTATTGTATACAAACTCTTGATAAGAAAAAATACATTGGATGTAGCTCATTAAAGAGTAAACCACCATAAATTCATTTGTCTGCTCTTTACTTTTATCCTTTCTCATTTTTATAGCATTAATCTGTAGGAACCGTAAGTAATTTGTAAACGTTATTAGTTGATCATTTTCCATCATCAACAAAAGCAAATGTACCTTTGTTGCCTGAATCAGAGATAATGAGAAACCAATACACTTTTTTATCATTGAGGGCCGCACAACCAGATCTTTTGTTTGTGGTGACAAACTATTGAAATTCATAGTCCAAAGCATGGCTATGAGGGAACATAAAAAGCCCTCAAGCCGCCCATCTACCTGAATTGATTGGCTTAGGAAGCCCTAGCTAACGTGCCACCGTTGAACTCACCCCGTCACATCCAATCACAGCCTCCATATAAAGTTTCAAACTCAAAACCATGTCAAAGTGTACTAATAATTTGGTATAGACAACAAAATCAAAACAAGCCCAACAATCAATTCAATGGCCATGGAAAAAAAATATACAGTATAAATAGAAGTCTGCAATAATAAGAAGGGAAATTAATCTACGGAACAACCAAAAAAAATAACCTTGTAGTAGGGATCTGTTTTAAACTATCAAATATGTATTAGAAATATAGTTTTTGTCTTTTCTTTTATTTTGATGTGATTTTGATCACATTTGAAGTAGAGAATACCTTCTTATAAAGCTCCTTGAGAAAAATAAAAAAATAAAAAAAATTGAAATTTGGTGATGATTTCTCATAGTCTAAATTTTTAGATGTTCTTACACGAGTTTTTTTTTACGTAGATATATTACAAAAACTAGACTTTTAGTCACAACAGTTTTTAACGAAACTTTCAGTCACAACAAAATATTATGGCTAATGTCCATTTAGTCACAAAATTTAGTTCAATTTTTGTTATAACTAAAATTTATATTCACGGGGTTTTTGGTCATAGAAACATTTTGTGACTAAAAAACCTGTGGCTAAAGATTTTAGTAGTAACAAAAATTAGACTAAAGTTTATGACTAATTGCACATTAATCATAACATTTGTTGTGACTAAAAGATTTACTAAAAATTATTGTGACTAAAAATCTAGTTTTTTGTAGTGATATATCTAAGACATTAGTCGACACTTATAAGATCATATGATTTTTATTTTTTTTTTTGGAAAAAGGTATTTATAATATTAGTTAGTGTTAATTTTATGTTTTATTTTGTTTTTTAAGGATACCTTAGTAGCACCAATTACAAAACATTAGGATTAAATAAAATCTCAATTCTCTTGCTGTCGAGTTTTGAAGGATTTTTATACGAAACCATAAAGCGCGCACACATGTTCCCAAAATAATGTCCACCCCCTTGTCTCACCCAAATAAAAAAAATAAAAATAAAAGTGTTTCTTAACTCTTAGGTCACCCTAATAACCGTTGTGAATTCTCCATATAAGATAAAGGGATATTCACACGAACAGCAGATGAAGAATTTATAAATGTTGTCTAAACTTGGTCCTTCATGTTTAGTTATACAGTTTCGGTCCTTATCGTATAAAATTGTCTATTTTAAAACAAAATGTAGCACGTGTATTGCTCGTAAGAGTTTTAAAAGTGGTAACATAGTTTTTTAAAAAATTAATATAAAATCTTATAATAAAAGAAATTAGAAAAAAATCCATGTTGAGTGGCACAACCTTTTTTATTTTGGATTTATTTTAAGATTTTTGGTTCTTTTTCAATTCTATTTGTCTTTTTACTATTTTTCCTCTCTTGTAACCCTTGCAAGTCATATTCGTATTGTATTTTATTCAAAAATAGACAATCTACTAATAAAGAAACCAAAATTATATATTTCAAAAATCTCAAGATAACTAAAGGTCTAAAATTAGTCATGAGCTAAATTAAGGTAACATACATCTTTTGAGAGTTGTGTAAATAATCGTATGATAAAAAAAAATAAAATAAAAAATAAAAAAACTATATACCTTCATGAGCGGAATCAAATTATACAAATCAAACAAATGAAAAAAGAAAAAATTCCACGTGTTTTCTAACCTTGGTAGGTTTGCTTTTGAACAAGTTGTAACGATAAAGGAACTTCGATATGTAATAGTTTGAATAATTGCTTGATTTTAAAATATATATATAGTTTTAGAAATATTTATTTCCACCTTTCACATGCAACAGAAAACAACATTCTGGATGTCCAATCAAAAGCTAGGCCTCAACATGTGCCTTTTCTTAAGCATGCAATATAATATTATGTCGTTATAAATGTCTATGCTTTTGCTTTAATGATTGTTCCATCTTGCATGTGAATGACAGTGATAGATGATCCTTTTGGTGCTACACCTTCTTCAATGGAGGTTATCCACAAGAGAATTTGATTGCATCTTTTGGTAATTCGTCGGCCAAAACCTTCAATAACGTTTACGGTGAACTACTGTTAGTACTTCACTCCTGCAATATTAATATTCGTTCCACCCAAGCACAAAGTTTGAAGGAAAATGTTAGGTATTAAGAAAGACTACCCAATATGATTTGTGTCAATTTGTATTATCAATTATAAATAATAAAAATTATAATTGTGTCTCCACTAAACTTGTGACTATGTCTATATTTATCATTTTAATATTATAAACTTCTAAGTATCCTTTTAATTTGAAGAACTTGTTTCAATTTCATCTCTCATACACTTTGTGAACAAATAAAAAAAAAGGAAAAAAGTTAAAAAGATGCACTACTTTAGAACAAATTTGTTTTGAAAATATTTTTATTTTTGTTGAGAAAATTTTCTAAAAAATATTTTATGCATCTATAAAATATAAATTCAACATTTTTTAATTTTAGGTTTTGTTTTAGAGTATTTTATGTTTTTTTTATGTTTAAAATATTTTTCGTAGAATATTTTTAGGGGTATTTTTGTCCTTTTCTTTCTTTTTTCATGCACTAAGTGTGCTCTAGGATGAAATTAAAATAAATTTTCAAACTCAAAGTATATATTTGTAGTTTCTGAAATTAGAGGGCTGTTATGAAAGTTTTAAAAATAGAATGTGTACCTAATTCATCGTTAAATGAAGAATATGTTTTATTATTGTTTTTGTATAAGCTATCCTTCCAAAAAAAAATCTAGCTCGGTCCGCCACTGCATGAGAAACTCTCCTCTTGAGTCTTCGTCTTACTTGTCAGTTTTGGAGAAACAAACCTCTCGAACTTGTCCTGTTTTAAGATTTGTTATGCATCCCCCATTACAAAAACGAAAATGGTGGAAAAATAAATATTGTTATTTTTGCCTAGAGGTATCAAATGGACCGAGTCATCTAAAAATATAAGGCATGACCCAACCGAGCCCTATACTGTAGCATACTGCGCTAGCATGGCATGCTTGATGAGCCAGGGCAGGGCTTGATCCCCTAGGCCCTGTAGGGCCAGCATAACCCAAGCACGAGAAGGGTCTGGGCCAGCCCAGGCACGCGGCAGGCCCTGCCCAGCCTAGGCATGTCAAAGACACTTCAAGCTTGGCCCTTTAGGTGTTCAAGAAAATACCTATATTTTAAGCACCTTGATGTTTTAACCTCAAACCTTTAGAAGAAATAAGAGTCTATCAACCACTAAACTAGACAATTATGTTTGTAATTTTGATAACTAACTATATTTATTATATTTATAAAAAATATCACAAATTTAGATATAAACTTGTTTAAATCACACATTGAAAAAAATAAGAAGTTGTATTCTTCAGTACTTCATATAATATTTAGAAATATTTCTTTAGACTTAATAGTTTTGTGATTTTATACATCAATTTTTTATTAAAATTATTTTAAAAATAAACAAAAAATAGAAATTAAAAAATTAAAAATTATAGGGCTGCCCCTACAAGGCCGGCCCTAGGGCCTGGGCTTAGGCCAAGTACAGCCCTTCAAGAGGCAGGGCCAAGGCTTGAGATTTTTCCCTCAGGCATGGCCCTCTACTATAGAGGGCTGGGCCTGGCACAACACAAGCCCGTCATGGACATGGTCCTTTTGACACCTTTCTTTTGGCCTGATCTGACATGTCATTTGCTTGAACTGTTAAATGACTTGTTGCTCTATTCTTGAATGAAGAACAACATGTAGTTTATATTTGAGGTAGTGTTTTATTATCAAAACAGAATATTAGAGATAGTTATTATAGGGATGTCATTTTTTCATTAAAAGACAGCCTATCCTTTATCAGGATGTCGTTTTGAGGAAAGTTTAACGTGGATGTGCTTAATCTAGGAAACAAAAGTACAAACAACAGGCCTTTTTCCATCTTTTGTTCTACGTTTTGAAAATAGAATAAATAAGAAGAGGACATCTACTTCAAAAATTGATGTCGTTTCTTTCTCTTTCTCTCCTTTTTTCCCCTCAGTGAAAAGTTATATATTTTAAAATTTTCCTTGCTTAAAAATAAAACCATGCATGTTAAACCACTCCAATGTAATGCGAAATTGACGTGCAAATAGTAAATTTGACATTTAAGTATAAAAAAACCTTCTCTAGTATAATGTTATCTTTTATGTTAAATTTGTTGATAAATTCGCCACCAAGTTTAACATTAACAAATTTGGCATTTTATTCATATTAGTTAATAGATTGACTTTTTTGTTTTGATATACATACAACATTTTAATTTTATGATTGTTTTAAAATTAAAGATTACTTTTATAAGTTTTAAAGTTTAATAATCATGACAAAAGACAAATATACCACTTCAAATAGCATTATGTATTGAAGCACAAATTAAATAATAAATCAAAATATGTTATTTTTACACTTTTTAGTGATAAATATAGCATTGAAATTGGCATTTGGATTGGAGATAATATTAGTGTTGATTCTCCTAAACTTATTAATCAAAAACGACATTTTAGTGTGTTTAGGGATGATAATGAGGCACCAAAGGGTGGGGTCGGTGATGTTTTCTTATCTCTATTCTTGTCCCCAGAACAATCCATATTTTTGCCCCCATTCTCACTAATGAGAAGTGGTGATAAAATCGAGTCTGTTGAAAGGATTTTTCCATATCCACTCCATTCTCCACCTAGACGTTTTTGAAATATGTATATCGAAATAAAGGTCGATAAGTAGTGTTCTCCGTCCCTCATCCAACCCCGACTTGGAGGATAAAAAGTCGTCATCATTACTGCCCCAAACTCCATTAACAAGCTCTTGGACCCGCCCCCCACTGCCTGATAAAGGGTGGGTCCTTATAATTATTCTAGTGGGAAAAATTATCCTCCTTTAAGTATTTTTAGTATGATTTTTATTTACATCTGTGGGTTAGCTTACATACATTTAGAGCAGTTTGTTCTATTTTTACCCGGTTAGTAGTTACTTTACATATATCAATATGAATGTCATGCATATATGTGTAATTATTGTCTGTCATCAAATCATATAATTAATTAGAACAGATTGACTAAACGAAAGGCGAGCGCGCACACACACACACACATATATATATATATATATATATATATATATCAATGTGCGTGGAATGGAGAGCGTTACTGGTTACAAGGCGCATAAAGGTTGGTGAGCCCTGTGAGCAACTTGGAGGGCATTGAGCGCGAACCATGCGTTTGGGAACAAAGTTAAGGCAGCGCCTGTAGCTCTCAGTCCCTTGGATTTCTCTAACACAATTAAGCCTTCAATTCCTACTCCCTTTAAGGCTACTGCTGTTGCCAATCCTGCTATTCCTGCCCCAATTAACTATCACCACATCCTTCTCCATTTTTCTCTCTCTCTCAAGAACATCTATATATGCATTTTTATTCATAAAATCATATACTACACACACGATGAAAAATGTATTGCTACTTGACGACTAACTGTGTTTAAGAGATAAATTCAAACATACAAGTTTAAACCATCTACAATGTAAAGCTCTCGTATACTACAAAACAAAGCAAAAACATATTACAGTAAAAGGGACCTCACGTGTTATGATATTTGAATTCATTTTTTAAGTTCACATCATTTTTTCAAGCGCTCAATAAATTATATCATGTAAAATCCTACTGAAGATGCCCCTTAGAAGTGAATTTGACAAACCAATAAACAATAATAGGGGCAGATGCAATAATAGAGGCCCACGGTTTTCAACACCACAAAATAATAGAACAAATGGCCACATACACAGGGCGTACCTTTTGTTAATTGTAGCGTTGGACCTGTACGTCTAAACATTTCTCTTATATATGTACTTAAACGTGCCCGTGTCAATCACTTAACAAATGACTATGACGTGCCTTAAAAATTTGAGTGATACTAAAGCATCCAACTTTTTATACCCACTTTAAGTAGTATCTTTTATCGGTGGTTGTTTAAAATATTGCCACATCTATTAAGAATATAAGATTGTTTTTGATAATAAAAAAGAGATTTCTTCTGCATGAACTCAAAGAGTAACCTATTTATAGGTCTTTATTTTTTAACTGTTAAATCTATATTATATAAGTTTAACCAGATCTAGTGACTTGAAAACTTATACCATCAAATAGGAATATCTATCGAAGAAGGACCATAAAAAGTATATCAACTTAAAATTGGTAAAAAAAAAAATTGAGATTATAATTGTCCTTAATTCTACTCTAAAAGGTTAGATAATTGGTGTCCGTAACTCCTCTCTAAAAAACTGAATTGGTGATGGACGGTAACCTCAAGCTAGAGTTCTGTAAAGAATATCCATTGTGACCTTTGGCAGATTCTGGTGGCTAGAAATATGGGAAAGTTGACAATTTGTAGAATTTGATGTTGCCCGGCGGGATCTGATGCTTTACCTACAACTTTACGAAAAATACAAATGCAATGATTTGTGATAAGGTCACTTCACTTTGGACAAAGCAGAAGAGTTTCATTCTCTGAAATGGTTCAAAAGTGCAACCTGCACCAACGTTTTAGTTAATATATCTGTCATTTTGAACGCACAAGTCATGGGTATTTATTTACCATATGTTGGGGTATTTATTTACCATATGTTGGGATATGCTTAGCACCCTTCTCGAAAAGCTCACGTCTACTGTCCAACCACCTTATTTGGACAAAAGTCATTCTTTAAGTTCGCGCAACTCCCAGCTGACCGGTGCACTTTCCCGAGATAATCCTTGGGGACTCCATTGACTACCGTTCAAGATGTCACCTCCTCGAGAAGAACGTGTGCTAGATATGGCCTAAAGCTAGGTAACAACCCATTCCCAAGGCCACCACATGGTCTTATGACAGCCTCTAGATGAAGGAACGTCCACCTTATAGGATTGTGATACATGTCACCTACCACACTGATACAACGGAATGATGTAACCGAGTTACAGTGTAGACCCGCCCTATGCCCGGTCAATGTAAGGCATTATAAATAAGAGCATTAACTCCACCCTCAAGATAAGTGGACTCTCTCATACCTAACTCTAGTCTCCATCTCGGCCCAATAGGTACCTGACTTAAGCGTTGGTTCCCCTTGACCTCAGAGGCATTCCTTCTTCTTACAAGTCCTCCTAAGAGGCCGAGACGAGTAGGATAGATGGTTCGTCTATAGTGTGCAGCTACACGCGGTATTGATTGATAGCAAGGCATCAACATTTTGGCGTTAGAAGAGGGGTACCGTGCCCTAAACATGGCGACAAAAGGACAAACTCTAGATGATGTTCCCCAATAAGAGGGATTGGGGAATAGCCAAGATCGAAACTCAGGTAGACCTCACACCTAGACCCCGTGCGGCTCGGTCATGGTCATGTAGGCAGGCTAAAGAGGGTGGAGCAGCTCCAACTGTCGAGGACCTAATCTGCCGAGGACTTTCTAGCCAGACGTCTCTTTAGAGAGCAAATTGCAGAACAACAAGCATGACAACACCTGCCCTGGTGCTCCTTCTTCCAGCTTAAGAAGACCAAGTAGGTGATCGTGTAGGGGCAAGTGATGAGTCCCATAGCAAAGGGGACTTCAGGCATGTTACAACTCAAGTTTCAAAGAATGCCTCCAGAAGTAATCGTATAATCCAACATGGTTGGCTCTGGGCCTGAGATAGCCACTATCATTCCCTACAAAGTCTTGGGCCTCAGTCATTGATAGGCATGAGAACCAAGGGGCTCACCTTGCTAGAGACCAACCAAAAGCTCAAGATAATGACCGGGTAGAAAGTGGAGTCCTATATAGGGTGGAACTGTCCGAAGATACTAATAGCTGGCAGCTATATGACCTACAATGGTAGATTGATCAGATCGGGAACAACCAATATGGAGTCAACAAGGGTGGCATGCCTGACTTACCTTTTACCAATGCGATCATGAGCGCTTCTATGCCAAACAAGTTCAAGGTGCCATAGATATAAGCATACGATAGAACAATAGATGATGATGAGCACCTAGAACTCTACAAGGGCCATATGATATTGCATAACGCTAGCGACACAGCGATATGTAAGGCATTCTCATTGACACTAACTATATAAGCTCGGTAGGTTTAGGCCACTGAGCTGGGCACAATGAACTCCTTTCGGTAGCTTTCTGAAGTGTTTTCAATGGCGTTATCAAGATCAAGAAGGAAAGAGGTTACCCACCTCTACGTTGTGAAGCAAAGGACGAAGAAGTGAGGGATTATATCAACCGTTTCACCCGGCAGCTTTAGAGGTGAGGCACGTAGAGGACGAGACCCTTAAACATGCCTTCCATGAAGGTTTGCGAGATAAAGGCCTGGTCTGGTCACTCGATTTGGAATAGCTGGGTAACTTCTGCTAGATGCTTCGCTTACGCTTGGGAACATGCGAACACTTCAGACTATATGAAGAGTCATCGAGAATGAAAAGGGAGCAAAAAAGGAAAGAACAAGAAGTTAAAGGAAGCAAAAAAGGAAAGAATAAAAAGGACCTGCCTGATCAAGGTTGAAAGCCAACCAAAACAAGAAGCTAAAAACTAATAAGCCAAAGGTTCCCACTGGGAAGTTTCAAAGCTACATGCCTCTAGATGCCACTATAGAGGGGTGTTAAACTAAATGAGTAACTGTAGTTTGTTGGCAGACCCACCATTTTTGAAAGGAAACTAAGCAAAAAGGGATCAGAACAAGTTCTGCAACTTCTTTAAAAACGTCAAGCACAATACTTGAGACTACATTCAATTGAAAGGTCAAATTAAGAAACTCGTCTGAGACGGACACTTAAGAAGTTTATTAAACAAGTCCTCACACCCGGAAATAATGTTAGGAGAAACAACTAGTCTACTAAGAAAAGCCAGCCGAGATACTGAACACTGATAGTATGAACACTTCAAGCCTGCCACACATCATGCATACAATCTTCGGTGGGCTAGTTACTGGGGATACCGCTAGTGGTTAGTAAGCCTACTTCTGGAAGCCTCCCTATTCAAGAAAGGAGACCTGAGGCGTATCAACAAGAAATGCTGACAGAAGATATCGCTATAACTTTCACCAAGGAGGAGGCAGACAGGTTAATCCATGCATACAGCGACACCCTGGTGTGTGAACTTTAGATTACAAATAACATAGTCCGATGAGTACTAATCTACAATAGTAGCTCAGAAAAAATCCTGTTCAAATAGGCCTTTAACAAGCTAAAGATAATCAATATGGAGTTCGTCCTAATACGGACCCTATTACATAGCTTCTCAGGAGAATGTGTCCAAGCAATAGGTAAGATCTGTTTACCAGTCACCTTTGGTGAAGATCATTCTCAGATCACTCAGCTGGTTGAATTTCTGGTGGTGGACAAACCATTCCAACAAAATATCATCATCAAATGACCAACCCTTAACACCTTGAAAGCTAGTCTTTACCTACCATTTATCCATGAAGTTTTCCATCAAGAATGGAGTTAGAGTAATATGGTCAAAGCAAAAGGACTCTAGAGATTGCTATGTTAAGGCGATGAAGGAAGCAATAGCTCGACAAATGAACATCTTGGCTATATAACATGGACGAGATAGAGTTCCCTGCTGAGGAGGGAATGAAGATGTTGTCCATCCTAGACCTATGGCTCCCTGAGGAAAAAATACAAGCGTCATATACGGAGGACCTCATCCCATTTCACCTAGACCCTGAGTATCTCAAGAAATATTTGCTTGGTCCTATAAGGATGTGCTTGGGATTGCCTGAGCATTATCTACCATCATCTAAACATGAACCTTAAGCATAAACTTATCATTCAGAAAAGGAGAGCCCTTAACCTAGAAAGGTATGTTTCCATAAACGAAGAGGTCCAAAAGCTACATGAGGCTGGGTTTATCCGAGAATTCATCTACCTTGAGTGGCTAGCGAACGTGGTCCTGGTCAAGAAGGCCAACAAGAAGTGGTGAGTCTGTATTAACTTTATGGGCTTAAATAAAGCCTACCCGAAGGACTACTTCCCCTACCTCAGATTGACCAGTTAGTGCATGCGATTGCTGACTATGAGCTGCTGAGTCTCATTGATGCATTATCAGGGTACAATCGTATTAGAATGGCCTAGGAGGACCAAATTGAGACCCCCTTCACAATTGATCAGGGGCTATTTTACTATGTTATTATACCATTCAGGCTAAAAAACACCAAGGCCAGGTATCAATGCCTAGTGAATAAACGTTTGCTTAGTAACTTAGAAAACTATAGACGTATACATGGATGACATGCTTGCGAAGTTGGTCTAAG
The DNA here is from genome assembly GCA_025403435.1 of Artocarpus heterophyllus. Taxonomy (NCBI): domain Eukaryota; kingdom Viridiplantae; phylum Streptophyta; class Magnoliopsida; order Rosales; family Moraceae; genus Artocarpus; species Artocarpus heterophyllus. The sequence continues at coordinate 3,997,007 of CM046327.1, read as the reverse complement.
GAATCGATCACATTGCAGATCTCCAAGACAATTTCAACATCCTCCATTAATACAAGATGAGGCTCAATCTAGCTAAATGTGTATTCGGAGTAGAATCCGGGAAGTTCCTCTAGTTCACGGTCAACCACTGTGGCATCAAAGTCAACCTAGCTAAGGCCCAAGTAGTTGTAGACATGCTCTTATCCTGCACCATTAAGGAAGTCCAAAAGCTCACTAGAATGATCACTGCTCTGTTAAGATTCTTCTTCCAATCTACCAACAAGTGCCAACATTTTTTTTTTTCAGTCACTCAAGCAGAGGTTTGAATGGAGCAGAGAATGAGAGGAAGCATTCCAAACCTTAAAAAGTACCATCAACACCTTCACTCCTATCCAAAACTCTACTAGGGGAATACTTTATGCCTGTCTAGCAGCATCTGAGAAGGCTATTAGCTCGGTCCTAGTCTAGGAAGAAGAAAAGATTTAGAAGCCTGTCTACTACATAACAAAGCCTTCCATGGAGTCGAGAAGAGATACCATTGGAAAAGTTGGCCTTGACCCTTGTTACCATTGCTTGAAAACTCCAACCATACTTTTAGGGGCACATCATTTGAATCTCGACCAAGTACCCCCTTATGCCAAGTCCTCCAAAACCAAGAAATTTTTGGTTGGATGGCCAAGTGTTCAGTTGAGCTCAAGGCATTCAAAACCTAACTCATGCCCTAGACGATCATTAAAGTATAAGCCCTAGCCAACTTTATAGCCGAGTTCACGGGGGCTGACCAAGCCACCCCCCTCAGCCAAAAAGACACCTGTGGAAGATCCTGACCCTACCACCAGTAGTACAAGCAGACACGAGCCTAAGTGGAAACTATTCATGAATGGATCATCCAGTATAAACAGGTCAGGTGATGGACTTTTCCTTGTCAGCCTGGATGACTACAAAACTAGTTGTGCATTTTGATTTTATTTCAAGGCCTCTAACAATGAGGTCGAATATGAGGCATTGATAACCATTCTTTTGCATGAGAGCTCGGAGTGGGCCACATCTACATTCACAACGATTCCATGCTCGTGATCTAGCAAGTGATTGGTGGATTTTAAGCCTAAAAAGAATGCATGATGCATATTTGAATAAAGTTAAGTCCCTGCTTAGGTAATTCAAGAGCTTTTTAGTTGTGCAAATTCCCAAAGCTGAGAATGCTGAAGCTGATGTACTCGCTTCAGGCCTCAAAAATGGCAACTTGACGTCAGTACCTATCGAAAGGCTAGACGAGCCAAGCATCCAAAGAACAAAATCCATGAATGAAGTAGCTGAGCAAACCAAAACCTAGATGGACCCGATCATCCGATACTTGACCATAGTTAAACTATCCGGGGACCAAAAAAAGCCCAACACATTTGGAATAGCTTGGCCTGGTATTTGGTGATCAAGAGAAGACTTTACTGATGCAGTAACACGCCACCTTACCAGAGATGCGTCGGACCATCCAAAGTGAAGTATCTCATGCAGGAAATTCACAATAAGCTATGCAATAGCCACATAGGTGGATGTTCCTTGTCCCTTAAGTGCCTCCACCAAGGGTACTACTAGCCGACCATGGATCAAGATTGAAAAGATTATCCCTACAAATGCTTCGAATGTGAACTATTTGCTCAGATGATTGGACGTCACCCCAAACCGCTCAATTCAGTCATGTGTGCTTGGTCCTTCACCAAATAGCCATCAATCCCATAGGACCTCTTCCTCTAGCCTGATCATAATTCAAGTATTACTAAGTGGCCATTGATTACTTCACCAAATAGGTAGAGGTCAAGCATTATACTGACATTACCAAGGCTAAGTGCACCAACTTTGTCTAAAAGAACATAATCTCCCAATACGATATCTCGTACACCATAGTCACAGACAATACCAAGCACTTCAAAGCAACAAGCCTCCTAAGGATGTATGAATGGCTCAGCATTAAGAAGGTCTTCTCTTCGCTGGGATACCCCTAGGGCAACGGGTAGGTCGAGGCCATCAACAAGACTATTAAGGACAAGTTAAAGAAGAAGTTGGAAGGCCTCAAGAATGCCTAGACCGACAAGCTTCCAAAGGTCCTCTAGCATACTGCACGACTTCTCAGACTGTCACAAGAGAGACTACTTTCTCTTTGGTCTACAAGGTTGAAGTAGTAATCCTGGTGGAGGTAGGCTTGTCGAGCTATAGAATGGAACAATATAATGAGCAAAAAAATGCTGAGCTTATGATGGCCGAACTCAACATGGTGGACGAGAAACAAGAAACCACTTACATCCAAGTAGCTATTCAACACTAGATTGTGACTTGATACTACAACAAACGAGTCCAACTAAGGAGCTTCAAAGTGAAAATGATCGTCTAGCAGCCCAAACTTGGATCTTTTGAAACCAAGTAGGATGGACCATTCCAAATGATCAGCATTGTCTAGTCAGGAACATACAAGATCACTAATGTCGAAGGAAGCATGCTCACCCACCTACAAAACGCCAAGCACCTTAAGAGATTCTACTGCTAACTCAAGAACTAGATCCTTTTTTACCTGGTTTTGATAGTTATTCTTTTTGTAAAGCCGGTGTAAAGATCCACAAAAACCAAGGCAGTAAATGGAAAATGTGTATTGAATAGAAATCAATGAATGAATACACTATCAAGAATTCTTTTTAAAAAATGGACTAAGATGGGAAAGTGAGCTAGCATCTCAAGCTTGGGCCACTTTAACTCCTACTTAAAGGGCTGGTTAGCACAAAACCTTACTAACGATAGACTACTCGACCAGGGGACATGTCATGGTTGACCTAGGAAAAAAACTCCTAACCATAGCTAGACTTTTAGTATTCCTAAAGGATTCAACATAAAGCAATTTTAAACAACTCAATGCTTAGTAAAATTTGAATATTCTATAAATAGTCACCTGTGGGAGGTATAATAACTGGGCACCTCCCTATACCCAGACACACAAAAAAAATGATAGAAATGAGAGTAAGAACACTAGGCATCGGGCCGAGTGTTGTTTTCAACATCCTCGATGTATAGATCAACAATAGCCCAAGGCATGTTCTCTTTCCCACTGCCATCTTGCTCGGTAGAGGCTGGGGGCTCCTCCTCATCTTCGTCTTCCTCCACCTTGCCATTACCCTCCTCCTCGTGGTCTTCGATGAGCAACCAATCAAAGGCAACCACCTCAAGATGCTTCTTTAGGATGTAGTCTTGTAGGTCCATCATCTCAAGGGAATAATTGTCAAAGAACTCTTTTTTGCCTTTGAAGTTCTCTAGTACCTAGCATGCTACCTCGGCCAGCCTGCTCAAAAGCTCTTCCCTATGAAACCTTTGGTGCTCGGCTCTAGTAGCCTGATCCATTTCTTGTAACCTCTAGAGGTTGGCTTGGACACTCTGAACTTCTTCTTGGGCCTTATTAGCCTCTTCATTGGTCGCCTTTAACTCTATCTTGACCTAGTCTAGCTTGTCGATACTGTCCTTCAGCCTACCCTTGGCCTTGGTGGTCTTCTTAGTGGCCTTGTTGGCCCTATCCCTCTGCACCTTCACTTGTTGCTTGGCCCAAAGGTCAATAATTTTGAAGGCCGCATAAGCTTGTGAAGTCCGACGTTAATAAGAGCAGCTAAAGCTTGTAGCACAAAAAAAAGAGCTTGGAGTCTAAGATGGTACCCACCTGAACCAAGTGCTTGAAGTCTGACTCAAAGCGCTCCTAGTCATGCTTATACCGAAAGAGCTAAAGAACATTTTTCAGGGAATTAGGTCACTGAAGTACCCGATGGCGAATGGATATCGAGTTATCCTCAATCGGTGGGTTGGTGGAACTATCTATAGAGATGGATCGAAGGAATGTTCTAACTTGTCGAAGCCCCATGGTGGGAGACTAGCCTGAGTTGTTGGGTGCTTAGGGAAGCAACAACGCCAGACTGCTTGGCCTGCTTGGATCTCTTTCTCTTGCTCTCAATAGTGCCCTTATCCTTGCCCTAGTTTCAAAGCTCTATCATTCTCTGGAGCTGGACAATCATGGCACCCCCACCTACTACCTAGGCCAGGATGAACTTGACCCTTGGACGTCAATGACCACTCGCTACACTACTGTCACTTGCTTGAGTGGCCGAGCAAGTGAGACATCGTCATGTCTATGGTTAAGCTGGAACCCACCCCTAAACCAGGCATAGTTCGCTAAGCTCAGTCTTACTTAGTAGAAACGCCTATCGACGGACAAGATTAGACTTCCTTAGTAAGTCCATAGTTCGCTAGTGCCACGATCGCTAGTAAGTCCATAGGTGTTGAGATCCCTGGCCGAAGCCTGGCGAGCACCTCTAACGTATTACTGGGGAGGCTGCCCGGCTCGACCCCGAGTGTCCCAGCCGAGTTAGATCCCAGTTGAGTTTGCAAGGAGGTCGGGAGCCCCCACGCGGATTTGCCTACCGCAGGGGGAGCGTGTCCGCCAGGCTCTGGCTGGGGATCTCAACACCTCAACAACACTCATGGCAGAAGTCTGTCCAGGCTGGTACACTTGATAAACCACTGCTCCATGGACCCTTATTTCTAAAGACAATGAGGCTTCCTCCTCGACCATGGCGTTGTTGCCTCCCTTAGCTCGCTGTCTCTCATTGGCACTACCGGCCCTTTCAACATTGACTTCGTTTGTGACTTTGGCCCTCTCGATGTTGTGTTGGCCTAAGGAGCTCAGCCCATCCCTAGTGGCCACCAAGCAAGCCCGCTCATGTTTGGTCACCTGAGATGTGTTTGCAGTGGCCACTTCGATGTATGGTTCCTCCCCCTACATGGTTGGGTCAGGATAGTTCTTTTTAAAAGATCAAAAAATTCCTATTTGTGAGTAGTTTTGTGTCCCAAGCTTAGGATTTGGGCCAACCAAGCTGCCCCTTTTTGCTCAGTGGCCCTCTTGGTGTTTTCCCTCCTTTCTGTAGGGCTCGAATGGTTGGACTCAGTGCTCTTGTTTGACCAAAAGACATTAACTGATTGGTTCTGAGAATCTCTTAAATCACTCATTTTTATGCTCAAAAATTTCCTGTTTGGGTTTGAAGTGAGTAGAGGTTCTTGGGTTTGAAGTTGAGTTATGCTCGGCTGCTAAATATGAACTGTAAAAAATTCGTAAGCAAAGTGAGAGGGGCTCTTCTCTCTATAATCAAGAGCAGAGTAGAATAAGAAGAAGTGCAATAATTACACCTGTTAGGGAAGCAGCCAATAGCAAACTAACATGTGTCAGCTGAGCCTGATGACTGAAGTGTCACCTATGACGAATTGCCTTGAAGCACTTTTGGGATCCCGTCATCACGAGAGCATATACCCAAGGACCATTTCCACCGACCAACCTTCACTTGGGTAGAGTGGAACCTGGCGAAATATCAACCAAGTGCACTAAAGGGCTATTGTTGGGGGTATACTAGGCACCTTTCTGAAGGAGCTCACCTCAGCTATTCAACCACCCTACTTAGATAGAATTCGTTCTTTAAGTTCATGCAACTCCCACCTGATTGGTGCACCTTCTCGAGATAATCCCTAAGGTCTCTTTCGACCGCAGCTCAAGATGTCACCTCCACAGGAAGAACATGTGCTCGGGTTGGACGGATATGGCCTGAAGCTAGGTACAACCCATTCTTAAGGCCACTACATGGTCTCATTATAGCTCTTTGATGAAGGGTTGTCCTGTTAGACATGTATGCCCTAAGGAGTAAAAATGTAATATGTTTTTAAAGATATTTTTACCAATAAAGAATTTATTTATTGTTTATATACCAAATTTTGTCCTCTTTACGTTCATTTTTGCTGAATGTATGTTAAGCAAACAAAAGTCTAAGACTGTCAGTCTAAACCTTTAAGAATTGAGCATTTGATGGACAGATTATGTGGAAGACACGATTCTTAAGGTGACGGTCTAAATTATAAGATCTGCAATCGAGGGAATAAAGTTGGTACTTTATTCATGTAAAGATTGTTATGTTGTCTATATCCTATTGAGAGATGGTTTGTCTTGGCCATCGGAGGTGGACTCCGTGAATAGAAACATTGGCATGTTGTCATAGGTGACATGTGTTGGATCGGGACATAAAGTGAATAGATTTGGATTAATAATTCTGTCTCGACAAATCGATTCACTTTAGACAATCATTTGTATTATATCTTAATCCTGAGATGAATAGTGGGCCCATTGTCTTGACTTGTGTCTTTTGATGTACCAAAGGGTGACACCAACATCTTAATAGTGGTATGTATGCTGGTACGTTGGAGGCGTGACTCTTGATAGCTTAGACCTGTTATTCATAGATATAGAATCCATAGCTCCTCTTTAAGAGTAGTGATATCCTCTTATATGTGTTATCCTATAATTGAAAAACTAAAACGCTCAACCATTTGGATATATAGGTGTAACCGAATGGTATACTGTCTTTGGATGGTAAGTTTTCTGATGGTGAGATAATGGAACGTAAGATAAAAATAACCGGGAAGGAAAAACAAACTTGTCCTTAATCCGGTTATGGATAATCCTATGGGGATACGATACATATAATATGTCATGGAGACTTAGCTATACGGGCTTCGTAATTCTATTTAGTTCGAGAGTGCAGCTCCAACCTTTTAGTAGAGCAACGTTGGAGTTGATAACTATGAAATGTATATTTGGGATATTGGGTTTCGTAATTATCAGGAGCTTGAACTATATAGGTCAATTTGGTCCCCTTTGCTAGCTCACAACATCCTGTAACAATACGGCGTGCTTTTCTATCAATTGGTGACTTATGTCAGATTTATTGATTGGTTGAAATTTGGAAAAATTAAATAATTCATGTTTGTTTATCGGTTGAATTAATTTTGTGATAAAATTAATTCAAGATAAACTTGTTAAATTATTGGGATCGGATAATTCTTGTCTGTTTATCAGTTGATTTAATTTTGAATAAATTGAATTAAGATAAACTTGTAGAATTATTAGGAATTCATTTATTTTCCTAGAGATTATCTAGATAAAGCTGTTTTAATTAGATAACTTCTCTATTGGGTTGTTTGAATTAAAACTGAGACTTTATCCTATAGAATCTCGGGTGAAAAATAAAAGATTCGCTGAGATCTTTTTTCGGTAGTTTGGCATGTCGATGGGGCAATGTCGACCTGTCGATGCGTAGAAAAAAGATTACGTATTTTTACGTAGATTTTACCAAATATTGATCCAAATTTGATTCTGATTCGAATTTTGAGATCTAATCTGATAAGGACTGACCCTAGATGCTACCTCTATAAATAGGAAGCAAGTCACATAAGTTAATTAGATCAATTGAAAGATTAAGAGAGATACTCTACTGGTTAGAATCTGAAACTCCCTGAGAGCTCTTGTTCACAAATCACGAACATTAGCTTTGGGTTCTCTCAATTGGTTGGAAGGAGAGTCACCTCAAGGAAGAGCTGTAGGTGTGAGCCCACACTCACTCCGATCGTGGATAGAGAATAGCAAAGAAGGCCAGTTGGTTGAGGCTCTTCTAGAATGTTACTTCTCTTCACAGATTGCGGGAGTTCTTCGACATTCAAAGGTTAGTAAGCTCTAGTTAATTTATGCATATAGCGTATCAAACTTGTGTTTTAAAAAATACTCTGATATAAAATTTTTAAATTTTTACTGCGTATTATTTTTCCAATAATTGGTATCAGAGGCATGATTTTTACATAAATTTACGAGTTTGTGATCATAATATATGTATAAATTTTATGATCTTAATCTCTCCTATGCTTGAATTTAATTTTTTAGAGAGTTGGCACTCTATATTTCCATATAATTTATACGCTGTCAAGGATTATGTGGTGAATGTTTATCAATTAATTATGTTTGATTAAATTATTATTTAATTAATTATTAATTAATTAATTTATACCGGTTATGATTTCTTAGATGTTAGAATATGTATCTAGGTTTGTCATGTAATTAGGTGGCAGACTATTATCTTCGTCTAGGGATTATTATTTAATTTTAAATTTGTAAGAATTTTTGTAATTAAATAATCATTTGGAAAAGACGGATCTAGAAGGAAGATCTAGAAGATAGATGATGGCGCTCCCAGGTATTTCTTGAGTCTCTAATTTTATGTTTTTAAATTGTTGAAAATAAAATTGATGAATTGCATTAAAAATTGTATTTTCTAGAAAGGGTTATTTTTGATCGGTCGACATGCCGAACCATCCAGTTCGGCAGGCCGATGGTCGCAGATCGACAGGCCAACAGCGGGACGAAAATCAGGTGGCTCTAGCGGCAGGCTGAACTTCTAGTTCGGCAGGCAGATCTGTTATGAATCGGCAAGCTGATCCGTGAAGATCGACAAGCCGATGGGTCATGACCGACAAGCTGATCACCCAGATCGGCTTGCCAACAAAGAGCAAGAAATTTCTCCAAAAAAGGTGCAATTTTTTAATGCAATTTTAATTTTATTTTTGGGACAATTCTAAAAAACATTAAATTTGGATATGAACGAAAATATAAAGCATTTGATTCATACAGGATTGAAGACTTGAAGATGGACATTACATGAAGAATGATACAACCTCAGAATTCAAGGATGAAGAGTTGATAATATGTTTTGATTATTCTCTTGTAATCATTGTTCTATTCTCTAGGGTGGAACCATAATATTACGGTTATTATTATTTTGCTTGTAGCTTTGCTTAATTGCTTTGCTTGTCTGCATTATAAAATGATTGGCCATATATATTGATAACATGTCCTATAGAATAAGGAGTGCCACTTATATTAAAATTGTTCATGCATATTCTTAAAATAAAACCTTGATTTCAAAAGATTGAGTGGGAGAAGGTTTTCGAAGAGAGGACCTACGGCCTCCATCGTTGATCCATAGGAAGAACATGGTGGTCCCAACCCCTAGGAAGGGATTTCTATCATGTACCAGATTGGATCTATGAGAGGATAAGGTATTTTAGCATGATTTATGGTTGCAAACCCCTAGGTGGTGATTATAAATCATGGATAAAATATTAAAACGATGGTTATACACACAAGTTAATTTTATTATTAACCTCCCGTAGGAGCTCTGTTTATAAAATTAATGGTCAAAGAAATGATTATTAATATATGCTAGATCATACGGGTCCTGGATGGCATATATTAATCAGGAGGGGATCCGTGTTCCTGATTGAATTTGGCATGACTCCCCTAGGAGCTTGTTGAATTCTAAGTTGGGAATTATCGTTGTAAGGTTGTGATATTCTCAAAGTTTTGACACATAAACACATTTGTATGTTTTTACATGATTGTGTTATCTTACTAAATTATTATTGTATGTTTGCTTATGTTTGGTATATGATTCTTTATTGTAGATTAAAAATGCCTAAAAACTGCTTTATCTTCGATACTTGATAAAAACCTATTAATCAGAGAGAATTATAATGATTGGAAATGGAACCTGGATATTGTCCTCTCCTTTGAGAAACTAAAATTTATGCTGACAACTCCTTGCCCTCCTGAGCCTATGGGAGATTCCACTAATGAGCAATTCTAAGCGTACGATCGTTGAAAAGATGAAAATGATCAGGCCTGCTGCTATGTTATGGCCAGCATGAATAACGTGTTGTAGGCTCAGCATGAAGATTATGAGATTGCGAAGCAAATCTTGGATAATCTTGAAGATATGTTTGGAGACCAAGCCTTAACAAAGCGGCAAGGGGCGCTTCAGAAACTCTTGGACTATAAGCAAAGGCCGGGGGCATCTGTAAAGGAGCACATGATGTTGGTCATAGGTTGCCTCGCTGAGGCTCAATCCAATGGAGCTGATATCGATGTTGAAACTCAGATGACTATGGTCTTTGAGACTCTGTCAAAGGAATTTATTCCATTTCGACCTACATTTAATTTAAGCAATAAGCGGGATTTGACCTTAATAGAATTAATGAAACAGTTACAGAAGTTCAAACTACTGATCAGGGAGTCTCCTACGGGTGGAGAGGTCAATATGGTATTTGCTTCTGGTTCCAATCTCAATTCTAGGAATGGAAAGAAGCAATGGGCCAAAAATAGGAAGTCTTCTGTTCTTGCTAACAACAAAAGCAAGAAGAAGAAGAAGAACCCAAAGAAGCTTAAGTGCTTCTTCTATAGGAAGGTCAGGCACATCAAGAAGTATTGCAAGGACTTCCTTTCCAAAGGAGGTAGGTGTGATCTTCTATATTCAGAAACTTGTTTGGCTGATGAATCCAATGACATTTAGGTCATAGATTCTAGTGCAATTAATCATGTTTGTGTTTCTCTGCAGGGGTTCAAAGAAACGAGAAGTCTACTACATGAAGACTTCACGCTTCGGATGGGCGATGGATCCTTGGTCTTAGCGGAAGCAGTGGGAGACATCCATCTTTACTTTGATAATTATAGGAATTTAATTTTGCGAGATTGTTTTTATGTTCCTAAATTTAAAAGGAATTTAATTTCTATAGCTTGTTTTTTTAAAGACTCCTATTTGGTTTCTTTTAATGATAAAGTGGTGATTCGTAATAGCAAATCTTTTATCTATTCTGGATGGATGCAAAATAGTCTATATTTTATCAAACCTAAGATGGACTTACTACTTAATGCTAAGATGAATGATAATAACTCTAAAATACTTAAAACTTCTCACTCTAATAAGACTTATCTTTGGCATTTGTGCCTTGGTCATATTAACCTAAATAGGATTCAAAGGTTGGTAAGGGATGGACCTTAAGTCAGTTAAAGGTGGAATCCATATCTCAATGTGAATCTTGTTTGGAGAGTAAAATGACCAAAAGACTATACGGGTATAGGGGCAATAGGGCCAAAGGGGTTCTAGAACTTGTGCATAGTGATGTTTGCGGACCAATGAACATCCAGGGTATGAGTACTTCGTCACTTTCATTGATGATTACTCAAGATATAGGTATGTGTACTTAATGCACTACAAAAGTAAAACTTTTGACCAGTTTAGGGAGTTTCAAGCTGAAGTGAAAAACCAATTGGGTAGACCTATAAAGGTACTTCAATCCGATCGAGGTAGAGAATACCTTTCTGATGAGTTCGTAGGACACTTATTAGAGAATGGGATTTTATCCCATTTGACTGCACCGGGGACTCCGCAGCAGAATGGCATAGCGGAGAGAAGGAATAGGACTTTATTAGAGATGATAAGGTCCATGATGAGTTATTCATCATTGCCTTTGTCCTTTTGGGGATACGCACTACAAACTGCATGTTATCTTTTGAACAATGTGCTTTCAAAGTCGGTCCCTAAAACTCCTCACGAGTTGTGGACGGACAGGAAGACATCCTTAAACCATATTCACATATAGGGATGTCTGGCTCATGTCCTATTTAGGGATGCGAATAACTTGAAAGCACGTTCAGAACTTTGCATATTTGTAAGATATCCAAAAGGGACTAAAGGGGGTTATTTCTATAACCCAAAGAAAAATAAAATCATGGTTTCAACTAATGCAACTTTCATTGAGGAAAGTAATATGGACGAGATTAAGCCTCGAAGCAAAGTAGTGCTTGAGGAGTTAAGGAGTGATCTGATCACTTCAGAGGTTCCAAATGAAACCATTTCAATCAATGTAGGAAAACCAAACAAACCTGAACAACAACCTAAGGGGCTTCAGCATAGTGGGAGGATCGGGCGTCAACCTGAGAGGTATATGTTCAATGGGGAAGTTTTTTTGGCTGAACTAGATGAACATGACAGGGATCCTTATACTTACGCAGAGGATATAGAGAATGTTGATTCAAAACTCTGGATAGAGGCCATGAACATGAGATGAAGTTTATGGAGACTAATCAGGTCTGGAAGCTTGTGGATCTTTTCGAAGAGGTAAAACCCATAGGGTGTAAGTGGATCTACAAGAGGAAAAGAGGAGTGGATGGAAAGGTCGAAACCTTTAAGGCGAGACTGGTAGCTAAGGGTTATACGCAAAAAGAAGGAATCGATTATTAGAAAACCTTTTCGCCTATAGCCATGCTTAAGTCCATCTGGATTCTCTTGTACATAGCTGTTGTTTTCGACTACGAGATTTGGCAGATGGATGTCAAGACAGCTTTTCTAAATGGCTATCTTGATGAGTCCATTTATATGGAACAACCAGATGGGTTCAAGGTCAAGGGTCAAAAGGGTAAGGTTTGAAAGCTGCTAAAGTCAATTTATGGACTTAAGCAGGCTTCTCGTTCTTGGAACATAAGATTTGATCAGGTGATCAAGACTTATGGGTTCTCACAAAATGTGGATGAACCATGTGTTTACAAACACTAAGGATGGGAAGGTGGTTTTTCTACTGCTCTATATAGATGACATTCTGTTAATTGGCAATGATGTTGGGGCATTGTCATTGGTCAAATTATGGTTGACCAAGCAGTTTGACATGAAAGACTTGGGTGAGACTAATTTTGTTCTCAGTATCCAGATCTTTTGGGATGGGAAGAACAAAATGTTAGCTTTGTCTTAGGCCGGCTACATAGATAAAATTCTCAAGAGGTTTGCAATGTAGGATTCCAAGAAAGGTGGGCAATCATCTAGGTCTTGAATTATTCTTTCTAAGAAAGACTCTCCAAAGTCTGAGGAAGAAAGAGAATACATGAAGAATGTACCTTATGCTTCGGCAGTGGGTAGTCTTATGTATGTCATGCTTTGCACAAGACTAGATATTTGTTATGCGGTCGGGATTGTAAGTCGATTTCAGGTGGATCTAGGACCAAACCATTGGGTTGCGGTAATGCATATTTTCAAGTGCCTGAGAAGGACTCAAGGGTACATGCTTGTATATTTGGGTGAGGACTTGACTCCTCTAGGGTATACTAACTCAGATTTTCAATCCTATCTGGATTCTAGGAAATTGACTTTGGGTTTTGTGTTTACTCTGGGCGGTGGTGCCATTAGTTGGAGAAGTGTGAAGCAAGATTGCACTTCGGATTCAACGATGGAGGACGAGTATGTGGCAGCTAGTGATGCTTCAAAAAAAACAATGTGGCTCCGCAAGTTCCTTGGGGATCTTGAGGTAGTTCCTGGTATGGATAAGGTGGTATCACTGTACTATAATAACAGTGCAGTGGAAGCTAATGCTAAGGAACCAAGATTTCACAAGAAAAGTAAGCATATCGATCGAAAGTATCATGTGATAAAGGACTTTGTTGAGGGCGGGCATGTCACGGCGTGCAAGATCGCGTCAAAGGACAATTTACCTTATCCATTTACGAAGACACTTACTGGGAGAGTCTTCGAGAGGCATGTGGAAGCTATGGGGATGCGAAATTTGCTTGTATTTACTCACTTAGTGCAAGTGGGAGATTGTTAGACATGTATGCCCTAAGGAGTAAAATTGTAATAAGTTTTTGGAGCCATTTTTATCAATAAAGAATTGATTTATTGTTTATATACCAAATTTTGTCCTCTTTACGTTCATATTTGTCGAATGTATGTTAAGCAAACAAAATTCTGAGACTGTCGGTCTAAACCTTTAAGAATTGGGCATTTGATGGACAGATTATAATGAAGACACGATTCTTAAGGTGACGGTTAAAACCATAAGATCCGTAATCAAGGGAATAAAGTTGAGCACTTTATTCATGTAAAGATTGTTATATTTTCTATATCCCTATTAGGAGATGGTTTGTCTTGGCCATCGGAGATGGACTCTATGAATATAAACATTGGCACGTTGTCATAGGTGATGATGTGTTGGATCGGGACATAAAGTGAATAGATTTGGATTAATAATTCTGTCTTGAAAAATCGATTCACTTTAGACAATCATTGTATTGTATCTTAATCCTGAGATGAATAGTGGGCCCGTTGTCTTAACTTGTGTCTTTTGATATACCAAAGGGTGACACCCACATCTTAATAGTGGTATGCATGCCGGTACATTGGAGGCGTGACTCTTGATAGCGTAGACCTGTTATTCATAGATATGGAATCCATAGCTCCTCTTTAAGAGTAGTGATATCCTCTTATATGAGTTATCCTATAATTGAAAAACTGGAGCGCTTAACTATTTGGATACATAGGTGTAACCGAATGGTCTACTGTCTTTGGATGGTAAGTTTTTCGATGGTAAGATAATGGAACATCAGATAAAAATAATCGGGAAGGTAAGACAGAACTTGTCCTTAAGCTTGTTATGGATAATCCTATGGGGATACGATACAGTATGATATGTCATGGAGATTTAGATATACAGGCTTTGTAATTCTATGTAGTTTGAGAGTGCAGCTCCAACCTTTTAGTAGAGCAACGTTGGAATTGATAATTATGAAATGTATATTTGGGATATTGGGTTTTGTAATTATCAGGAGCTTGAACTATATAGGTCCATTTGGTCCCCTTTGCTAGCTCACAACATCCTACAACGATACGGCATGCTTTTCCATCAATTGGTGACTTATGTCAGATTTATTAGATTGGTTGAAATTCAAAAAAATTAAATAATTCATGTTTGTTTATCGGTTGAATTAATTTTGTGATAAAATTAATTCAAGATAAACTTGTTGAATTATTGGGATCGAATAATTCTTGTCTATTTTTCAGTTGATTTAATTTTGAATAAATTGAATCAAGAAAAACTTGTAGAATTATTAGGAATTCATTTATTTTCCTAGAGATTATCTAGATAAAGTTATTTTAGTTAGTAACTTCTCTATTGAGTTATTTGAATTAAAACTGAGACTTTATCCTATAGAATCTTGGGTGAAAAATAAAATACTCGTTAAGATCTTTTTTGGGTAGTTCAGCATGCCGATCCTCAAGTTTGGCCTGGCGATGGGGCAAGTTCGACCTACCGATTAGGCAGATCGGCCTGCCGAAGAGCGGAAAAAAAGATTACACGTTTTCACATGAATTTTATCAGATATTGATCCCAATTTGATTCTGATTCGAATTTTTGAGACCTAATCTGATAAGGACTGACCCTAGACCCATCCTCTATAAAAAGGGAGTAAGTCATATAAGTTAATTAGATTAATTGAGAGATTAAGAGAGATACTCTACTGGTGAGAACCTGAAACTCCCCAAGAGCTCTTGTTCACAAATCATGAACATTAGCTTTGGGTTCTCTCAATTGTATGGAAGGAGAGTCACCTAGAGGAAGAGCTGTACTAGGGGTGAACGGAGGGTTGTTTGATGGCTTTTGGATGGGCGCGGTGCGGTTTTTTTGGATGGCGGGTTAGCGATTAACCAACCCACAAACCGCGCACCACATGGCAGGTGGTTTCGGTTTGGTTTTGGGTGGTTGCCGGCGGGTGCGGGCAGGTTGAGGCGGTTTAGACCTATGCTATTGCCCAATGTAATTTTTTGGACCTTTTTTTTAGAAAGGGAAGAAAATTTGTAGAAATATAAGATGATAATACATAAAGCATTCCCAACAAGTTTGATGCTTAAAGACAGTGACCATATTCAAAAGTATAAATTAAGAAACATAATCGTTCACTGCAACAAGAAACATTAACTACAGATGAAGTGATGAACAAAGTCAAGATTCCATAAAGATTAAAGCCTATTCACTGGGTTCGAAAATAATAGAATGCTACAAATGAAATGATGAACAAAGTCAAGTGTTCTTTTTCTTTTAAGGCTTTCTCTACTAACTTACTTTATTTGAATTTTGATCACTTCACAAAATAATAAGAGAATTTCCAGTTTCTAATACGTCAAGAGGCAGCCAAGCTCGTGCTTAGAGTGTTGGATTGTTCAATCATCTCTAAAATAAGAACAAAATCAAATAAATGATAAGTTTTTTTTTTAAATATATAGGTGGGTGGGTGCGGGTTGAACCCGCTCTCAAAAACTTAAAACCAAACCCTCCCACCGAATATATTGGTGGGTGGGTTCAACTTACCCACCAGTGGGTTGCTAACATAAACCCGCTTTTTTCGAGATGGGCGAGCGCGGGCGCGGGCGGTTGGCGGGTGCGGGGCAGTTTTTGTACAGCCCTAAGCTGTACATGTGAGCCCACAGTCACTCCGATCATGGATAGAGAATAGCAAAGAAGACTAGTTGGTTGAGGCTCTTCTGAAACGTTACTTCTCTTCATAAATTGCGGGGGTTCTTCAGCATTCAAAGGTTAATAAGATCTGGTTAATTTTGTGCATATAGCATGTCAAACTTGTGTTTTAGAAAATACACTGATATAAAATTTTTAAAACTCTACTGCGTATTAATTTTCCAATATGTCCACCTTCTAGGTTTGTGATACATGTCACCTACCACGCTAATACAACAGTACGGTGCACCCAGGTCAAGGGGCAGACCCGCCCTATGCCCAGTCTATGTAAGGCATTATAAATAGAAGCATTAACTCCATTCTCAAGCTAAGTGGACTCTCTCATACCTAACTCTTGTCTCCCTCTTGGCTGAATAGGTACCTGACTTGAGCATCAAAAGGCCCTTGGTCGGCATCACACTGGTGTCCCCTTGACTACTGAGGCATTACCTCTTCTTGCAAGTCCCCCCGGGAGGCCAAGTCGAGCAGGATAGATAGTCCAACCACCGTGCGCAGCCGACACCATACAAGTTGCATATGAAGATAAGTTTACTGCTACATATCAATTAAAGCCCTAGAAGTTAATCAATTACGCATATCTACTCCATAATTTAGCATTCATAACAACTTATTGTTGGTGTTGATTTATGCTTCAACGGTTGATTTCATGTAATTTCTTAAGAATTTGGCACTTAGATGATCTATAAGTGCCTCCAAGTGTCTGAACATTTCATATGCATAATTAAAGCATGTTGATTAGTATCCCTATGGTAGTTATTACTCGTAAGTATGACAATGAATGACTATCTTATGATTTAAAATAAAGTACATGAACTTTTTTTTCACCTAAAGTCAAAATGTCCAAATATAAATTACAATTATTACTTTAAAGCATCCTATTCTAACAATACCCCTTCAATTAACCTTTGAACCATACCCTCTTGACAAGGAAAGCAAGTCTACCACATAATAGAATTCTCCTAACAACAAAAAATATCTCAAAATAAGTTTTGACATAAAAAAATAATATTTAAAAAAATAAAAATATAAAATATAAAAAGTGGGATAACCCGTTGACCCACAAAGGTGGAGGGTTCACTACCCCATCCACATTGGGGCGACTAACCAATGCCCCAAGTCATGCTCTCGACTTAAGGCTCACGCACTTGGGTCATGATTTGGGTTGCCCTTCCCCTTTTGGTGGGATCTAAAGCTTTTAAAATTTGCGATCCATGGTGACCCTTCTTCACATGATGCACTTTATTTTATCATCTAGCTTAGATTTTTTAAGGACAGTGTTTTGGAAGAAGTCAGATTTTGAGAACGTATAAAGGTTATATTTGTAATTATATTTATGTTTAGTCTATAATCTATTATGATTGACATAGACCGTGTATAACCCAATTGAGATTTAACAACCTTTAAATCCTTGCATATAGGAAAATCTAGGTGCACTTGCATCCTATAACAGACAATGTAATGAAATTATTCAACTCGTTTAGAGGTACTAAAATGGTTAGACCTAGCAGCACCACAACAAGATGGCACATTAAAAGTAGACATTACACAATCGTTAAATAGACCTGGTTAACGAGTTTGTTAAATAGGTTGGGCTTAATATGACTTTAGGACATGAAACGTTATGGCCTAACGTGAGCACGGTAAGCAACACGATAATGGCATGATAATATAGCACTTTTATTATTTTTTATGATTTTCTTATAAAACTCACATTCTTTTTTTTTTTCCTAATAAGATTTTATCTCATTTGATTTTTTTAGTATGGTAAAGTTTTAATTATTGTAGGATCTTTTTAATAAGATGCTTTATTTTGATATAAGTTAATATTTTTATTAGGTTTAATACTTATTTTTCTTGTTTATTTATAATTTTTCCATTGGGCAAGATTAAAATGAGCACATTGAATGCATGACACAAATATAAATAGGTCGTGGGCTAGGCTTGGCATCATAAATCATAAAGGGAGAATAAGGGAAATAGCATATTTTTAAACTTTTTTGAAATAACTAGTTATGAATATATTCATAGTAAATAGCAGATTTATGATGTAAAATATTTTTTTGAGTAAATAATTTATTTATTGCGTAAATAAAATTTTTTTACATTGTAAACAATGGGATAAATTAATAATTTGCATATTAAATCTATATTCTATGTAAATAAGAATTACTTATACTGTAAATTAGAAGGTAAATAAATTATTTACACCATAAATTTTTATTTACTATAATATTTTCAAGAACTATTATATACTACAATTAGTTTTAAAAAAGTAATATTTAAAACAATTTCTGAATTATAAATAGGCCAATACAAGTATCACAGGAGACAATAATAAGCCAAAAGTTAATGGACCATGTTGGGTCAGTCATGTTTGACATCTTTAATCCTATTAGCGCCTAGGGCTAGACATGGGTTATAAGTGCCATTGGACTGGTTCTTCAATGGTTCTCCCTCTTCCTTCGAGAATCATCTTTTCTATTAACAACAACAACAACAATAATAATAATAATATGATAGGTACTACATGTATATGTCTGTTTTCAATTATCAAATATGCAAAAAAAAAAAAAAGATTTTGACTATATCTAATTGTTTGAAAATGTGCATCCTATCATGGAAGGAATTTTTTTTTTTTGGGAGGATGTTGGTTATGGTTCCAATCATATAGTTTTAATTGCAAACATTATAATACTCTCACATGGCACCTTGTAAAGTTCTCCTATGCTACTAATGTTAAAAAATAGTATGCAGCAGAATTTTAAAATTTTTTAATATCAAAGTATTTTTCAAAACACAAGTTTGACACACTATATGTATAAATTAACCAGATCTTACTAACCTCGTAAATGTAGAAAAGCTTCTGAAATCCGTGAAGAGTATAACGTTCTAGAAGAGCCTCAACAACTGATCTTCTTTGCTATTCTCTATCCACGATTGAAGTGTGTATGGATGCACGTCTAACGCATGTCGTTCAGCCTTTCCCCGGTGACTCTACTTCCAACCAATTGAGAAAACCCAAAGCTATAGTTCGTAATGTGTAAACAATAGCTCTTAGGGAGTTACAAAGTCTCACCAGCAGAGTCTCACGTTTAATCTCTCAATTGATCTAATTAACTATGAGACTCACTCCCTATTTATAGAGGTTGGACCTATGAGTCAGTCCTTATAAGATAAGGCCTCAAAAATTGAAATCAAAATTAAATCAGGAACAATATCTGATAAAATCTATGTGAAAACGTGTGATATATTTATCTCTCAGTCGGGAGGCTAAACTAGCATATCGGCCAACCGAACTTACTCCATCGACAGACTGAACTTAAAGATCGGCCTACCAAACTCATGATAAATGATCCCTTCGAATCTTTATTTTGCACCTAAGATTCTTGGGATAGAGCCTCAGTTTTAATTCAAATAACCCAATAGAGAAATTATCGTATTAAAATAGTCATATCTATATAATCTCTAGAAAAATAAATATTCCTGATAATTTAACAAGTTTATCTTCAATTAATTTATTCAAAATTAATCCAACTGATAAACAGACATGAATTACAAGTTTATCTTGAATTAATTTTCATAAAATTAATTCAACCAATAAACAGACATGAATTATCTGATCCTATCGAATTTTCAGCCAATTTGATAATTTGACACAAGTCACCAATTATTGGAAAAGCATGTCGTATCGTTATAGGATTTTTATGAGCAACAAAGGGGACCAAATGGACCTATATAGTTCAAACTCTCAATAATTATGAAACCCAATATCCTAGATATACATTTCATAATTATCAGCTCAACGTTACTCCACTAAAAGCTTAGAGCTACACTCTCGAACTATATAGAATTACGAAGCTCTTATAGCTAAGCCTCCACGACATATCATAATGTATCGTATCCCCAAAAGATTACTCATAATAGGCATAAGGAAAAATTCTATCTTACCTTCCCGATTATTTTTATCTTACGTTCCATTATATTGCCATCAAAAAACTTACCATTCTAAGACGGTACACCTTTTCGATTACACCAATGTATCCAAATAGTTGAGCGCTTTAGTTTTTTTTTTTTTACAAGATAACGCATATAAAAGGATATCACTACTCCTAAAGAGGAGCTATGGATTCCATATCTTTGAATAACAAGTCTATGCTATCAAGAGTCATGCCGCCAATGTATCGGCATGCGAACCACTATTAAAATGTAGATGTCATCCTTTGGTCCATCAAAAGACATGAGTAAGATAACGGGCCTACTATTCCTCTCAGGATTAAGACACAATACAAATGATTGTCTAAAGTGAATCGATTTGTCTAGATAGAATTATTAATCAAAATCAATTCACTTTATGTCCTGATCTAACACATCGTCACCTATGACAATGTGCCAATGTTTCTATTTACGGAGTCCACCTCTGACGTTCAAAACAAACCATCTCCCATTAGGGATATAAACAACATAACAATCTTTACATGAATAAAGCACCTAACTTTATTCCCTCCATTGCGGATCTTATGATTTAGATCGTCACTTTAAGAATCGTGTCTTCTGCATAATCTGTTCATCATATGCCTAATTCTTAAAGGTTTAGACCGATAGTCTCAGACTTTTGTTTGCTTAACATACACTCAACAAATATGAATGTAAAAAGCATAAGATTTGGTATATAAATAATAAATAAATTCTTTATTGATAAAAATGTCTCAAAAAACATATTACTTTTTTACTCCTTAGGGCATACATGTCTAACAATCTCCCACTTGCACTAAGTGAGTAATTATGGCAAATCTCACATCCCCGTAGCTTCTACATGTCGCTCGAAGACTCTCTCAGTAAGTGTCTTCGTGAATAGATCAACTAAACTGTCCTCTAACACGATTTTGCACACAGCGACATGCTCGCCTTCTACGAAATCCTTTATCACATGATATTTTCGATCAACATGGTTACTCTTCTTATGAAATTTTGGTTCCTTAGTATTAGCTACCCCTGCACTGTTATCATAGTACAGTGATACCACCTTATCCATACCAGGAACTACCTCAAGATCCCTAAGGAACTTACAGAGCCACATTACTTCTTTCAAAGCATCACTAGTTGCCGCATACTCAGCCTCTATCGTTGAATCCGAAGTGCAATCTTGCTTCACACTTCTCCAACTGATGGCACCGTCGCGCAAAGCAAACACAAAACCTGAAGTCGATCTCCTTGAATCTAGACAAGATTGGAAATCCAAGTCAATGTATCCTAGAGGAGTTAAGTCCTTACCCAAATACATAGGCATATACCCTCAAGTCCTTCTTAGGTACTTGAAAATATGCTTGATTGCAACCTAATAGTTCGGTCCCAGATCTGCTTAAAATAGACTTACAATCCCGACCACATAACAAATATTCTATCGTGTGCAAAGCATGGCATATATGAGACTACCCACTGCCGAAGCATAAGGCAACTTCTTCAGTGTATTCTTTTTCTTCCTTAGACTTTTGAGAGTCTTTCTTAGAAAGAGTTATTCTAGACCTAGATAGTTGCCCACCTTTCTTGAATCATGCATTGCAAACCTTTTGAGAATCTTATCTATGTAGCCCGTTAGGATAAAGCTATCATTTTGTTCTTCCTATCCCGAAAGATCTAGATACCGAGAACAAAGTTAGCCTCACTCAAGTCCTTCATGTCAAACTGCTAGGTCAACCATAATTTGACCAATGACAATGCTCCAACGTCATTGCCAATTAGCAAAATGCCATCTATATAGAGCAGTAGAAAAACCATCTTTCCATCCTTAATGTGTTTGTAAACACATGGTTCATCTACATTTTGTCAAATGCATAAGTCTTGATTACTTGATCAAATCTTATGTTCCAAGAGTGGGAAGCCTGCTCAAGTCCTATATATTGACTCTAGTAGCTTACAAACCTTACCCTCTTGACTCTTGGCCTTGGACCCGTCTGGTTGTTCCATATAGATGGACTCATCAAGATAGCCATTTAAAAAGGCCGTCTTGACATCCATTTGCCAAATCTCAGAGTCGAGAGCGACAATTATGGACAAGAGAATTTGGATGGACTTAAGTATGACCACAAGCGAAAAGGTTTCCTTGTAATCGATTTCTTCCTTTTGCATGCATCCTTTAGCTACCAGTCTAACCTTAACGGTTTTGACCTTTTCATTCACTCCTCTCTTTCTGTTGTAGATCCATTTACACCCTATGGATTTTACCTCTTAGAGAAGATCCACAATCTCCCAGACTCGATTAGTCTCTATAGACTTCATCTTTGTGTTCATGGCCTCTGTCCAGAGTTTTGAATCAACATCCTCCATAGCCTCTGCATAAGTGTAAGGATCCCTGTCATATTCATTCAGTTTAGCCAAGTAGACATCACCATTGAACATATACCTCTCAGATTAACGCCAGATCCTCCCATTATGCCGAAGCCCTTTAGGTTGTTGTTTAGGTTCGTTTGGTTTTTCTACGCTGATCAAAACGGTTTCATTCGAAACCCCCGGAGTGATCGAATCACTCCTCAACCCTCAAGCACTACTTTGCTTCGAGGCCTAAAGTTGTCCATGTAACTCTCCTCAAGGACAGTTACATTAGTTGAAACCACAACTTTATTTTCCTTTAGGTTATAAAAATAACCCCCTTTATTCCCTTTTGGATATCCTACAAACACGCAAACTTCTAAATGCGCTTCTAACTTATTCGCATCCATAAACAGAACATGAGCTGGACATCCCCATATGCGAATATGGTTTGAGGATGTCTTCTTGCCTGTCTTCAAAAGATAACTTGCAGTTTGTAGTGCATATCCCCCAAAGAACAAAGGCAATGATGAATAACTCATCATGGACCTGACCATGTCCAACAAAGTCCTATTCCTTTTCTCTGCTATGCCATTTTGCTGCGAAGTGCCTGACATAGTCAAATGGGGTAAAATCCCATTCTCTAATAAGTGTCCTAAGAACTCATCAAAAAGGTATTCTCCACCTTAATCGAATCAAAGTGTCTTTATGGGTCTACCCAATTGCTTTTTCACTTTAGCCCGAAACTCCCTGAACTTGTCATAAGTTTTGCTTTTGTGGTACATCAGGTACACATACCCATACCTTGAGTAATTGCCAATAAAAGTGATGAAATACTCATACCCTACCCTTGCTTGGATGTTCATGGATCCGCAAACATCACTATGCACAAGTTTTAGAACCCCTTCAACCCTATTGCCCTTAGACCCAAATGGTCTTTTGGTCATTTTACCTTCCCAACAAGATTCACATTGTGGTATAGATTCCACCTTTAAATGACTTAAAGGTCCATCCTTTACCAACCTTTAAATCCTATTCAGGTCAATATGGCTAAGTCACAAATGCTAAAGATAAGTCTTATTAGAGTGAGAAGTTTTAAGTCTTTTAGAGTTTTTATCATTCATCTCAATATTAAACAGTAAGTCCATTTTAGGTTTGATAAAATATAGATTATTTTGCATCCATCTAGAACAGATAATAGATTTGTTTTTACGAATCACCACTTTATTGTTAAAAGAAACCAAATACGATCTTTAAATAAACAAGCCATAGAAATTAAATTCCTCTTAAATTTAGGAACATAGAAACAATCTTGCAAAATTAAATTCCTATAGTTATCAAAATATAGATGGACGTCTTCCACTGCATCAACTAAAACCAAGGATCTATCACCCATCCGAAGCGTGAAGTCTTCATGTAGCAGACTTCTTGTGCAACGCCTCTTAGCTCGAACGTCATAGATATCGTTGCATTCATACATTCATACTTATTAAACCTTAAACATAAACGTAATTACATAGTTTATACGATGTTTTCAAATATAAACGTAGTTAAACATACATAACCAGGATCCATTCATACATCTAATTTTTTTTTTTTATAACTTATCATTGTTTAAAATAACATTGTTTAACTTATTCCATATCATAATTTATTCAATTATACTTTAAATCAATCATGAACTTATTTAATAATATAGGTATATTAAGTTGTTAAATCAGGACTTATAAAAAAAAACATCACATCCAATCTCCTTAATCAACACATCATATAAAAGTCATTTACTCCCACAGTTCGGCAAGCCGAACTTGGGACTTCAGCAGGCCGAACATGATCGGCAGGCCAGAGTTCCCTCAACCGGCAGGCCGGCAGAGGCTTTGCAATTCAGCCTAAAAACTTATCAACGTTCAGCAGGCTGAACTTTCAGACTTCGGTAGGCCGACCAATAATTCATTAAAAATAATAAAATAACTTATAAAACCATAGTATAAGTATTCTTAAAACTTAACATAAAAATATGTTCCAAAATATATAACTTAATTAAAACATAAGAACGTTCTTCTTGGCGTGCTTCCGGTTACAATTCATCGTGCTTAGTGCTCACACGCCTCTCCATGTCCTCCACCTAATCCATGATTTTCTTAGCTTTATCTGCAACATGACATAAAACTTGATTAAGCTAATGCTTAGTGAGTACATATAATTCTCACAGATTTAAAAACATTTCATAAACATCATCATCATCATTGTCATCATATCATAAAAGTGCCTTAAGTGCAATTTCATAGAACATATCTTTCATTGCGTTCATTATTTAAAACTTATTTCATTTTTATCTTAAGGGCCCAAGTGTTGCACCATAAACATCATCATAGGCGCGCCGTCATGAGAGGAGAAGGGTAGCTAATCCAAAACCAAACATGACATCATAACATTTCATTTCATAACATTGGTGTGCAACACTTATTAGGTGATACATATATACATAATTTTCATACTTTGAAACATGCCAAAATCATCATGCATAACTTAAAATCATGAAAATCTTTCATAGAAATTCTTAAGGAAAATATCCATAAAATCATCACGAATATCATTATGAACATAACATCAAATCTTGTAAAAACGTGTCATGTTGCAGGTGAGAATGTACTTACCTTAACAACTAGCTTACTTAACCTTAAAATGATTTGGTGACGACATCGCTGGTCTTGAAGTGCTCGTTCCTTTGTGTGTTCATGGCATTTTTCCATTTAAAGCACAATAAAATCAATACTTAACATCATAGCGTAAATCATCCATTCATATAACATTCACATATACATACATTCATCTCATATTACAAACATAATTCATAACCATAAACATTGTCATCACATAAACATGTTATTATGATTTTTCTTAAATTATAAAAATTACCTTAAGTATATAAAAACAAACCATACATTTTAAACATAATTATCTTTTAAATAAAACATTTTTGAACAATTAAAATACAAATATTTTAATTTAAAACTTCATATAATCATCATATTATCATGCATAAAATTATTTTATTATCATAAAATCATTTAAACATAAATAACAATTCATAACAAATACAATACCACAGAAGAATATTCTAGACGAATTGAGGAGGAGAATTTCTTTTCAAAAGCACTAGAAAAACTAAATTCTTACCTTGAAATTTCTTCTCAAAATCCTTGATTTTAACCGAGGAAAATACAACTTTTCTTACAATTTTCTTGCAGAGAATTTTTGGGATAGAGAGAGAAATTCATGGAGAAGAGAAGAGGAAGAATGAGAATGAGAGAACGTCTCAGAACTGAGAGAGAAAAACGTGAGAATGAGAGAAAATCAGAAAAAAAAGAATGTCTCAAATAGTGAATGAGAGGAGAGAATAACGTGTGAGGAAAAGAGTCGTTAAAAATTTTAACGTAACAAGTATAATGAACATTCATTGCCCTTCATTAAGTCCCTCTATTAAGTCGAAATTTCTGACTATTAGGTGGCAATTGGCGTGAAGGAGAGAAAGAAGAAAAAGGAAAGTCAAAACTCTCACTCATCACTTACCATGTTTTGCCCTATTTAAATGGGAAACCATTTAAATTACCACAAATCAATCCGAAGTCAAACCCTTTAATTTCCTTAACTGATAAAACATTCCATTATTATGCCAATTAATCACATTAAATCATCTAATTAACTGTAATTAACTCAGCCATAATTTTGGAAAGATTTCTGCTGACTGCTCGTCAGCCGTGTTCGGCCTGCCTATTTTCCCCCTTCGGCCTGTCGGTTCCACCAAGTTCGGCCTGCCGATCTCGGGCAGACATTTAGGCCTACCGATCTTAAAAGTTTGGCCTGCCGAACTGTCCATAAATGCAATACATTAAAATATTCATACATCATTACATCATAATTAAACATACATTAAAATAATCATGAACACTTGAGCCCAACGATTCCATGCGGTCATCACCGGTCATAAAACTTGACATAAAAGTTAGTAACATTAACATCATATATCGTTACGTATATCATAAGTTATTAATAAAATATCATTAACGTTGTTACTAACTTAACGTAATTCATTACATAAAAATAGGTGGGTGTTACAATTCTCCCCACCTTATAAAAGTTTCATCCTCGAAACTTAGAATAAATGCGGATACATAGCTTTCATGTCATCTTCACGTTCCCATGTGGCTTCTTCGACTTGCTGATTTCGCCATAACACCTTGAGTAATGGAATTTCTTTATTCCTCAAGGTCTTGGTTTTTCGATCGAGTATCTTCATTGGCTTTTCTTCATAACTTAAGTCTTCACGTATCTCGATCACTTGTGGCTCAATCACATGCGTAGGGTCCTGAACATACTTCTTGAGCATGGAGACATGAAATACATCGTGCATTGCGGACATTTCAGATGGTAACTTCAGCTGATAAGCTACTTTGCCTATTTGTTTAACCACCTCATAAGGACCGATAAATCTTGGACTTAACTTGCCCTTCTTTCCAAACCTCATAACTCCTTTCATTGGTGCAACATTCAGAAACACATATTCGCCCATGGCGAACTCTAAGGGTCTTCTTCTCTTATCAGCATAACTCTTCTGACAGCTTTGAGCGGTCTCTATTCTTCTTCTTATCATCTTTATCAGCTCCGATGTTTCATTCACAAAATCGGTTCTTTCAGCATCTACGCTTTCCATCAACTTCTTTTCACCAGCTTCGTGCTAACATATAGGCGACCTGCATTTTTGCCCATATAGTGCCTCATATGGTGCCATCCCAATTGTCGCCTAAAGGCTGTTGTTGTAAGCAAACTCTGCTAACGGCAACATTTTACACCAGCTGGTCTTAAAATCGAGAGAACATGCTCATAGCATATCTTTTAGAATCAAGTTCGTCCTCTCCGTTTGGCCGTCAGTCTGAGGATGAAAAGTTGTACTGAAATGAAGCTTGGTTCCCATTACAGTCTGTACACTCTTCCAAAACTTAGATGTGAACCTACCATCACGATCTGAGATAATTAACTTGGAAATCCCATGAAGTCGTACAATCTCCTTAACATAGAGTTTCGCTAACCGTTCCATAGAGTAAGTGATCTTGATAGGAATGAAATGCGCCGTCTTCGTCAGCCGGTCCACAACCACCCAAATTGCGTCATAACCGTTCGTAGATCTGGGTAAGCCGGTAATGAAATCCATTGCTATTTCCTCCCATTTCCATTCCGGTATTTGGATAGACTGAAGTTCACCACCAGGTCTCTGGTGTTCTGCCTTTACTTGCTGACATGTCATACATTTCTTCACATACATTGCAACATCACGTTTCATTCCAAACCACCAAAAGTTACCTCTTAGATCATTATACATCTTTGTTGCACCAGGATGAATAGAGTAAGGAGTGTCATGAATTTCTGCCAAGATCTTTTCCCTTAAATTATCAACATTGGGAACACATAAACGGTCCTTGAGGTACAGAGTTCTGTCATCCACAATATGAAACTCTTGACATTTTCCTTCTTTCATTTCTTGCCTGATCCTTACAAGGCTTACATCATCATCTTGCTTACTCCGAATTTCATCATATATTGTTGGAGCAAGAGAGAGTGCTGATAGCTGGCCTACTAAAAGTTCTAAACCGAAGTCTAGAATTTCCTTCCTTAAAGGTGGAGACATTGCTTGCATAGACATCAACGTGGCAACTGACTTCCTACTTAAAGCATCAGCCACTCGGTTAGCTTTACCAAGATGATAAAGGATTTCACAATCGTAATCCTTCACCAACTCTAGCCATCTTCGTTGTCTCATGTTCAGGTCTCTTTGCGTGAAGAAGTACTTCAGACTTTAATGATCAGTGAAGATCTTGCATTGGACCCTATATAAATAGTGTCTCCATATCTTCAACGCAAAAACAACTGCTGCTAACTCGAGGTCATGAGTAGGATAGTTCTTTTCATAATCCTTCAGTTGTCTTGAAGCATAAGCAATCACCTTTTCATTTGGCATCAATACAACTCCTAGGCCCATCTTGGAAGCATCACTATAGATTACGAACCCATCATTTCCCTCAGGAATTGCCAACACTGGAGCCGTCGTTAATCTTTTCTTCAGTTCTTGAAAACTCTTTTCACATGCATCTGTCCATTCATACTTCCTTCCCTTATGAGTTAAGTTCGTGAGTGGAGCTGCTATCTCGGAGAAATCTTCTACGAATCTCCGATAATAACCTGCTAGACCCAAGAAGCTCCTTATTTCACTTGTATTCATCGGTTGCTTCCAGTTGAGAACAGCTTCTACTTTAGTAGGATCAACCATAATCCCATCCTTTGAAATAACATGCCCCAAGAATGACACTTTATCCAGCAAAAACTCGCATTTGGAGAACTTAGCATATAGCTGGTGTCTTCTTAAAGTCTCCAGCACAATCCTTAAATGCTCCTCATGTTCTTCTTAATTCTTAGAATAGACAAGAATATCATCGATAAATACAACAACAAATTTATTGAGGAATCCTTGAATACTCTGTTCATCAAATCCATAAAGGCAGCAGGTGCATTCATCAGACCGAAAGGCATAACCACAAATTCATGGTGACCATACCTCGACCTGAAAGTGGTGTTGGGGATATCTCCTTCTTTAACCTTCAACTGGTGATATCCTGATCATAGATCAATCTTTGAGAACACCGATGCACCCTTGAGCTGATCAAACAAATCATCAATTCGAGGCAATGGGTACTTGTTATTGATCATCACCTTGTTCAGCTCTCTGTAATCGATGTAGAGTCTTATAGTGCCATCCTTCTTCTTTACAAATAAGACTGGAGCACCCCATGGTGAGTGACTTGGCCTAATAAATCCTTTGTCAAGTAGCTCCTTTAATTCTGCCAGGGCCATTCTATAAGGTGCTTTTGAGATTGGATCGGTGCCTAGAGCGAGCTCAATTTTGAATTCAACTTCTCTTTCTGGCTGTAGACTTGTCAGATCATCAGGAAACACATCTTCATATTCCTGAACAACATTCACATCTTCAATTCTTGTCTTTCCTTCTTGGCTTTTGTCTACAACTTTCACCAGATAGCCCATGCAGCCACCTGCTAATAACTTCCTTGCTTTCATTGCTGATAAAAACATGCTGGGTTTCTTTCTGGACTCGCCAACATAAATGAACTTCTGATCACATTCAGGATGGAAGACCACTTTTTGTTTTCGACATTCGATAGATGCATTATACTTGCTTAGGAAATCCATCCCAAGAATCATGTCATAGTCATGCATGTCGATCACAATGAGGTCGACTGAAAAGTTCCCTATTAGAAATCCATAGGGGTACTACACGCAAACAGTGCGTGGATAATATCACTTCCCCAGAGGGTAGTGTCGTAGTGAATCCCTGTCTCATAGGCTCTAAACAAACCTCTAACTTCTTAGCATATGACATAGATACAAAAGAATGCGTGGCACCTGTATCAAAAAGAACATAAGCATCATTAAATAAGCTTGTTATCTGACCTGTGACCACATTGGAAGCTTCTGTAGCCACTTGTTCTCTCGTCATGGCATAGATTTGAGCATTCGTCGGTGGGGCTTCAATTCTCCCTTGACTAATAAGTGGCCCTTCAAGGGAGGCTTGCATATGATGAAGCTGGGCTTGAGGAGGAGCTCTCTATGGGGCATTGGCATTCATCAACTAGGGGAAGTTCTTTACAAAGTGGTCTTCACGCCCATAGATGAAACATTGGTTTGTTCCCAAGCGACATTCCCCTAGATGCTTCTTTCCACATTTGGCACACGGTTGAAATCGCCTGTCATTGTTGTTGCGCTGACCGTCATTGTGCCTCTTATTGTCTTGGCCCTACTGTTGTGAAGGATTGCCCTTCCTCTTATTATTCCTCTAGTTCTGGTTGTTGTTGTTGCTGCTACCGTTGTTGTTGTTGTTCCTGTGGGGAGGGCGGTTCTGGTTGTTTGCAGTTGTTGACCTGTTGGTTGGGCTGAGGTTGGTTCCTTCTTAACTCTGACAGATGAAACTTAACACGTCGAGCCCTCATAACAACCTATTCTTGGGTCCTTGGCGGACTTGCCCCATCAACGATCACAGCAATATCTAGTCTAAGGGCTCTGATCAGTCTTCTGACCCTTTCACCTTCATTCATAACCATACCTGGACATAAACGGGCAAGCTGGTCAAACTTTGTCACCACATCAGTGACTGACATATCCCCTTGTCATAAACTCTCGAACTCCTCATAATGCTTCCTCGTGACATTCATGTGGAAGAACTTCGTGTTGAATTCATGAACGAAGTCAGCCCATGTCATTTCTTCAACATTCCGGCTCTGTTCGATGCCATCCCACCATATCCTGGCCTCCATGGTGAGGCAGTACGAGGCATAGAGGACCTTCTCGTTATCCGTGAAATCCATAAGTCTTAGGGTGGCTTCGATCATCTTTAACCATCCCTGAGCGACTAACGGGTCTTTCGAACCCTCAAAGTTTACTGGCTTAACCCTCTTCCATCTGACCAGAAGAGGTTCCTGATATGTTGCTCTTGGTTCAGCAGCAGGAGCTGGGACTTCGTTGACTTGAGGCTGCAGAGGAGGAGGAGGAGGCACATCATTGCCTCGTCGTTCATCATTCTGGCCGTTAGCCCTTAAAGCAGCAATTTCCCTTCGTTGATCCTCCAACTGCCTTTGCAGTTTAGCAATCATTGTCATAAGTCTTTCATTGGTTTGGGTGCAAGTCTGCATTCTTTTGTGGCCATCCATCGTTAATTTCCTAAAATAATTAGGACTTAGAAATAATCTTCGATTTCTGAGACAGGTTTTCACTTCTGAATAGTTAATCATTAAACATTCAAACCTTAATCTTATCATCATACTTGCATCAATACATCTAACTTAATAACATACTTACTTGGAGGACTTGGATTGACGTGTGGCGATATGAATTGCAATTGAAAAATCGCTTTGATACCAAAGCCTGCAACGCCCCTTAGCTCGGACGTCACAGATATCGTTACATTCATACATTCATACTTATTAAACCTTAAACATAAACGTAATTTCATAGTTTATACGATGTTTTCAAATATAAACGTAGTTAAACATACATAACCAGGATCCATTCATACATCTATTTTTTTTTTTTATAACTTATCACTGTTTAAAATAATAATGTTTAACTTATTCCATATCATAATTTATTCAATTAGACTTTAAATTAATCATGAACTTATTTAATAATATAGGTATATCAAGTTGTTAAATCAGGACTTATAAAAAAAACATCACATCCAATCTCCTTAATCAACACATCATATAAAAGTCATTTACTCCCACAGTTCGGCAGGCCGAACTTGGGACTTCGGCAGGCCGGAGTTCCCTCAACTGGCAGGCCGGAAGAGGCTTTGTAATTCAGCCTAAAAACTTATCAACGTTCGGCAGGCCGAAAACATGATTGGTAGGCCGAACTTTCAAACTTCGGCAGGCCGACCAAGGATGTTCGGCAGGCCGAACGAGCCAAAATCTTTGAGAAAAACTTAATTTTTAAAACAAACCAACTTCCATAAAATATTGAGAAAGTTCATAATTCATTAAAAATGATAAAATAACTTATAAAACCATAGTATAAGTATTCTTAAAACTTAACATAAAAATATGTTCCAAAATATATAACCTAATTAAAACATAAGAACGTACTTCTTGGCGTGCTTTCGATTACAATTCATCGTGCTTAGTGCTCACATGCCTCTCCAAGTCCTCCACCTAATCCATGATTTTCTTACCTTTATCTGCAACATGACATAAAACTTGATTAAGCTAATGCTTAGTAAGTACATATAATTCTCACAGATTTAAAAACATTTCATAAACATCATCATCATCATTGTCATCATATCATAAAAGTGCCTTAAGCGCAATTTCATAGAACATATCTTTCATTGCGTTCATTATTTAAAACTTATTTCATTTTTATCTTAAGGGCCCAAGTGTTGCACTATAAACATCATCATAGGCGCGCCGTCATGAGAGGAGAAGGGTAGCTAATCCAAAACCAAACATGACATCATAACATTTCATTTCATAACATTGGTGTGCAACACTTATTAGGTGATACATATATACATAATTTTCATACTTTGAAACATGCCAAAATCATCATGCACGACTTAAAATCATGAAAATCTTTCATAGAAATTCTTAAGGAAAATATCCATAAAATCATCATGAATATCATTATGAACATAACATCAAATCTTGTAAAAACGTGTCATGTTGCAGGTGAGAATGTACTTACCTTAACAGCTAGCTTACTTAACCTTAAAATGATTTGGTGACGACATTGCGGTCTCGAAGTGCTCGTTCCTTTGTGTGTTCATGCCATTTTTTTATTTAAAACACAATAAAATCAATACTTAACATCATAGCGCAAATCGTCCATTCATGTAATATTCACATATACATACATTCAACTCATATTACAAACATAATTCATAACCATAAACATTGTCATCACATAAACATGTTATTATGATTTTTCTTAAATTATAAAAATTACCTTAAGCATATAAAAACAAACCATACATTTTAAACATAATTATCTTTTAAATAAAATATTTTCAAACAATTAAAATACATATATTTTAATTTAAAACTTCATACAATCATCATATTATCATGCATAAAATTATTTTATTATCATAAAATCATTTAAACATAAATAACAATTCATAACAAATACAATACCTAAAGAAGAATATTGTAGACGAATTGAGGTGGAGAATTTATTTTCAAAAAATTTGGAAAAAACTAAATTCTTACCTTGAAATTTTTCTCAAAATCCTTGATTTAACCGAGGAAAATACAACTTTTTTTACAATTTTCTTGCAGAGAATTTTTGAAATAGAGAGAGAAATTCGTGGAGAAGAGAAGAGGAAGAATGACAATGAGAGAAAATCAGAAAAAGAATGTCTCAGATAGTGAATGAGAGGAGAGAATAACGTGTGAGGAAAAGAGTCATTAAAAATTTTAACGTAACAAGTATAATGAACATTCATTGCCCTTCATTAAGTCCCTCTATTAAGTCAGAATTTCTGACTATTAGGTGGCATTTGGCGTGAAGGAGAGAAAGAAGAAAAAGGAAAGTCAAAACTCTCACTCATCACTTACTATGTTTTGCCCTATTTAAATGGGAAACCATTTAAATTGCCACAAATCAATGCAAAGTCAAACCCTTTAATTTCCTTAACTGATAAAACATTCCATTATTATGCCAATTAATCACATTAAATCATCCAATTAACGTAATTAACTCAGCCATAATTTTGGAGAGATTTCTGCTGACTGCTCGTCAGCCGTGTTCGGCCTGCCGATTTTCCCCCTTCGGCTTGCCGGTTCCACCAAGTTCGGCCTGCCGATGGGTTTCTTTGGCCTGTCAATCTTGGGCAGACATTTCGGCCTATCGATCTTAAAAGTGTGGCTTGCCGAACTGTCCATAAATGACATACATTAAAACATTCATACATCATTGCATCATAATTAAACATACATTAAAATAATCACGAACACTTGAGCACAACGATTCCATGCGGTCGTCACCTGTCATAAAACTTGACATAAAAGTTAGTAACATTAACATCATATATCATTACGTATATCATAAGTTATTAATAAAATATCATTAACGTCGTTACTAACTTAATGTAATTCATTACATAAAAATAGGCGGGTGTTATATCTTGTTTCTTTGAACCCCTGCAGAGAAATACAAACATGTTTAGTTGCTCCAAAATCTATGAATTCCTCAGCCAAACAAGTTTCTAAATATAGAAGATCACACCTAGCTCCTCAAGAAAGAAAGTCCTTGCAATTCTTCTTAATGTGCCTGACCTTCCCACAAAAGAAGCACTTTAGCTTCTTGGGGTTCTTCTTCTTTTTCTTCTTGTTCTTACCATTAGCAGGAATAGAAGACTTTCTCATTCTTGGCCCGTTGCTTCTTTCCATTCCCTAGGTTGAGATTTGAACAAGAAACAGCTTGCCAAGTTATCCTCGCCACCAACAGAAGATCACTCCTGTAACTATTTCATCAACTTGCCAAGATCATATCCCATCTATTACTCAAATTAAATGTAGCTCTAAATAGAATTAATTTCTTAGATAGAGTCTTAAAAATCATAGTCATCTTAGTTTCAGCATCGATGTCAACGCCATTGGTCTGAGCCTCAGCAAAGTAACCCATGACCAACATCATATGCTCCTTTATAGAAGTCCCCGGTCTCTACTTGTAGTTCAAGAGTTTTCAAAGCGCCCCTTACTGCTTTGTTAAGGCCTAGACTCCAAACATATCTTCTAGATTATCCAAGATCTACCTAGCAGTCTCATAATCCTTATGTTGAGCCTGCAGTTTGTTGTTCATGCTGGTCATAACATAGCAGCGGGCCTGATCATTAGCATCTTTCTAGCGATTATACACTTGGATTTGCTCATTGGTGGAATTTCCCATAGGCTCGGGAGGACAAGGAGTTGTCAACACAAATTTCAGTTTCTCAAAGGACAGGACGATATTTAGGTTCCATCTGCAATCATTATAGTTCTCACCGGTTAATTGGTTTTTGTCAAGTATCGATGATAAAGTGTTTTTAGACATTTTTAATCAACAATAAAGAATCATATATCAAACATAAGCAAACATATCATATTAATTTAGTAAGAAAACACAATCATGCAAGACAAGTAAATGTGTCTATGTGTCAAAACCTTGAAAATATCACAACTTATAATGATAATTCCTAACTCAGAATTCAACAAGCTCCTAAAGGAGTCTTGCCAAATTAAATCAGGAACATGGATCCCCTCTTGATTAATATATGCCATCTAGGACCCATATGATCCAACATATATTAATAATCATTTTTTTGGCCATCCATTTTGTTAACAGAGCTCCTAGGGGAGGTTAATAATAAAATCAACATGAGTGTATAACCATCATTTCAATATTTTATCCATGATTATAATAACCACCTAGGGGTGTGCAACGACAAATCATGCTAAAATACCTTATCCTTTCAAAGATCCAACCCAATACATGATGAAGTCCCTTCCTAAGGGTCGGAACCGCCATGTGCTACTGTTTGGATCAACGATGGAGGTCGTAGGTCATCTCTTCGAAAACCTTCTCCTATTCATTCTTTTAAAACCAAAGTTTTATTTTATAAACATGCATGAACAATTTTTAATGAGTAGCACTCCCCTATTCTATATGACGTGTTATCAATATACATGGTAAATCATATCATAATGCAGACAAGCAAAGCAATCATGGAAAGCCACAATCAAAATAATAAATAGCCGTAAGATTATGGTTCCACCCTAGAGAAAAAAATTAAAGGTTATAAGAGATAAATCGAAACGTATTATCTATTCCTCATCCTTGAATCTTCAAATGTATCCTTTTTCATGTAACCTCCATCTTCAAGTCTTCAATCCTGCATAGATCAAAAACTCTATATTTTCGGTCATATCCAAATTTAATGTTTCTCAAAATTGTCATAAAAATAAAATCAAAACTACACCAAAAAACGTACCTTTTTTGAAAAATTTACATCTTTCTGCCGGCACGTCGATCTATATGATTGACTTGTCGGTTATGATCCATCGGCCTCCCAATCTTTTCAGGTCGGCCTGCCGATCATGACAGTTCGGCTCCAATTTGGCCTGTCGCCAAAGTCATTAGATTTCTGCCCCGTTGACGGCCTACTGAACCTGAAGTCTGGCCTGCCGATCTTCGACCATTGGCTTGCCGAACCTTGCCGACCAAGCAAAAAACACGTTTTTCAAAAAATATAGTTTTTAATGCAATTTATCAATTTTATTTTCAATAATTCAAAAACATAAAATTAGAAACTTAAGAAATACCAAGGAACACTGTCATATATCTTCTAAATCCGTCTTCTTCGAATGATTATTTAATTACAAAATTTTTACAAATTTAAAAATTAAATAATAATTCCTAGATGGAGATGATAATCTGCCATCTAATTACATAAAAAACCTAGATACACATTCTAACCTCTAAGGAACCATAACCGGCATAAATTAATTAATAATTAAATAATAATTTAATTAACCATAATTAATTAATAAACATTCACAATATAATCTATGACAACATATAAATTATAGAAACCCTAGAGTGCCAACTCTCTAAAAATCAAATTCAAGCATAGGAGAGATCAAGATCACATAATTTATTTATATAGCATGATCACAAACTTGCAAATTTATATAAAAACCTAGCTTTGATACCAATTGTTGAAAAAATAGTACGCAGCAGAATTTTAAATTTTTTTAATATCAGAGTATTTTTTAAAACACAAGTTTGACACACTATATGATAAATTAACTAGATCTTACTAACCTTGTAAATGCAAAAAAGCTCCAGAAATCCGTGAAGAGTATAACGTTCTAGAAGAGCCTCAACTAACTGGTCTTCTTTGCTATTCTCTATCCATGTTCGGAGCGCATGTGGGCGTATGTTGTTCAGCCTTTAGCTGGTGACTCTCTTGCCAACCAATTAAGAAAACCCAAAGCTATAGTTTGTGATGTGTAAACAATAGCTCTTAAGGAGTTATATAGTCTCACCAACAGAGTCTCACTCTTAATCTGTCAATTGATCTAATTAACTATGAGACTCACTATCTATTTATAGAGGTTACGCCCAGTGAGTCAGTCCTTATCAGATAAGGCCTCAAAAATTGAATTAGAATCAAATCAGGAACAATATCAAATAAAATCTACGTCAAAACACGTGATCTATTTATCTCTCGTTCAGCAGGCTGAATTGGCAGATTGGCAAGCTGAACTTAAAGATCGGCCTGCCAAACTCACGATGAAAGATCCTACGAATCTTTATTTTCCACTCGAGATTCTTGGGATAGAGCCTCAGTTTTAATTTAAATAACCTAATAGAGAAGTTATCTTTTTAAAGCAGTCATATCTATATAATCTTTGGGAAAATAAATATGCCTGATAATTCAACAAGTTTATCTTGAATTAATTTATTCGAAATTAATCCAACCAATAAACAGACATGAATTATCTGATCTCGATAATTCAACAAGTTTATCTTGAATTAATTTTCATAAAATTAATTCAACCTATAAACAGACATGAATTATCTGATCTTATCGAATTTTCAGCCAATCTAATAATTTGACACAAGTCACTAATTATTGGAAAAGCATGCCGTATCGTTACAGGATTTTTATGAGCTAGCAAAGGGGACCAAATGGACCTATATAGTCGAAGCTCCTGATAATTATGAAACTCAATATCCCATATATACATTTCAGAATTATCAGCTCTAACGCTACTCCACTAAAAGCTTAGAGCTGCATTTTCAAACTATATAGAATTACGAAGCACGTATAGCTAAGTCTCCATAACATATCATAATGTGTCATATCCCTATAGGATTATCCATAATTGGCTTAAGGATAAATTCTATCTTACCTTCCTGATTATTTTTATCTTACATTCCATTATCTCACCATCGAAAAACTTATCGTTCTAAGATGGTATACCACTCAGTTACACCTATGTATCCAAATGGTTAAGTGCTCTAGTTTTTCAATTACAGAATAACGCATATAAGAGGATATTACTACTTCTAAAGAGAATCTATGGATTCCATATCTTTGAACAATAGGTCTACACTACCAAGAGTCATGCCTCTAGCGTACCGGTATGCGTACCACTATTAAAATGTGGATGTCACTCTTTGGTCCATCAAAGACATAAGTCAAGATAATGGGCTCACTATTCATTTCAGGATTAAAATAAAATACAAATGATTGTCTAAAGTAAATCGATTTGCCGAGACAAAATTATTGATCCAAATCAATTCACTTTATGTCCCGATCCAACCTATTGTCACCTATGACAATGTGCCAATGTTTCTATTCGTAGAGTCTACTTCTGATGGTCAAAACAAACAGTCTCCTATTAGGGATATAGACAATATAACAATCTTTACATGAATAAGCACTCAATTTTATTCCCTCGATTGCGGATCTTATGATTTAGACCGTCATCTTAAGAATCATGTCTTTTGTATAATTTATCCATTATATGCCCAATTTTTAAAGGTTTAGACCGACAGTTTAGACTATTGTTTGCTTAACATATATTCAACAAATATGAACGTAAAGAGGACAAGGTTTGGTATATAAATAATAAATAAATTCTTTATTGATAAAAATTTCTCTAAAAATATATTATATTTTTACTTCTTAAGAAATACATGTCTAACAACTAATATTATTTATATATCTCTTTTGTTTTTTTTTTTTTTTGGTGCTGGTGGAGGGTTAACTAGCTTACCTCACCATTGGAAAGGCTTGACCTTTTCTTTTGCATCAAAACCTCTCAAATGATTGACTAGATTTGACAAACAAATGATAGGTAGACTTCTTCGTAGTTGGTAGATTAGTACAAAACCCGTATGCCTGGTTCATTTTTTCCAAGACATAGAATAATATACGATATATGTTCTCATTGCGTCGAACTTGTTACTTTTCGCAAGAGTACGTTTACTTCGGATAAAAATAAAAAGAAATATTTTTTTCCATATAATTATATACCTACGTATTCCCATCTATTATATACCTACTTATTCCTATCGAATTAAATATTTACTTATAAAATGGGTTTCACACAACACAAGATAATAAATTACAAAAGATAACATCAATTATTACATTTTTTTATCATAGAAAAAAATGTCAATTTACTTAAATAACTTAAAATTCAAACGTTATAATTTAATTATTCTTAAATTACGTTAAAAAATATTCTCATAGTTACGATAAGATAAGCATTTTTACATTTTATAAACACTAAAAAAATAGATTATTTCCCCTACGTCATATAATAAATCAGTAAATATTAGGTCTCTTCCGGGACATCCGATTAGTAAATATTGAAAAAAGAAGCAATGATCTTTATTCTTATTAATTTACTTTTCTTTCTAATCTTATTAGCATTCCTATTCCATTTTTTTAATCAGACTAGATAGCTTTGTATTGCACTATAAGCTTTCTCAGTTAAAACGACCTTTGGTGTTCTAAAATCGTTATCTTCTTCAAGGGGTACGAAGTGATTCTTCAACAAGGAATAAACACATGTGCCATGGAATACAAATGCGTCGAACAAAAATAAAATTAAACAGTCAAGACTGTAAAAACTAAAAGTACATAATGTTGGTCAAGGAGACCGAAGTTAGTAATCTATTTAGGAAAGTGGACGTTGGAAACATATTTTATAATTGGAACCGGTTTTTTGTTTAAATCTGATAAGAGAAAACACTGTATCGAAAATGGTTAAAACCATAACAAAACGATTGGTACCATGATTGCTAAACAAAAGCTAAAACTTAAAACTTCATACAATAATAATGTGTATCAAATTTTTGGCTTAATATTCCAAATCCTCATCCTCATAACAAATACTAATGGATTTTTTTTTCATTGGGGTTCTTCAATAAGAAATAAAAAACACCCTATCAATAGATATTCAAAAAATTTCATAAAGTGTAACGCCTCGAAATTTATTTAATATTATTGTAATATAAATGATGAATTTATGTGCCATAATTAATGTTTCAACATTAATTTAATTATCTGGTTGAATTTTAAATTTTTGGTTGTTTTGTTAATTGGATGAATTCAAATGATTTCTTATTGTTTTAAAATGATGTTTTGAGTCTTAAAACACAACTGTTTGTAAAATGTTAAAAATATTCTGTTTTACAAAACCGTGGGTGGCATTTGGTTTTCGCACAGTAAAATCGCTCACCGTTTCTCTCTATTTATTCTCTCTCCTCTCCTTCTCTCTTCACTCTCTCTCTGATCTCACTCTGTCCCCTCTCTCTCCCACCTGTGAGATCCTCTCTCTCTTATTCCCTCTCGGTTTCCCTCAATCTCTC
The DNA here is from genome assembly GCA_025403435.1 of Artocarpus heterophyllus. NCBI lineage: Eukaryota > Viridiplantae > Streptophyta > Magnoliopsida > Rosales > Moraceae > Artocarpus > Artocarpus heterophyllus. Next base: position 3,956,705 of record CM046327.1, on the reverse strand, counting down.
TCAATTTCTCCTCAAATTTTTGAATCAAAATTAGAATCCAAGCTTCGGGTTAGCAAGGAGGAAGCTCGGGAACGTGATTTGGCAACCGAGAACGCGAATTAAAGCTTCGATTCGAGGTTAGTTTTGAAATTTCTAAATTTTTTCCAAAATTTTCAATTTTGTGCATTTTTGAAATTTAAGTTCGTTTGAGCTTAGAAAACCTTTGATTTGACTTAAATGAACTTAGAACAACTAGAATCTAAGCTTAGATTGAAGAAAAATGGATTGGATTCAAGATTTTTCCTTTTTCTCCTCATTTTCCCATTTTCAGATTTTTGAGTTTAAATCTTGTTTAAATAAGTTCAAAAGTGTTCTAGCATATTTTTCTATCATCTATGACTGTTTTCCATGCCTGAGATTTGAGAAAAACAAGTTAAAATCAAGATTTGGATTTTGGGAGATTGAAAACCCGTGGCTGGAATTTCTGGGTTTTCCTAGTTCGGCAGGCCGGATTCAAAGGATCGGCAGGCCAGAGTTCATCTGAATGGCAGGACTTGGTTTTCGACAGGCCGAACTGCATAGTTTGGCTAGTCGAAGCAGGGAGTCCGGCAGAGCCTAGGAAAATTTTATGATTTTTCACCCGTTTTCACTGTTTTGAACCCCGATTTAAATTCCAACCTTGTAAAATGATTCTAAAGATACAAATGGCACACTAGGACATCATGAAATGGTTTAGGAACATAGAATGTCTCGAACTAGATATTGATCGACTTAGTGTGTATCTAGGATTGTTCGTGGTTTCGCGAAGCAAACGTATAGCGGACCGGGATTACGGTGTGGGGAACCGGCATGAGTATCGAGGTAGGACTTCTACCCCATTCTTTGGTAGCCTAGTTTCAAATGATTTGGCTTTGAAAATAATTTCCATAAAAATGTTTTCAACGGTTGTTTGAAAATGAATTTATCGGTTATATTTTAATATACCGTGAACTGAAATGAACTTCATAATGACTGTAAATGAAAATACTCGGTAATTAGGTTTTGAATGATGATGGAAATATACACATAGGCATGATGCCATATCAGAGATCGGGTCGTGTAGCGATCGACCTTGGGGGCAGGTCCCGAAACCCAACTGGGCCACTACGGTGGTGATATTCTTATGGTTTGCCTAGGAAAAGAAAATGATATTTCTGGTCGACCTAATAAACTGTTTTGGGTAAGAACGGTTTTATTTGAATTTATTTATTTAATGTTTCTTTTATATAATTCCTTCAATAGTAAGATTTTTCTTTAAATTAAATAATTTGATAAAATACTGTCTTACTGAGCCTTTGGCTCACATTTTCTTTGTTTTCAAGTTCTCCCCCCCCCCCCCCCCCCCCCCCCTTTCTAGGTGGTTTCCCATTTAGGTTCGGAGAGGATTCAACAAACCAAACTCAGGAGCAGTAGAAGGATTAGTAGATTTATTTGTATTATTTAATCAAGGCATGTAAGATTTTAACTTTATTTGTACTGGGACTGTGGTTGTATTATTATATTGTCAGTACCATGTGTGTACAAAAGTTGTGGGTTTGTGGGACCCATACATGCTACGTTTATTATTTATTTTCATGCAATGGTTTTCTTAAAACTTTCACATTTTGTATTTAATTCAACCCCTAAACTCTTGATTTTTAATTAAATTCTCCTTTACTTAATTTAAATAATCCGTCCATGTCACCTCCCGTACTCTGGGGCATGATAGAATGGTATCAGAGCTCAGGGTTATGAACCTTGGGAATTGTGCACACATAGGTATGACAATAAAATACCTCTGACAGTCTAAAATTTTGTTTTCAGAAGTGAGAGAATGGCACCTAGACGTCATTCGACAGCTACGTCGAGTTTGGAAATGATGAGGGCATGATGAGGTCTATGTTTGCGGCTTTCTGGTAGATGGCAGCTAGGGCTAGACCGGAGGATTCTGATGTTTGTCGTCGGCATACGTACTTTAAGGAATTTTGACGTGCGTCTATTCCCACTTTTGATGGTAATGGGGATCAGCATTTGGCAAAATATTAGGCTACATTCGATCGTGAAGCATTTGGATACCCTTGCTGTGCCTAATGAGTACCGTGTGGAGTTTGTTGTATATAAGCTCGAGGGTGGTGCTAATACTTGGTGGAAACAAGCTAAGCGTTTGGAACGCGGTGGTGATATCAGTTGGGATAGATTCGAGGAGCTGTTCTATGATCGATATTTTCTGTAAGGGTATAGAGATCAAAAGGCAGCTGAGTTCTACAGGTTGCAGCAGGGTGATTTGTCAGTCAGGGAATATGAGGCAAGATTTAGTGAGTTGGCCAGGTTTGCTCCATCAACGGTGGCATCAGAGCTCGAGAAGTGCATTAAGTTTCAGGAAGGGCTCAAGGCTCCTATTCGGCAACAGGTGGTTGCTCTACGACTTAGGAGTTTTGGAGAGCTTGTGTCGTCTGCAGTATCCGTGGAAAATGATTATGCACAGTATTGTGAGGATCGAGCAAAGGCTTCAGGAGGACCGCAGAGGAGCGGTAGGAAGAGCACCAATAGCCGTCTGACTCCGGGGAAGAGCAAGCAAGGTGGCACAAACAGTGGTAGCAGTAGTTCGTCTGGTAGCGGGCGCAACAATCCCTACAGCTTCCATTGTCATTTATGTCAGCAGCCCTGGACACATCAAGAGGAATTGCCCGATCAGGAGTGCCCGTCTTGGATCTCAGACCGGAGAGGATGCTAGTCATCAGTCTCAGCCTTAGACCTTACCTTCGCCTCAACAGTATCTGTAGTTGCAGTATCCTCAGTTCTCTCCTTAGCAGTTTTCATATCCGGCATGAGGGCAGGAACCGCAGCATTTCCAGCGTAGCGTCCCTCAGTATCGAGCGTCGAGTGCAGCTAGTGTGCAATCGTCTCCATCTCAGCAGCATCAGCAGAATAATCCCAGACCCAACAATGTTGGTAGAGGAAAAGGAAAGGCACCAGTGCAGGTTCATGCAATGGCATCTGGAGGTTTAAATTCTCATGTTGGTAACGTGGTTGTCGATGGTATGATCTTAGTTTCTAGATCTTTAGCTCGAGTTTTATTTGATATCAGTGCCTCTCATTCTCTCATTTTGAGTTCTTTTGTACATGCCTTGGGATTAGATATAGAAGAGTTTGATGAACCCCTAGTCATAACTTCTCCCTTGGGACGGGTGTGTGTAAATTTTATATGTAGATCTTGTAAAATAAAGATTGGGGATGAGATTTTGAAAAGTGATTTGATTATACTCCCCATGAGCTCATATGATGTAATTCTAGGGATGGACTGGTTGTCCAGGTATAATGCAGTTATAGACTGCCAACTTAGAAAAGTGACCCTAGTGTCTGATAGGGGGACGATGATCACTTACCAGGGTGGTGGTGATTGGTTAATGAGTGAGCGTCTCATGAAGTCGTGTCTAGGAAGGCGAAGAAATCTGGGTTGTTGTGCTTTTCTTGCGAACCTAGATTACGAGCCCTATGCTTTAAGAGGAAGTGTAGCAATTTCGGTGGTTGATGAGTTCGAGGATGTCTTCCCCGACGAGTTGCCAGGATTACCACCGCATCAAAAAATCGAGTTTGGTATTGAGTTGTTTCCAGGGACAGCATCGATTTCTATAGCACCTTATCGGATGGCGCTGGCAGAAATGAAAGAATTGAGGAAGCAACTTCAGGAGCTTGTTGATAAAGGATATATTTGGAATAGCACATCTCCGTGGGGAGCACCAGTTTTGTTTGCTAAGAAACATGATGGGACTCTCAGGTTGTATGTAGATTATCGGCAGCTGAATCATGTTACAGTGAAGAATAAGTGTCCCTTGCCTAGGATTGATGAGTTGTTTGATCAGTTGGGAGGTTCGCGGTACTTCTCAAAGATTGATTTGCGTTCAGGGTACCATCAGCTCAGGATTAAGGAAAAGGATATTCCCAAGACAGCTTTTAGGACTCGGTATGGGCATTTTGAGTTTCTGGTTATGTCGTTTGGGTTGACGAATGCTCCGGCAGCTTTCATGGATTTGATAAACAAGATATTTAGGCCGTATCTGGATCAGTTCATGATTGTGTTCATCGATGATATTCTTGTGTATTCTAAGACTTGGGAGGAGCATGGGCAGCATCTTCGGATCGTGCTTCAGACTTTGCGGGAGCACCAGTTGTATGCTAAGAGGGAAAAGTGTGAGTTTTGGTTGACTGAGGTCAAGTTTCTAGGTCATATCATCTCGGAGCATGGTATTTCTGTGGATCCGTCCAAGATTAAAGCCATAGTGGAGTGGGATCGACCAAGGAACGTAGCGGAGATTCGCAGTTTCTTAGGTCTTGCTGGTTATTACAGGAAATTTGTAAAGAATTTTTCAAAGATTGCAGCTCCGTTGACGAGATTGATCAAGAAAAATGTCAGGTTTGAGTGGGGTGAAGAATGTGAGCTTGCTTTTTAGGAATTGAAGAACCGGTTGACTTAAGCTCCAATGTTAGTTATTCCTAGCAGTGACTAGCCGTATGAGGTTTATGCAGATGCTTTAGGGCACGAACTTGGGTGCGTGTTGATGCAGCATGGACGTGTGGTACGGATCGAGACAACTACGATCTCACGAGTGAAATTATCCTACTCATGATTTGGAGCTCGCGGCGGTGATTCACGCGTTGAAGATTTGGAGGTGTTATTTGTATGGAGCGTCGTTTCAGGTCTTCTCCGATCATAAGAGTTTGAGGTATCTGTTCACTCAGAAGGATCTTAATTTGAGGCAGCGTAGATGGATAGAGTATATGGAGGATTATGATTTTGCGTTGCAGTATCATCCCAAGAAAGTTGATGTGGTCGCGGATGCGCTTAGTAGGAAGTCTTCAGGGATTCTCGCTTGTTTAGCTTTTGAGGACTGAAGCAGGGATGCAATAGTGAGCGAGTATAGGCTACGGTATTATGAAGACTATGATCGAGTTTCGGTATATCATGTGGAGGCGACCCCAGCTCTTGTCCAGATGGTGAAGCGGAATCAGTGGCAGGATCAGCATTTGCAGGGGATTTGGTCGCGAATTCAGAACGGGGAGTAGTTTGAAGAATGGAGCGTGCATGCAGATGGATCGTTGTATTTCCAGGAGCGTGTTGCAGTTTCAGCTATCGCCGAGGTGACGAAAGCTGTTTTGGACGAAGCTCATAGGTCTTAGTTCGCTATTCATCCAGGGAGCACAAAGATGTACTGCGATTTGAAGAGGCAGTATTGGTGGAGAGGCATGAAGAAAGATGTTCGAGAGTACGTGGCTGAGTGTACGACTTGTCTTCAGGGGGAAAGCCGAGCATCAGAAGCCTGCAGGTCAGCTTCAACCGCTTCCTATTCCAGGGTGGAAATGGGAGCATGTGACGATGGATTTTCTCACAGGTTTACCGAGGATGAAGCAGCGGCATGATGCAGTTTGGGTCGTAGTCGACAGGTCGATGAAATCGATGCATTTTATTCCGTTTAGGTTGACATGCTCAAGGAAGATTCTCAGGAATTTGTATCTATAGAACATTATGAGGTTGCATGGAGTTCCCTTGTCCATCACTTATGATCGAGACACCAGGCTTAATGCTAAGTACTGAAGGAGTTTTCAGGAGACTTTAGGTACGGATTTGAACTTCAGTACAGCGTTTCATCCTCAAACTGATGGGCAGTCTGAGCGGGTTATTCATATTCTTAAGGATATGTTGCGTGCCTGTGCGTTGGACTTCGGTGGGAATTGGAAGAAATATTTGCATCTGGCGGAGTTTGCGTACAACAATAGATATCAGGCGAGTATTGGTATGGCAACGTTTGAGGCGTTGTATGGGTGACCGTGTCGGTCACCAATGTGTTGGGCCAAGCCGAAAGACGGGGTTATTCTTGGGCCAGATAAGATCCGTGATAGCAATGAGAAAGTTGTTGTGATTCGAGATCAACTGAGGGCAGCTCAGAGTCGACAGAAGAGTTACGCAGATAGGAGACGTAGACCCTTAAAGTTTATGGTTGGAGATTTTGTTCTCTTGAAGGTATCGCCTTGTAAAGGAACTATGTGTTTCGGAATGAGTGGAAAGCTTGCACCGAGGTATATTGGGCCGTTCGAGATTACTCAGTGTGTTGGTGTGGTTGCTTATCGGCTTGATCTTCCGCCCGAACTTTCTCATGTTCACGATGTGTTTCATGTGTCGATGCTTAGGAAGTATCCGCCTATGCAGGGTAAGGTAGTTTCATTTCGCGATGTGCAGGTTCAAAGAGATACGACGTACAAAGAAGTGCCGATTCAGATCATCGATCGAAAAGTAATTAGTTTGCATCGTCGTGAGATACCATTGGTAAAGGTCGTGTGGCAACATCACGAGGTTGATGAAGCCACTTGGGAACTAGTGTCGAGTATGCGGGAATTGTATCCGCATTTATTTTGTTTCTGAAATGAGATGTAAATTTTGAGGGCGAAATTTCTTTTAGGGGTGGAGAGTTGTAACGCCCCAAAATTTATTTAATGTTATTGTAATATAAATGATGAATTAGTGTGTCATAATTAATGTTTCAACATTAATTTGATTATCTGGTTGAATTTTGAATTTTTGGTTGTTTTGTTAATTTGATGAAATCAAATGATTTCTTATTGTTTTAAAATGATGTTTTGAGTCTTAAAACACAATCGTTTGTAAAATGTTAAAAATATTTCGTTTTACAAAACCGTGGGTAGCATTTGGTTTTCGCACAGTAAAATCGCCCACCATTTCTCTCTATTTATTCTCTCTCCTCTCCTTCTCTCTTCACTCTCTCTCTCTCTGATCTCACTCTCTCTCCTCTCTCTCCCACCCGTGAGATCCTCTCTCTTTTCTTCCCTCTCGGTTTCCCTCGATCTCTCTCAATTTCTCCTCAAATTTTTGAATCAAAATTCGAATCCAAGCTTCGGGTTAGCAAGGAGGAAGCTCGGGAACGTGATTTGGCAACCGAGAAAGCGGATTGAAGCTTCAATTCGAGGTTAGTTTTGAAATTTCTAAACTTTTTCTAAAATTTTCAATTTTTTATGCATTTTTGAAATTTAAGTTCGTTTGAGCTTAGAAAACCTTTGATTTAAGTTAAATGAACTTAGAACAACTAGAATCTAAGCTTAGATTGAAGAAAAACATATTGGATTCAAGATTTTTCAATTTTCTCCTCATTTTCCCATTTTCAGATTTTTGAGATTTTTGAGTTTAAATCTTGTTTAAATAAGTTCAAAAGTGTTCTAGCATGTTTTTCTATCATCTATGATTGTTTTCCATGCCTGAAATTTGAAAAAAATAGGTTAAAATCAAGATTTGGATTTTGGGAGATTGAAAACCCGTTGCTAGAATTTCTAGGTTTTTCCAGTTCGGTAGGCTGAACTACGTGTTCGGTAGGCCGAACTATGTGTTCGGCAGGCCAGATTCAAAGGATCGGCAGGCCGGAGTTCATTTGTCTGGTAGGCTGAACCTGGGAAATGTCCTACCGACCGGACTTGGTTTTTGGCAGGCTGAACTACACAGTTTGGCCGGCCGAAGTAGGGAGTCCGGTAGGCCGGCAGAGCCTAGGAAAATTTTGTGATTTTTCACCCGTTTTTACTATTTTGAACCCCGATTTAAATTCCAGCCTTGTAAAATGATTCTAAAGATACAAATGGCACACTAGGACATCATGAAATGGTTTAGTAACATAGAATGTCTCGAACTAGATATTGATCGACTTAGTGTGTATCTAGGATTGTTCGTGGTTCTGTAGAGCTAACGTATAGCGGACCGGGATTACGGTGTGGGGCACTGGCACGAGTATCAAGGTAGGACTTCTACCCCATTCTTTGGTAGCCTAGTTTCAAATGATTTGGCTTTGAAAATGGTTTCCATAAAAATGTTTTCAACGGTTGTTTGAACATGAATTTATCGGTTATATTTTAATATATCGTGAACTGAAATGAACTTCATAATGAATGTAAATGACAATACTCGGTAATTGGGTTTTGAATGATAATGGAAATAAACACATAGGCATGATGTCATATCAGAGATCGGGTCGTGTAGCGATCGACCTTGGGGGCAGGTCCTGAAACCCAGCTGGGCCACTACGGTGGTGATATTCTTATGTTTTGCCTAGGAAAAGAAAATGATGTTTCTGGTCGACCTAATAAACTGTTTTGGGTAAGAACGGTTTTATTTGAATTTATTTATTTATTTAATGTTTCTTTTATATAATTCCTTCAATAATGAGATTTTTCTTTAAATTAAATAATTTGATAAAATACTGTCCTACTGAGCCTTTCGCTCACATTTTCTTTGTTTTTAAATTTTTCCCCCTTCTAGGTGGTTTCCCATTTAGGTTCGGAGAGGATTCAACGGACCGAACTCAGGAGCAGTAGAAGGATTAGTAGATTTATTTGTATTATTTAATCAAGGCATGTAATATTTTAACTTTATTTGTACTAGGACTGTGGTTGTATTATTATATTGTCAGTATCATGTGTGTGCACAAGTTATGGGTCTGTGGGACCCATACTCGCTATGTTTATTATTTATTTTCATGCAATGGTTTTCTTGAAACTTTCATATTTTATATTTAATTCAACCCCTAAACTCTTGATTTTTAATTAAATTCTCCTTTAATTAATTTAAATAATCCGCCACGTCACCTCCCGTACTCCGGGGCGTGACATAAAGTTTTTGTATTTTACTTACTCTCATGTGATTCTAATTTGATATAATGGTTTAAAATTATATCAAAATTTGGTCAAAATAAAAATAATAATAACTGCTAGGTAAAATTTATAGTAAGACATATATTTTAACTTTGTCGATAGCTCTTGTTACGTTATCTATTTAATTAGCATTTTAATGGTTTAATCTATGATTGAAAACAATTCTGCATTGTACGTTGTAAATTTTTAATGTGTACATTCATAAATCAAACTGTTAAAAACTCAATCAAACAATTTAAGTGGCAGATCAAATTGATAGGTTAAAATACATGTCCTATTATAAGAGCTCCTGTATTGTTATTAGTAAAATATCTTTTTATGATTAAAAATAGTTTTTATTATAGTATTTTTTTGTTTGGCAAAAACGGTTAGAACCGTTTTTGTTGTTAGAACGTTTTAACCACACATATAAAAAAAAATTATAACCTCTCTTATAAACAGACTGTAACATGCCCATTTTTTTTATTCTTTTTTTAAAAAGGCGGATGGCTTAGAGCTTCATGTGTGGCCTAGCATGTTTAGAAAACTTCAAAGCTATCTTCTCCATTTGGCTGCAAAAGACAGCAAAACGAACTAAGCTAAAAGCTGAGTTAATGGGACAGTCAAAGATTCCATTTCCACAAACGCCTAATGCGCCTAAGCTGCTTTTTAACATTATTGGCCTTTTGATTCTAGTGTGTGAAAGAAGAGTATAGTTTCCTTTCGAGTAATAGATAATGAATTTATGGAAGATGGTCATATCACTGACACTTCAAGCATATTTTGACAGCTGTTTTCTTTATTTAGTAATTTGGCGAGGAAAATGCAACTTTTTGTTGGTGATGATTATCTAATTGAACTTTCAACTAAGAATTTGTGATAAAAGTGAATAAGATGTTGATACTTATCATAATAGATGACTGCTAATTAATGTAGTTGGGGTGAATAACAAAAATCTTTCTTTTGTTAGTTGAATTAATATGAGAATCTATCTTCTATTGTTTAAAAAGGAAAAAAAAATTGCTTATTCTATTGCTTTTATTATCACTAAAATTAAAAATCACGATGTTAAATCCGAAAAGCAAATAAATAATTTTGTTATGCAATGCAGGGCAAAAGTTTCTTCTCCCAAAACTAATTGTCCCCTCAAAAAAAAAAAAAGAAGAAGCTAATTTTGGATCACTTTTTGTTAGCAAAGGCTACCAATGTTTTTTTTTTTTTAATGTGATATCTTGTTAAAATTGCATTAAAACTTCCGTCAAAAAAGACATTAAAACAAGAAATATTCAAAACTAATAGAATCTAATACAAATTAAATCAAAACTTGAACCGTTCTATAAATATGCAACTTAAGGAACCACAACAATCAAATGCTATTATATCAACAAGGCGGCACTTTTTTTTTTCCTGCATTAGATTATCAGATTGTCTATTGAAAACCCTAGTAAAACGGTCCATGTTTAGTAAAATTGTTGGTCACTGAATAATATGTAATGGGCATCTGGTTTTGTCAATTGCTGAAAGTGAATAATTTTCTGATTACTCACAATATGACACATAAATAGATCATTTAGAAACTAAGACATTGTTTGGTATCAGGAAAAGGTGAAATGAATGGGAGGGTGTTCGGAAATCATAATTGCTTGGTAGGGAAAAAAAGGAGGGAATGAATTGAGTGAGAAATTTTAAGCCCCTCAAAGATTAAAAGAGAAATTCGTGCCACATTATGATAAGAGATCATTTTCCCCACCTTGACCCACTATGCATTTTCCTTCTCTATAATCAAATAAAGTCTAAAACTTGTATGTAAATTTATTGGACCTAAGTCTTAAGTAAGAAGTGGCCTTATCCTTTCCCATTAGACTCTCTTTCTTTTGAGTAAATTAGGTGGTACCACTTTTTTACCATCACTGTTATGTTCTATCCTTTACTTTTCTTTTTCTAATTAATACCACTTATTTTAGTCAAAAAAGCTAAAATGTCCTTGATAATACTTGTTTGTCGTACCTTGACCCAAAATACTCATTAGATAACACTTGTTTGCCTTACCTTGACCCAAAATACTTGTGATCAATTATGTTTTTATTCTATTTAGAAGTGATATTTTAAACTTTCTTATACAAGTGATAGATTATAAAACAATGCCACATAAGTGGTATTTCTCTAATTGACTCTTTTTGTTTTTTCATATAATACAAGGTCAGTTAACCCCCTTCAAAAACCACCCAGGCTAAACCCCCCAATATCACTAGACCAAAGAGGCTTTAGGGGATACAATTTGATCTCATGACCATAATCAACCTTTGGTTTGAGTCAAATTGTAGCATATGAGAGCTCTACACTCTAGCTCTTGTTTTAGCACTATAGCATGTGCGAGCTTTACATTGTTATTGGTTTAAATCAATGTTGTCAAACACCTTGTGCGATAGAATCCGCGCTCTCTCATATTGTCAAGGCTAAGCCCCATCCCACTTTACTCATCATTTAGCCTAATGTAGACTTTAGCATTAATCTATTAAGGTTTATTTTAATTGAAATTAATCACAAGCAATTTGCTAATCACAAGGACGGATGGAAAAGGGGCTCGGGGCCCTGGTTGCCCCATATTTTTCATAAATTTTTTTTAACATATTTAATAATAATAATAATAATAATAATAACAATAACAATAATAATATTCCTAAGACCATGCATGATTTGGCCCCCTAGATTTTTTTTCCTTTTTTTTTTCTTTCATATGGGATTTTTTTTTGTAATATATTTTTTATTTAATAATAATATCATCTAGTGACCTGAATGGTTACTTCAATCATCATGCAAGCTACCACAATCTAAAATTTCCAGCCGGTCTAGTATCCAATATAGTTCGTAGCACATTGTCCTATATTGTCTATAAATCTTATCACTGTACATCAAAGCTCAGATTTGCTGAACTCCCTCTCTCTCCAAAATTCTTTCTTCTTTCTAGAATTATTTCCCCCTCTATCTAAAATTTGAAGCTTGTTCTTAATTTTCTAGATCTTCTCTATTGTTTTTCTTATAAACTCGAATCCTATCCATAGCCCCTCAACCATCTTTCTTTCTTGCTTGTTTCTTTATTTTTTTTCTTTCTTGTTTCTTTTTCTTTGTTTTCCATGGATCCAAAGTACCATCACTTAAGAAAATAATCACTTTGCTAGAAGATTCTCAGGCAAAAATATAAATCTAGAGTCACTCGATTATAGATTCTTATGCGTTTTAGAATCCCTGGTGACGTGAGAATGCTGATTGAAGGAAAAATTCGTCCGAATGACTTCAATCAGAGAGTCGACCTTCCGAGTATGGGCACTAGTCATAGTGTGATGAGAAGAAGAGCTCGTGCCATCGACTTTAGATGTCACAAATGTGGGTGACAAACTTGTAAGGGTAAGTGTCATTCGGTTGGATTTGTGTTTGGAAATAGGGAGGACAAAATCTATTTCTACAAAGATGGGCTTTCTAAAGAGAACTTAGATGACCTCCATGCTTCTCTTCAGAACCATCCAAGTGGATATGTTCAAAGTGTAATTTCTAATCTTTGGCCTAAATTATATGTTGGAAGATAACGTCTCAGGAATCTGGCATTTAAAGACCCTGTATGTCAGTTTGTAAGAACATCAGATAGGGAGTAAATTCTTAATCCATAGAGATTGTTTGAGTGTTTCTGCAAAAAAAAAAAAAAAGTATTTTATGTTTTGAGTGTTTGTTTGTTTTAGATTCTTACAGCATATGTTAAATAATAAATTGTTTTTATTTTATCACTACAATAGTTGTTCAATATCAGTCTTTGTTTTATTTAAAAAAAATGTTACATTGTCAGATGCATCATGTGTTTGTTTCCGTTTGTTTGTTTGTAAATTGTCAAAAGTTATACAGTTAAAGTCTCGTTTGCCAAAAGTTGGTCTAATTGCATGTTAAAATTGTCAAAAAAGTGCACAGTTAAATATTTCTTACTTTTCTAAAAGTTCTACAGTAAATTGTTGTTTATAACAGCTTTTTAGATTCGGAGCTTATTTGTCAAAAAGTTGTACAGTCATGTTAGAGTGCCTTTTGTCATTTTGTTTTTAATTGTCAAAAAGTTGTGCAGTCCGAGTATCATTTTTCAAAAGTCGGTCTAATTACGTGTTTACTTTTTTAAATTTGTTTAGATTTGGTCCGACTTTCCTAACATATCTATATCTTATTCTCTCACTTTTCATCTGCACAATATCATATCATATCATATCTTCTTTTCTTACTAGCACATATTTTGTTTAAATTGTAAAGTAATCTCCCATCACCTACCTGTCTAACTCCTTAGTCCTTTGGCATTTATATGATCTTTAAGATATCATTGAGGACTCAGTGTTTTAGGTAGAGCGGACTTAAAACAAAAACCCAAAAAAATAAAATAGTTAAAAAAGAAAAGATTTAGTCTGTCTTAGAAACCAAACATGTTTTCCTCCCATTCATCTAGAAAAATCGATACCATTTGTGTTTTCTGTGGTTTCAGTCTTGGTAATGGTAGAGTTTATTTAGAAGTCGCGGAACATTTATGACAAGTCTTGGCACATAGGAAGATTAACTTGATTTATGGGGGAGATAGCTTAGAGCACATTCTAGGGGTAGTCATATCGTAGGAATTATACCTTATTTCATAGCTAAAGGGAATCACTATGGAAAAACCATAAGTAAGGAAGAGAGAATTTTAGACATCTCTAAGCCTCTTGAAAACATGATCCATAACTCTGAAGCTTTCATTGTATTAACTGGTGGTTTAGGCATTCTTGAAGAGTTATTCATAGTTGCTAGTAGGAATTTGTTGGGCATTCGCTTCAAACCTGTAGGTCTTTTGAATATAAATAGTTTTTATGATGGTCTTTTAATATTTTTAGATTACGCTATGGAACAAAATTTCATTGTAGAGTCAGGGAGACAAATCTTTGTTAACGCTTCAATAGTTGAAGACCTGCTTGACAAAATACAAGTCATTCATCTAGAGTCCAACACTACAGCATCTAAGCTTGATTGAATGAAAAAAAGTAGGAAGCGACAACTGGATTTGAACATTCCCCTATAATCTTTTGGTTTTACTCATAATTGTTCGTCTGTATTTCTTGTGTCCTAAATAACCGTTCTCCTCCATATCTTGTATTTTTATTGTGACATGTTGCTGTTAAAACGTTTAGATTTAATGACTCTAGTATCGCGATGGCTGATATTACAAAGTAACTAATATTCTTAAAACGCATCTGGTTTAAGATTCGATTATTTTTATCTATACTTCTGTAATCTCTATGCATATATAGTTAGGATAGCTACTTATATTAAGTATTTTGTATTCTCAAAATGTATTTATATCATATCTGTAAATTCTCTGTATATTATTTTAATAAGTGTTTTTAATATAAATACTTATATTGTTTATTATATTATTGGTATTATGCAATACAACATATTTAATTAAATTATAAATCACAGTATAAAATGATAAAAAGATTAAAAAATAACATGTTAAACATATATATTTTTCTTGATATATGTTAATTATTTTGATAAAAACATACATGATCCCTGATTCAAAATCCGGGCTCCACCACATGTAATCACAATTATATTGACCAATCTCAATTTGGCATTGGAAGAAGCAAAAGTCCAAGCCGTCAATAGCACAATGAGAAGGAATTTCCTATCATCCCCACCCACAGAACGCACAAACAAAATATTCCCACCAATTATGCAAATATTCAAAAGCAATCCCTATTATATTTTTTTATTCAAAAGTTCTCCTTTTCTCACTCTCTCCCTCTGTCCATTCATCTCTCTTTCTCTTGTCTCTCTCTCCCATAACCCACAACAAACCAAAACCAGCTTCGTACCCAAAGCCAAAATCCATGGTGGCTGCTGCTTCTTCTTCTTCTTCTTCTTCTTCTTAGCTCAGCATTTCCAAAAAAAAAAAAAAAAGAGAAAAGAAGAGAAAAAAAAAATAGTAATAATTATAATTATAATAATAAGGAAAAGAAAAAAAAAAGAAAAAAGAAAAGCCAAAGGTTTTGGCTTTGTATTATTGTGACGATTACTGGAAAATTCGAGGCAGATCAATCGGAGACCTAACAAAGAACTGAAGATCAGTTTGAAAAAGTTTCGCCTTTTCGACTTTCGATTTGAGAATTTTTTCCATGTTTTGATGGATTCAGATCTGAGTTTCTTTCTGTTCGTGTGAAGAAATCTTAGCATTTGGATTTTTTTAAGTTTTTTTTTATAATTTCTTTTTTGGGTTCCATTGATTGAGATTTGAACTTGTGATGATTGGTTAGATTGGATTGAGGTGATCTCAGAATCTCGGAATCTGAGAATCTAATCCTTTTTTAGATTTGGTTTTGGTTCGAGCATAAAATTTGATTTTATTTCGATTCTTTTGAGCCTGTTATTGAATCGGAAAAGGGAAAAAGATTTCTTGTTTTCTCCGATTGTTGATCGGTCGGAGCTCGGACGAGCTCGTAATGGATTACGACGATTTCCGCGCGATATTGGACAGCTCGGGAGTTGACGTATGGACGTTCATCGACACGGCGATCGCTGTCGCCGCCATGGATTACGGCGCTGAGCTGAGGCAGCGGAGAGACGGAATCGTCGAGAGGCTCTACGCTACGAGCTCCTCGTCGTCTTCGGCTCCTGATAATCATCATCGTCCTCCTTGCCATTACGACGGCCGGCTGGAGGCCGCGAAGAGCTCCGGCGAGAAGGAGAGAGTCTCGCCGTCGACGCCGCAGTCGATCGACAACAGAGAAAACAGCGATAACGACGGCGATGGCCTGGATCCATATGGAGGCTTGTTCGACGATGAGCAGAAGAAGATTCTAGAAATCAAGGAGCAACTTGAAGATTCTGACCAGGTTTTACTTCTCTTAATTCTCTCTGTTTTCTTTTTCTTTTCATTTAATTGATTTTTTATTTTTTATTTCAGATTTTTACTGTTTTTTTTTTTTTTCTCTTTTTTGTGTAGTCCGAAGAGACATTGGTTGAATTGCTTCAGAGTCTTGCTGATATGGATATAACATTCCAAGCTCTCAAGGTAATCATAATTAATTATAATAATTCTTGGAAAACAGTTAACCGTCTTTTAATTTATTGTTTGATTGAAAATTTTTAATTTTTTGTTTGAGAATTTGGGATTGTGATATTGTAGGAGACGGATATTGGGAGACATGTGAATCGATTGAGGAAGCATTCGTCGAATGAAGTCAAGCGATTGGTGAAGCAAGTTGTCAGGTTTTTGAATGAGCTCAATCTCAACTTCTTGAAACTTGTCTATTTGATTTGTTATCATTATATTGAACTGATAATAAAGATTGTTTGTTTATCAGGAAATGGAAGGATACTGTGGATGAATGGGTGAAACTAAATCAACCTGGTGAACATGCATCAAGTTCTCTCATGGGTACCATTTAATGAGTCTCTCTTTTTGGGAAAAAGATGAAAATATTTGCATTCAGGCATTGAATTGGAGAGTTTATACGAGTTCTAATTTGGTTCTGACTGGTTGCAGATGGAGACTCACCCCAACAGAAAATTTCCCAAAATGGTCACCACCAGGTTGAATTAAAAAAGAAAAAAAAACCCTCTTCTTTGCTAATTGTTTTGTTTCTTCTCTGACGCAATGTTTTGGCAAATTCTGAGTTTTTTCTACAATTAGCTTGCTAATATATTCTGTTTTTGCCCATTTGATTTTCCTTCTTAGGTTCCTGATTTTGCATACTCTCCAAATCCACAGAGTGAGTACTTAGAACCAGATTCCTTTCATCTTTCCCTGACAGTTTCCTTGTTTTGCAATTTAACCCATCTGGTTTTTTTTTTTTTTTTGGAATTATTCTTGTTGCTAAAACAGATGGGAGTTCTGGGTCAGACAAAAACAATTCAGAACAAGAACGCAAGCCCAAAGCAGTTCCTCCTCCTCCAAGGAGAGAAGCTCCACCAAAACCCATGACTCCATCAGTAGTCCCTCACTCCACTCACTCTGCTCCTCAAAATGTATGGATTCCAAATTAGAGTCCCCTAACTCTATGTTTGGATGCTGAAAATTGGAGGGAAGAAAATATAAAAATTTTGAGGCCTTTTATGCCTTCCAAAAACATAAAGAAAGAAACCCCAACTCAACTGTTGCCCCAAATAGTTGAAACCTTAGCCTAGTTGTTGAGTAGAGTTGTAAGTCCCCCCTCAGGTGCTTAACAATGTGAACTTCTTTAAATGACAAAATGGCAGCAAACGATCCATTTTGGGATTATACTGAGTTAAATTTGTTGACACTTTCAGAGACAGAGGGAACAACAAAGGGAGAGCAACTTTGACTCGGAAAAGCTGGCTTCGGCGAGAAAACGGCTTCAAGAAAATTATAAAGAAGCTGAAAATGGTTTGCCAATTTTCTTTTGGTCTTTTTCAATTTTACGCACTATTTTCTAGTTTGTTAGTTATCATTCATTTGTGTACTTGTTACTGATTGTTAGCATTATTTTTTTGCTTTGTGCATTTCTATTGAAGCTAAAAAGCAAAGAACTATCCAAGTGATGGACATCCATGAGATCCCAAAACCAAAGGCAAAAAATGCTTTCTTTCCTAAGAACAAAGGTGGGGGAGGAGGTGGTTCTCTGGGCAGACGCTGGTGAAGTAATTTGATTATTTCCTTCAAAATTTGGGCTTGCGAGGGGGGGGGGGGGGGGGGGGTGGGTTGGGGCTGCTTTTTTAGATCTGTGACGGACCTCGGGAATTGAAAAATCGAATTACAAAAGTGGACTCCTTTTCTAGTTGACAAAAAAAGGACTCCTGTTTTGGCCCCTTTTTTCCTTTTTTTGCTCTCCTTTTTTTTTTTTTTGTAATAAGAAATCCAAATTTGCTCAATTCATACACCCGTCTGTGGTGAAAAATGGAGCCAACATGTACATATGTGACCAATGAGTTGGAAAGAGGAGGGGCTTATATGTTATTTTTTTTAGAGGAGGGCTTATATGTTATTCTGTGATAGTTTGGGGGTAAATTTAGGAAATGAAAGAAATTCTCTTTTTGGTTTCGGATAAGACAATGTCGTTGATCAAGCAGTCTCTTTTTCTCTCTGTTTAACGCAATTTAAGGGAGAACGGATTGTCATGGGCCCATGGGCTGGTGGGTGTGGGCCCTGTTGGAGCTGTGTTAGAATCAAATCTGTGGTTGGTGCCAAAGGGGTAATGGGAGTTTGCAGTGTTTGGGCCCTTTACCACAGCTTCTGATTGTCTTTTAGTCGATAGAAAAGAAACAAAAGAGTATAAATGTTTAGAATTATATTTTTAAAAAAGTTTTAATAAATAAAAATAATTTTAATATTTTTTAGAAGTTATAAAAATTTGATATTTAACCTTATATTGTATTTTATTAATATTTTAATATAAGTTTTAAAATGTATTTTAGAAGTATGTTTTTACAAAGTTATATTTTTTGGATTTGAGAAGAAGTATTTTAATTTCCTCCAAATTTTAACCATTAATTTTTAATATAACATTACACAACTAGTGGGTGTATTTTTTTTTTAAAAAGCTCAATTGAACTAGTGGCCAATTCGCAACTTGTATAGGTGCATGTATCCAAGTACCTTTAGAAATGATTATTTATTTATGTTAAACATTACGATATGTTGGGACCACCACTTTTGTTGTCTTTTCAATTTTTCCTTCTTTTTTTTTTGGGAAATATCATTCTAATGCCATGTAAATTTCCATTCTATTGATAATCTGTTTGGTATTATCTAGTTCTAGCCAATTTTTTAATTAAGAATAGTATAAAGTTTTCACATACTACAGTAAAAGTAAAAAAATTGATATAGTATAATGCTTTCACATGTTATAGTGTTTACAGTTTTAATCATCATGTGAAACACCCTATAAGTTAAGATTCTTGGTATTGAATTTAAAATATATAAAAACTTGAAATAACAATTTTACTTTAGGGCGTCTATTGACACCCTTTATTTTACTTTTTATATCCCTTTTTTAAACTAGCACTCTTTTTACTTGTCACACCTGTTTAAATACCAAAAAAAAATCATTACACTTAAATAATTTTTTTTTTGTTCTTTTTCCATCCACCAACCCAATAAACCAAATATAATCCTTTTCCAAGGAGACTTTCATTTTATTTTCAAGTTAAAAGTTTTTGAGCCTTTTCAGCGCATCTTTGCCCTTCAGGCAATTTCATTGTGATGTTACCCGAATGGCCTTCCTAAACCGTTGTTTCCACAATGGCTTTTCATATTCGAATACTTTGGACAATTGAATATGTCGTTTCATCAAACCATGTCTGGAATCAAATATAATTGTCGCAACATCACTTAGCAAACAAATACTTTAAGTCGTAGTTGGTTTCTCTTTTCTCCCATTGTTTTCAAATTTTTTTTTTGTTCATCTGTCTCCTTTCAACGATTAAAAAAATTGAAAACAAAAATGAGAATTTTGAAGAAAAATAAACAACTTACTTTTTCATGGGGAAGCTCTTGACTGTAAAAATCTCTCCATTTTTTTTAAAAAAGGTAAGGTACAATAACTTATTTTTAAGATGGGGTGTGTGATGAGTATTAATTTAAAATATTTTTGTCTTTAAAGGTAATTTTATCAATGGACAATATAGCAAGAAAATTCTTTTTAAAAAAAAAAGTTGTGTGAAAAGCAAAATGAGAGGTGTCAATAGACACCTCCTTTTACTTTTCTTAGTTTAATTTCTCTTTTCAACAGTTTTTTAAAGGATAAAAACCGGAGATGTTATTAGAAAAAAAAATGCTTCATTTCTAAAAAGAAAATACAAATCCCTTTTTCCTTAAAGAAAATTTTTTAGACTGGAAGGATAAAAACATCATTTTATATCACTTGGATGGTTTTTTTTTTTTTTTTTAATATCATACCTTAATGGAAATTTCAAACTTAAACAATAAACTTCAATGTAGTAAATTAAAATTTTCCCTTTTACTTTTCTCATTTGAGGTTACCATTTTTCAAACATTTTTCTTTCCCTTTCTTCAATGTGAAATTCAAAAGAAGCTTTGCAAGACTAGGCTAAGCCTTTGAATCTTGACCGTTACATTTACAAGGAGTTTGGAAGAGAAATTGGAATTGAAAATATTAGTTTGAAAACTGTATCATGTGAAAGATTTGTTAAAAACTAAATCAAACCAAATTCTACCAAGATCGTTCATGTTAAATCATTGAGAGAAATAATTCTAAATTGCGGAAGCGTACCTTGATTCATGATCTTGGATTGTTGTGGGTTATTGTCTTCCAATCCAATACGTATACCTTGAGATTTTCTTTGAAGATGGAATTTCAGAGAAAACAGGAAGAAAAGAAACGTACGTACGGATTGGAGACCATAACCAGAATAAATAACTTTAGTCATTTCAATGTATTTTCAGTTTTGCCCATCATAAAATCTAGAAATTACAAATTAGTATCTACACATATATTATTAATAATAATAACCCATACTTTATATTAATACCCAAAAGCCTTTCAACTTTATCTTAATTATATCACTTTAATTTAGGCTTTACCTTAAGATAGCATTAAACAACACATTTAAATACATATGTAGGCCCACATGAAAAATTAATTTCCAACAATCCCCCACTTGGGCCACATATGTTTCTTTGCAAAAAAATGTGTTTACCTTAATGAGCTCAACTTTTGCTATCACAAATAAGGGTATTTCTGAACAATCTCGTCCATTGATCATACCAACATAGGACCAAAACGGTCTTTGTCACAAATATAACGTGACTAGACCCATCAATGATCACACATATCGATATAACCAAATGACATAGATCAAGTATGGATGTGTAGCATGGAAATTACATGCAAAGTGATCTAAACATGTCTATTTCTAACTGGTCCTACCTTATACCTTAATGAGATCAAAACCGTACCAAAATCAGAGTGTAAGTAAACTGTATTCTTTATTTCTGTAGAAAACATATACAAACACACAATGTCTATATATAAAGAAAATTAGCATTCAAATACAAACTCCCACTAAAACTGCATTTCATCAAATAACTGAACACCCATGTGAGCAGTGTGCTCTTGAAAGACCTTGGGCAGAAGCCCTTTTGTAAGCGGATCCGCTATCATGGAGTTTGTACCAATATGTTCTATAGACACTTGACCACTCTGAACTCTTTCTTTAACAACAAGAAACTTAATCTCTATATGCTTTGACTTTGAAGAGCTCCTGTTGTTGTTGGAATATAAGACTGCAGATTTATTGTCACAAAACAACTTAAGTGGTCTTTCTATACTTTTCACAATCCACAGCCCAGTGACAAAGTTTCGCAGCCATATTCCATGATTGGATGCCTCATAACATGCTATAAATTCTGCCTTTATAGTGGAAGAAGCTATGAGTGACTGCTTAGTACTCCTCCAAGAAATAGCTCCTCCAGCAAGCAAAAAAATATAGCCCGAAGTGGATCGACGACTATCTTGACATCCAGCAAAATCTAAATCTGAGTAACCAATGATCTTGAGTTGGTCTGACCTTCTATATGTAAGCATGTGATCTTTTGTTCTCTGTAAATATAGCATAATCTGTTTGGCTGCTTTCCAATGATCCATTCCAAGGTTACTCAAATATCTATCCAATAATCCAACAATGTATGCTATATCTGGACGAGTACAAACTTGAGCATACATTAGACTCCCAACAGCTGATGCATATGGGATCTTTTCCATTTCCTTAACCTCAAGGTCGTTCTTGGGACACTGACTTAAACTAAACTTATCTCCTTTAGCCACAGGGGTATCTCCTGGTTTACAATCCTGCATGCCAAATCTTTTAAGCACCTTTTCAATATAGCTCTTTTGTGACAACCCAAGTATACCCCGAGAGCGATCTCGGTGTATTTTAATTCCTAACACAAAAGAGGCGTCACCAAGATCTTTCATTTCAAATTTCTTTGATAGAAATCTCTTGGTTTCGTGCAATAAGCCTATATCATTGGTGGCAAGTAGTATATCGTCAACATATAATACTAGGAGAATACACTTACTCCCACTGAACTTATGGTATATGCAGTCATCTATAGTGTTCATCTTGAAACCGAATGAGACTATCACTTGATGAAATTTGTAACACCATTGACGAGAAGCTTGCTTAAGCCCATAGATGGATTTCTTTAATTTGTAAACCATCTTCTTTGGGTCTCCCGACTCAAAGTTTTCTGGCTGCACCATATAGATCGTTTCATCAATGTCACCATTTAGAAATGCCGTCTTAACATCCATCTGATGTAGCTCAAGATCAAAATGTGCTACAAGTGCCATAATTGTCCTAAAAGAGTCTTTCGTTGAAACTGGAGAGAAAGTCTCTTTATAATCAATGCCTTCCTTTTGAGTAAAAGCCTTTAGCGACAAGACGAGCCTTATATCGCTCTTCATCACCCTTCGAATCCCTCTTGGTTTTAAATATCCATTTACAACCAATGGGCTTCGCACCTTTAGGCAATGGAACGAGATCCCAAACGTCATTGTCCTTCATAGACTTTATCTCATCCTTCATGGCATCCATCCACTTTTGAGAGTTTGAACTATGCATGGCTTGACGGACATTGATCGGATTATCATCCATCAATCCAACACTTTCATCATGTTCTTGGAGAAATACTATGTAATCATCTAGGAATAGCACTTCTCCTCTCTTTAGTGGATCTCCTTAATGACACAAGTTCCTGAGGTTCTGGTTCTTGAGGTTGTTGAGTTTGTACCTGAAGGGGTTGAATGACTATGTCTGGTTGTTCTTGATATGCAACTTGATCAATGTCAGGGATAGAAGCTTGAACATTATCAAAAGTAATTGTAGGAATAGGAACCAATCCCTCTTGTACAAGAGGAACAGGATCAAATTCATCCTCAAAGACAAAGTCTCTAACCTTATTTCTCCCCCCAAACTCAACATCCTCAAAGAATGTTGCAATTCCCGTCTCAAAAATAGCCTTAGTAGTGGGATCATAAAATTTATAACCCCTTGACTGTTTAGAGTAACCAATGAAATAGCAGCTCATTGTCTTGGAGTCCAATTTCTTTTCATTGGGCCTATAAGGCCTTGCTTTTGCTGGACAATCCCAA
This sequence comes from Artocarpus heterophyllus, assembly GCA_025403435.1. Taxonomy (NCBI): domain Eukaryota; kingdom Viridiplantae; phylum Streptophyta; class Magnoliopsida; order Rosales; family Moraceae; genus Artocarpus; species Artocarpus heterophyllus. The sequence goes on along the minus strand of CM046327.1, from coordinate 3,933,888 downwards.
GTATGTAAATACTTCAGACTAGGCCTTTTGCTAGTCCAAAGCTCATAAGGTGTTTTAGCTGCTGCTTTTGTTGGTACTCTGTTGAGAATATAAGCTGCAGTCTTTAGTGCTTCACCCTAGAGGGATTCAAGTAAGGTGGAATGACAAATCATACTCCTCACCATATCCTTAAGTGTCCGATTTCGTCTCTCAGCTACACCATTCATGCTAGGTGAACCTGGCATGGTATATTGAGGGACTATCCTGCATTCCTCTAGGAATTTAGCAAAAGGTCGTGGACGTTGTTCACTTGATCCGTCATATCTACCATAGTATTCACCACCACGGTCAGATCTGACGCCCTTAATTCTTTTACTGAGTTGAAGCTCAACTTTAGCCTTATATGATTTGAACACGTCCAAAGTCTGTGACTTCTCATGTATGAGATATAGGTAGCCATACCGGGAGTAATCATCTATAAACGATACAAAATATTGTTGACCATTCCATGAAGCCACAGAAAATGGTCCACAAATATCCGTATGTATCAATTCTAAGACATCCGTAGCTCTATTGGCACCCAATCCCTTTTTGTTTGTCTGTTTCCCTTTAATACAATTAACACAAGTTTCAAAATTTGTAAAACTGAAGGAATTAAGAATTCCATCTGACACAATTCTTTCCATCCTTTTTCTTGAAATATGTCCTAATCGCTTATGCCATAATACAATGGAATTCTCATCGGTTAATTTACGTTTTATGCCACGAGAACTAACATGTAAGGTTTCATTATAAGAAGCAACTGTATCAAGCAAATATATGTTATCTTGAAATGATAAAGAAACGGTACCAACAATATTTGAATTTAAAGAAAGACTAAACTGACTATTTCCAAATGAACAATAGTATCCAGATTTGTCCAAAGCAGAAATAAAAATTAAATTTTGCCTAAACAATGGTACAACAAAAGTGTCTTTCAAATCCAAATAATAACCAGAACTTAACAATAACCTAAAATGCCCTATTGCTTCAACTTCTACCGATTTTCCATCTCCCACATAGATGAATCTTTCAGCATCAATTGGCTTTCGGTAGCTCAGGCAACCCTGCATAGACACACTTATATGAGTAGTGGCACCTGAATCAATCCACCAAGTGTGTCTTGGCACTGAGTTAAATTAACCTCAGAACAAACCAAATTGAGAAGCGTACCTTTCTTTGCACGCCAAGCGTGATACTTGGTGCAAACCTTCTTCATATGTCCAGGTTTACCACAAAAGAAACAACTATGATTTTCATCCTTACCCTTATGTTGCTTCTTTTGTGCTGGATCTTTAGCAGCTTCATTACTTTTCTTTCTTTTCTTCTTCTTATCCTTAGAGGTGCTAGCCAAGTGAGCACTTTTAGTCTTCTCTTGCTTCAGTCTTTCTTCCTCTTGCACACAATAAGAAATTAACTCATTAAGAGTCCATTTCTCTTTCTGGTAGTTATAACTGATCTTGAATTGGCTGAATTGTGCAGGAAGAGAAATCAAGACAAGATGCACTAGAAGATCCTCAGAAATTTCTAGATCTAGTGTCTTTAATCTTAAAGCCAGATGAGACAGTTCCATAATGTACTCCCTTATGTTTCCTTTTGCTTTGTACCTCATTGAAATCAGGCTCGCCAAAAGCGTGCTTGTTTTAGCCTTATCATTCTTTGCAAAGCATTTCTCAATGGCTTCAAGGAAACCCTTGGCAGTAGTGACCTCATCAGGCACAGTGCCCCTGAAGACTTCTGGAATGCCTCTCTTAATGATCATCAGACTCATTCTGTTAGAACGATCCCATCTTTCAAGTTCCTTTTTATCCTCAGCGGAACTAGAATCCGTAATAGTGGGACGTTCAACCCTTATGGCTAAGTCCAGATCTAGGCAACTGAGAATGATCAACACATTCTCTTTCCAGCCCTTGAAGTTAGTCCCATTCAGCATAGGAATAGAATTAATACTTGCAGATATCGAGGAAGATGATGCTACAGCTGAACAAAGAACAAAATCACATATTCACATAAGAGTTCACATAAAACAACCAATAAAATTCAAACAATAATTAATCCCATCACAAGAAACCCGTAACAACATTAATATTTAGTCTTTGGACAGAAATATTAACTTGTAAGTGGTATTCTTGGTGTAGTGATCAAATATTAATAATAAATCATATCAAATAATAAGTTAATCTTTGGATCTACTTATTATTTATATGCTAAAAATAACCCTATAATTGTTACATATTTATCACCACAGGTATGAATTTAATTTGGCCAAATATTAAGCTTCCTTTGGGCCGATTAATATTCGCATGAATTAAATTCACACAACCATCTTAATATCACAAATTAATTAACATCCACAAAAGAGGCTACTTTGGCATCTTATTAGTTCAATTAATTAATTTGATAAAATTAATAATCTAAAAACACAATTTGAATTTTAAAGTTGCATCCAAAATTGACCCAAAAAATAAAAAAATAAAAATGTCAACTTGGTCAAAGTCAACAGTCAAAGTTGACCTTTGACCTTGACCGGGTCAAAGGGGACTAGGGTTGGGTTGTGGACCTAGGTCAGGTTAACCCAACCCGGATCCACTTCCAGGCCCCCCCTTCTCCTTATTTTTTATTATTATTATTTTTTAATTTCAGGTCACTTAGGGGTTGAGCCCTTGGGTGTCCAACTGGTCACGGGCCTCTGTGGCCCGTGCAACCAGTTGCAAGTTCTGGGCCGAAGCCCAGAACCTTCCTCACGCCCAAGGGGTCACGACCCTTGGGTACCAACGCCAGACGGTTGGCTCCGTCGACCGTCAGAGACTTCGCAGGCTGCCTGCATCGGGGCTCTGCTCTTCGGCTAGACCTGTCGACGCCCCCCAGAGAGTTTTGACACCGGCAATGGAGCAGTTGGCCGCCGGCCAAAGCCCAGAACTCTCCCTTTTGGCTAAACCACATCGCCGACTGAACAACGACTTTTGGCCGCTGATTTCTCTCCTTCGTAGCAGCCAGAGACCACGGCTTGTCCTTTCCGGCGTCGCCTAATGGTCGCGGCTAGATTTCCTTGTCGGCGGCAGTGAGATTGCCGCTGGTAATCCCACGGGTTACTTCACTCATATTCATGAAATCGTATCTTCAAAACTAGATTTCATCGTTTTCTTTTTTTTTTTTTAATAAATTGAATGCAGCCTTGTTGCATGAAAGAAGGAAAGAAAAAACAAAAGTTCAACAATTTTGCACAGCAACCATAATTAATTCCACAGATGTATGTACACGTATCCATATTGAACAAAAAACAGAATGAACCTTATTCAACCGAACCTTATTCAACTGAAACTTTTGAGAAAAATTTCTCAATAATTCAACATGAAATCGCTCTGATGCCACTTGTTAGAAACCAAATCAAACCAAATTCTACCAAGATCGTTCATGTTAAATCATTGAAAGAAATAATTTTAAATTGCAGAAGCGTACCTTGATTCATGATCTTGGATTGTTGTGGGTTATTGCCTTCCAATCCAATACGTATACCTTGAGATTTTCTTTGAAGATAGGATTTCAGAGAAAACAGGAAGAAAAGAAACGTACGTACGGATTGGGGACCATAACCAGAATAAATAACTTTAGTTATTTCAATGTATTTTCAGTTTTACCCATCATAAAATCTAGAAATTACAAATTGGTATCTACACATATATTATTAATAATAATAACCCATACTTTATATTAATACCCAAAAGCCTTTCAACTTTATCTTAATTATATCACTTTAATTTAGGCTTTACCTTAAGATAGCATTAAACAACACATTTAAATACATATGTAGGCCCACATGAAAAATTAATTTCCAACAAGATTCACACTATAACTATTTTTTATTTTTTTATTGTAGCTACTAAGAGCTTTATCCTGTTTGTTGGTTCCAACTGAGATGTCAAAATAAAGGCTTGTGAATTTTCATAATAAACACAATATTTTGAAACTAGTTTTTGAAAATGCCATTCATATTTGAAAATTGTTATATCATTTAAAAAAATAATACTTAGATAGATGAGAGAAAGAAGAGAGAGTCGAGAGAGTGATAGGGTTTGTCTATTTGAATCAATTAGAAAAAGAAAAAAGGTTAAAATAACTCACATTAAATATTTTTAAAAAATTAATATTAGTAGTAGCACAACTACTGTTTGAAACTTATTATGTCATTAAAAAAATATTTAGACAGATGAGAGAGAAAGAGGACGATATAGTTGAGAGAATATTAGAGTTTTTTTATTTGAATTAGTTAAAAAAGAAAAAAAATTTAAATAACTGACATTGATTATTTTAAAAAAATTAATATAAGTAGCTGTATGATATAACTTTTTTAAAGCCTGACATGAATGAAGGCATGTTTTAAATGTGCAGTATAAATCTATGGCTCACTTATAATTTAAAAAATCAAATAATCCAATGATTTATTGTTTTTAAAAATTTCACGTTAAAATAAAAATCCGACAATGATGAATTGCCTCTTACAAAGAAAAGTAGAAAATAAAAAACAATCACAATAAGAACGACATTCCCTTTTTGTCAAAAGTTGCTCTCTAGTTAACCTTGAAATAGAAATTCTTTCGTTTGCTAAGTTGACGTAGACATTCAGCACTTAGAAGCCCAACTTCTAGGCAAACATAACTCCAAGATGGTTAAAGAAATAAATCATCCAAATCCAGTAGGCAGCATTCTCGATTTTTACTTAAGAAACTACACGAACTTGCGGTTAAGGGCTGCAATAGTGTACCAGCCTGCTAGATCGAGTAATATTAATATGAGATGATTACAAAAACGACAGTTTCAATGGTAGGAACTACTATTTTTCATTAAGAGCTTCCCCACCAAAAGCTAATATGCCTTCATCCACCTTGACCATCTTCCGTCCTTTCGTTTTAGAATGAAACGAGTTTTAAACTAACGTAGAAACGAATCATTTTTTATAGAACGGATTCCCATGGCATTAGAGTGAGAACTATAAAAGCAAAATAGACCCAATGAAAGGAACTGCTGTTTTAGTTGTTCGATTAATTCTTCGACAATTTGACTTGAAGTGTTCTAAAAAGAAATACAGTGTACTACATAGAATTGCTCCTAATCATGAATTAGGTCCAAAATTTTATGTAAAAAGTTTGCTCTTTGGCCAAAATGGTCTTTTTAAATAAATAAACAAACAAACAATGTTACTTGCACGTTTGGAATTTTGCTTCATTCCCAAATGGGCAAATACATAAACTTGTATAACGAAGGATGCATCCTTAAATTTAGAGACCCATACTTCCTTTTCCTCTCTATCACTACTGTAGTTTCCCATTTTGCAATTTTTACTTCCAAAATAATACTAGAAATAACAAAATGAAATTGAATGTAAGCCTAATCTCAAAACAATGACAATACTATCTCCTAGAATTACCATAAAATTTTTCTTCAGTGTAGAATTAATCACCTGAATTCCAAGCCCCTGCCACGAATAAGAAACAACAATTTGTGTGATCAGCTTGGTCTCACTCACACATAGCCTTGGGCTTCCTTGGCTTTTCCAAAACCCCGTTAACGAGCTGCTCATTACTTTCATTACTATCCTGGTCTGTAACAAAAGAGTATATCTTCTGAGGCCTACGCTTCCTCCCTTGGCTCTTCAAAGATGTCTCACCCTTGGCACCAGCTACAAATGAATCACATAACTCGGCTTTTTCTGCTACCAAATCACTTACTCCATCTGCATTCTCTTGCTTGTGCTTGCAATTGTCGCGGCCTCGCTGTACCATTTATCGAGGATTAGAAGTAGAGAGTTGGTTTCCTTGTCCACACTGCCCTTCCTACTCACTTCTGTGCCGCTTGCAGGAAATGTTTCTCCTGAATCAGAAAATTCATCGTCCAAAACGGCAGGTTCATAATCAAAGTTGTTCTGGTTCTCCTCCAATTTGGCCAAGCTCTTCCTTGAGGCTGATCCCGGTTCAACTTTGCGGAACTTCATGGAGACAACGGGCCCTGGTTCTTCAAACGGATAGTCAACATCATCACCTTTGATTCATTGGATAATTCAATATCTGAGGCTACTATATCACTGATATTTTCTTGCTTATTGTGGACACTAGTTTCCAAGCTCACAGTGTTGGAGGTGTTATTAGAAGGAATAAGATGACCGGACTCCAGTTTCATGCGAGACATTGTGCCCAATAGGGACGCAAATTTTCGAAACCAAGCTTCTGTGGACTAAGATGATATCTATACTTTTCGAGGAAATGTTTTCTGAAGGAGCCTTCAAAAAATCCTTTCGGATGCCCTTTTAGCATCTCATTTACAAGCATTTGACAGTCGGCCAATACTCCATTCCCAGACTTCACTTGAAGTTTACAATTGGTGTAAGAAGGCACAACACAAAAAACATTCCCAGATTTTCCTTCTCCATCATGTTTTGGTATTCTCTCTGAGTTGGATTGTGATCTGCCTGAAAAAATAGGACTCAATGTATTCGAGCGATCCAAAGACAAACTCGTTCCGACCTGAGTGTGTTTAAAAGGGAAAACTTCCAAGGGGCACTCTTCCACCCGCTTCTTCTCTAATATTAGTAAATCGACTAAGTGGAGTAGGTCATTTTCCCTGAGAGATTGAAGATATGTGGGTCCTTTTCTTTGTAGATCGTGAGCCTGTTGGAAACAAAGTGCGCAGCGGAATTTTAAAAATTTTTCATCAGAGTAATTTCCAAAACATAAGTTTGACATGTTATATGTATAAATTAAACAGATCTTACTAACCACAGTGTGCCAAAGAACCTCCGCAATCCGTGTAGAGAAGTAACGTTCTAGAAGAGCCTCAACCAACTAGTCTTCTTTGTTATTCTCTATCCACAACCGGAGTGAGTGTGGGCTCACACGTACAGCTCTTCCACTGGTGACTCTCCTTCTAACCAATAGAGAGAACCCAAAGCTAGTGTTCGTGATTTGTGAACAAAAGCTCTCAGGGAGTTTTCAGATGCTCACTAGAAGAGTATCACTCTTAATCTCTCAAATTGATCTGAGTAAATCATGAGACTCACTCCCTTTTTATACCTATTGGTCCTGGGGTCAGTCCACATCAGATTAGGTCTCAAAAACTCGAAACAGAATCAAGTTTGGATCAATATCTGATAAGATCCGCGTGAAAACGCGTAATCTTATCTACCGTTGATCGGCAGGCCAAACATTCTGATCGGTAGGCCGAACAGGCCAGTTCGGCAGACCGACCACGTCATCCAGCAAGCCGAACTCCCGAGAAAAAATTTCCCGAATCTTTTATTTTCCACCCGAGATTCTAAAGGATAAAGTCTCAGTTTTGATTCAAATAACTCAATAGAGAAGTTATCTGATCAAAACAAACTTTATCAAGATAATCTCTAAGAAAATAAATCAATTCACATCAATTTTACAAGTTTAACTTGTTCTAATTTGTCCAAAATTAAAACAACCGATAAACAGACAAAAATTATCTGATCGCAATAATTCAACAAGTTTATCTTGAACTAATTTCTTACAAAATTAATTCAACCGATAAACAGACATGAATTATTTGATTCTTACAAATTTTAAACCAATATGATAAATCCGACATAAGTCACAAATTATTGAAAAAGCACGCCGTGTCGTTACAGGATTTTGTGAGCTAGCAAAGGGGACCAAAATGGACCTATAAAGTTCAAGCTCATGATAATTATGAAACCCAATATCCCAGATATACATTTCACAATTACCAACTCCAACGCTACTCCACTAAAAGCTTGGAGCTGTACTCTCGAACTTTATAGAATTACGAAGCTCGTGTAGCTAAGTCTCCATGACATATCATAGTGTATCGCATCCCCATATGATTATCCATAATAGGCTTAAGGACAAGTTCTGTCTTACCTTCCCGATTATTTTTATCTTACGTTCCATTGTCTCACCATTAGAAAACTTACCATCCAAAGATAGTATACCATTCGGTTACATCTATGTATCCAAATGGTTGAGCGCTCCAGTTTTCCAATTACAGGACAACGCATATAAGAGGATATCATTACTCCTAAAGAGGAGCTATGGATTCCATATCTATGAATAACAAGTCTACGCTATCAAGAGTCATGCCTCCAATGTACCGGCATGCATACCACTATAGAGATGTGAGAGTCACCCATTGGTACATCAAAAGACACAAGTCGAGACAACGGGCCCACTATTCATCTCAGGATTAAGATACAATACAAATGACTGTCTAATGTGAATTGATTTGCCAAGACAGAATTATTAATCCAAATCAATTCACTTTATATCCCGATCCAACACATCGTCACCTATGACAACGTGCCAATGTTTCTATTCACGGAGTCCAACTCCGATGGCCAAGACAAGCCATCTCCCAAAAGGGATATAGACAACATAACAATCTTTACATGAATAAAACGCCAAACTTTATTCCCTCGATTGCGGATCATATGTTTTAGACCGTCACCTTAAGAATCGTATCTACCGCATAATCATCCCATCATATGCCCAATTCTTAAGGTTTAGTCTGACAGTCTCAGACTACTGTTTGCTTATCATACATTCAACAAATATGAAAGTAAAGAGGACAAGATTTGATATATATAAATGAATAAATTCTTTATTGATAAAAATGTCTCCAAAAACGTATTACATTTTTACTCGTTAGGGCATACATGTCTAACAATCTCCCACTTGCACTAAGTGAGTAAATACAACAAATTTCGCATCCCCATAGCTTCCACATGCCTCTCGAAGACTCTCCCAGTAAGTGTCTTCGTAAATGGATCAGCTAAATTGTCCTCTGACGCGATCTTGCACACCGTGACATGCCCGCCCTCAATGAAGTCCTTTATCACATGATACTTCCGATCAATATGCTTACTCTTCTTGTGAAATCTTGGTTCCTTAGCATTAGCTACTGCCGCACTGTTATCACAGTACAGTGATACCGCCTTATCCATACCAGGAACTACCTCAAGATCCTCAAGGAACTTGCGGAGCCACACTGCTTCGCTCGAAGCATCACTAGCTGCCACATACTCGGCCTCCATCGTTGAATCTGAAGTGCAATCTTGCTTCGCACTTCTCCAACTGATAGCACCGCCACCCAGAGTAAACACAAACCCCGAAGTTGATTTCCTAGAATCCAGACAGGATTGAAAATCCAAATCAGTGTATCCTAGAGGAGTCAAGTCCTCACCCGAATACACAAGCATATACCCTCGAGTCCTTCTCAGGTACTTGAAAATATGCTTTACCGCAACCCAATGGTTCTGTCCTGGATCCGCCTGAAATTGACTTACAATCCCGACCGCATAACTAATATCCGGCCGTGTGCAAAGCATGACATACATGAGACTACCCACTGCCGAAGCATAAGGCACCTTCTTCATGTATTCTCTTTCTTCATAAGACTTTGGAGAGTCTTTCTTAGAAAGAGTAATTCCAGACCTAGATGGTTGCCCACCTTTCTTGGAATCCTGCATTGCAAACCTCCTGAGAATTTTATCTATGTAGCCGGCCTGAGACAAAGTTATCATTTTGTTCTTCCTATCCCGAAAGATCTGGATATCGAGAACAAAATTAGCCTCACCTAAGTCCTTCATGTCAAACTGCTTGGTCATCCATAATTTGACAGATGACAACGCTCCAACGTCATTGCCAATTAGCAGAATGTCATCTACATAGAGCAGTAGAAAAACCACATTCCCATCCTTTATGTGTTTGTAAACACATGGTTTATCCACGTTTTGTGAGAACCCATAAGTCTTGATCACTTGATCAAATCTTATGTTCCAAGAATGAGAAGCCTGCTTAAGTCCATAAATAGACTTTAGCAGCCTACAAACCTTACCCTCTTGACCCGCGACCTTGAACCCGTCTGGTTGTTCCATATAAATGGACTCATCAAGATAGCCATTCAGAAAAGCCGTCTTGATATCCATCTGTCAAATCTAGTAATCGAGAGTGGCAGCTATGGACAACAGAATCCGGATGGACTTAAGCATGGCTACAGGCGAAAAGGTTTCCTCATAATCGATTCCTTCCTTTTGCGTATAACCCTTAGCTACCAGTCTAGCCTTAAAGGTTTTGACCTTTCCATCCACTACTCTTTTCCTTTTGTAGATCCACTTACACCCTATGGGTTTTACCCCTTCCGGAAGATCCACAAGCTCCCAGACCTGATTAGTCTCCATAGACTTCATCTCCATGTTCATGGCCTCTGTCCAGAGTCTTGAATCAACATCCTCCATAGCTTCTGCGTAAGTATAAGGATCCCTGTCATGTTCATCCGGTTCAGCCAAGAAGACCTCCCCATTGAACTTATATCTCTCAGGTTGACGCCCGATCCTCCCACTATGCCGAAGCCCCTGAGATTGTTGTTCAGGTTTGTTTGGTTTTTCACACCGATCGGAATGGTTTCGTTCGGAACCTCCGGAGTGAACGGATCACCCTTTAACTCCTCAAGCACCACTTTGCTTCGAGGTTTAAAGTCGTCCATGTAACTCTCCTCAAGGAAAGTTGCATTAGTTGAAACCACAACTTTATTTTCCTTTGGGTTAAAAATAACCTCCTTTAGTCCCTTTTGGATATCCTACAAACACGCAAACTTCCGAACGTGCTTCCAACTTATTTGGATCCTTAAATAGGACATGAGCCGGACATCCCCATATGCGAATATGGTTTAAGGATGTCTTCTGTCTTGTCCACAACTCGTGAGGAGTTTTAGGGACCCATTTTGAAGGCACATTGTTCAAAAGATAACATGCGGTTTGTAGTGCATATCCCCAAAAGGATAAAGGCAATGATGAATAACTCATCATGGACCTAATCATGTCCAACAAAGTCCTGTTCCTTCTCTCCGCTACGCCATTCTGCTACGGAGTGCCCGGCGCAGTCAAATAGGATAAAATCCCATTCTCTAACAAGTGTCCCAAGAACTCATCAGAAAGGTATTCCCCACCTCGATCAGATCGAAGTGCCTTTATGGGTCTACCCAATTGCTTTTCTACTTCAGCCCGAAACTCCCTGAACTTATCATAAGTTTCGCTTTTGTGGTGCATTAGGTACACATACACATATCTTGAGTAATCGTCAAATAAAAGTGACGAAGTACTCATACCCTCCTCGTGCCCGGATGTTCATCGGTCCGCAAACATCACTATGCACAAGTTCTAGAACCCCTTCGGCCCTATTGCCCTTAGACCCGTATGGTCTTTTGGTCATTTTAGCCTCCAAACAAGATTCACATTGAGGTATAGATTCCACCTTTAAGTGACTTAAAGGTCCATCCCTTACCAACCTTTGAATCCTATTCAGGTTAATATGCCCAAGGCGCAAATACCAAAGATAAGTCTTATTAGAGTGAGAAGTTTTAAGCCTTTTTGAGTCATTATCATTTATCTCAGCATTAAGCAATAAGTCCATCTTAGGTTTGATAAATTATAGATTATTTTGCATCCATCCAGAATAGATAAAATATTTGTTTTTACGAATCACCACTTTTTCATTAAAAGATACCACGTAGGAGTCTTTAAATAAAGAAGATACAGAAATGAAATTCCTTTTAAATTTAGGAACATAAAAACAATCTCGCAAAATTAAATTCCTATAATTATCAAAGTAAAGATGGACATCTCCCACTGCTTCCGCTGAGACCAAGGATCCATCGCCCATCCGAAGCGTTAAGTCTTCACGAAGTAGACTTCTCGTTTCTTTGAATCCCTGCAGAGAAACACAAACATGATTAGTTGCACCGGAATCTATGACCCAGATGTCACTGGATTCCTCAACCAAACAAGTTTTTAAATATAGAAGATCACACCTACCTCCCTTGGAAAGGAAGTCCTTGCAATGCTTCTTTATATGCCTGACCTTACCACAGAAGAAGCACTTAAGCTTCTTTGGGTTCTTCTTCTTCTTCTTCTTGCTCTTGGTTGCAGCAGGAATAGAAGACTTCCCACTCTTGGCCCGTTGCTTCTTTCCATTCCCAGAGTTAGGATTGGAACCAGAAGCAGCTACCATATTGGCCTCTCCACCAGCAGGAGACTCCCTGATCAGCAGTTCAAACTCCTGTAACTGTTTCATTAGTTCTGTCAAGGTCATATCCCGTCTATTACTTAAATTAAAAGAAGCTCTAAACGGAATAAATTCCCTAGACAGAGTCTCAAAGACCATAGTCATCTGAGTTTCAGCATCGATGTCGGCTCCATTGGTTTGAGCCTCAGCGAGATAACCCATGACCAACATCATGTGCTCCTTTACAGATGTCCCCGGTCTCTGTCTACAGTTTAAGAGTTTTCAAACCGCCCCTTGCCACTTTGTTATGGCCTGGCCTCCTAACATATCCTCAAGATTATCCAAGATCTGATTCACAGTCTCATAATCCTGATGTTGAGCCTGCAGCACGTTGTTCATGCTAGGCATAACATAGCAGCGGGCCTGATCATTAGCATCTTTCCAACGGTCGTACGCTTGGAATTGCTCATTACTTGAGTCTCCCGTAGGCTTGGGAGGACAAGGAGTTGTCAGTACATATTTCAGTTTCTCAAAGGAAAGGACGATGTCTAGGTTCTGTTTTCAATCGTTATAGTTCTCACCGGTTAATTGGTTTTTATCAAGTATCGATGATAAAGCGTTTTTAGACATTTTCAATCTACAATAAAGAATCATATACCAAACATAAGCAAACATATATAATAATTTAGTAAGATAACACAATCATGTAAAATCATACAAATGTGTTTATGTGTCAAAACCTTGAAAAAATCACAACCTTACAACGATAATTCCCAACTCAGAATTTAACAAGCTCCTAGGGGAGTCATGCCAAATTCAATCAGGAACACGGATCCCCTCTTGATTAATATATGCCATCCAGGACCCGTATGATCCAGCATATACTAATAATCATTTCTTTGGCCATTAATTTTATTAACAGAGCTCCTAGGGGAGGTTAATAATAAAATCAACGTGAGTGTATAACCACCGTTTCAATATTTTATCCATGATTTATAATCACCATCTAGGGGTGTGCAACCATAAATCATACTAAAATACCTTATCCTTTCAGAGATCCAATCTGGTACATGATAGAAATCCCTTCCTAGAGGTCGGGACCACCATGTTCTTCCTATGGACCAACGATGGAGGCCTTAGGTCCTCTCTTCGAAAACCTTCTCCCACTCAATCTTTTTGAAGTCAAGGTTTTATTTTAAAATTATGCATGAACAATTTTAATATGAGCGGCACTCCCTATTCTATATGACATGTTATCAATATACATGGTAAATCATATTATAATGCAGACAAGCAAAGCAATCAAGCAAAGCTACAAGCAAAATAATAATAACCGTAATATTATGGTTCCACCCTAGAGAATAGAAAAATAAGATTACAAGAGAATAATCGAGACATTTATCGATTCTTCATCCTTGAATCCTCAAGCTATATCCTTCTTCATGTAATATCCATCTTCAAGTCTTCAATCCTGTATGAATCAAATACTTCATATTTCCGGTCATATCCAAATTTAATGTTTCTTAGAATCGTCCTAAAAATAAAATTAAAACTGCACCAGAAAAATTGCACCTTTTCTGGACACCTGGCATCTCTCAGTCGGCAGGCCGGTCTGGGTGATCGGCCTGCCGATTATGAAGGTTCAGCCTGCCGAACATGAAGGTTCGGCCTGCCGGCAGAGCACCAAAATTTCTACCCCACTGTCGGCCTGCCGGACCATACGTCCGGCCTGCCGATCAGTGACCTCCGGCCTACCGAACTATGAGGTCCGGCATGCCGACCGAGCAGAAAACCCTCAATCCAGAAAATACAATTTTAATGCAATTCATCAATTTTATTTTCAACAATTCAAAAACATAAAATTAGAGTCTCAGGAAATACCTGGAGGCGCCATCATCAATCTTCAAGATCCGTCTTCTAGATCCGTCTTCTCCGAATAATTATTTTATTACAAATTCTTACAAATTAAAAATTAAATAACAATTCCTAGACGGAGATGATAGTCCGCCATCTAATTACATGAAAAACCTAGATACATATTCTAACCTCTAAGGAACCATAACCGGCATTAATTAATTAATAAATAATTAAACAACGATTTAATCAACCATAATTAATTAATAAATATTCACCACATAATCCATGACAACATACATATTATATAGAAACCTAGAGTGCCATCTCTCTATAAAATTCAATTCAAGCATAGGAGAGATTAAGATCACAAAATTTATGCATATAACATGATCACAAACTTGCAAATTTATGTAAACACCTCGGCTCTGATACCAATTGTTGGAAACAAAGTGCGCAGCGGAATTTTAAAAATTTTTCATTAGAGTAATTTCCAAAACACAAGTTTGACATGTTATATGTATAAATTAAACAGATCTTACTAACATCAGTGTGCCGAAGAACCTCCGCAATCCGTGTAGAGAAGTAACGTTCCAGAAGAGCCTCAACCAACTGGTCTTCTTTGTTATTCTCTATCCACAACCGGAGTGAGTGTGGGCTCACACGTACAGCTCTTCCACCGGTGACTCTCCTTCTAACCAATAGAGAGAACCCAAAGCTAGTGTTCGTGATTTGTGAACAAAAGCTCTCAGGGAGTTTTCAGATGCTCACTAGAAGAGTATCACTCTTAATCTCTCAAATTGATCTGAGTAAATCATGAGACTCACTCCCTTTTTATACCTATTGGTCTTGGGGTCAGTCCACATCAGATTAGGTCTCAAAAACTCGAAACAGAATCAAGTTCGGATCAATATCTGATAAGATCCGCGTGAAAACGCGTAATCTTATCTACCATTGATCGGCAGGCCGAACAGGCCAGTTCGGCAGGCCGACCACGTCATCCAGCAGGCCGAACTCCCGAGAAAAAATCTCCTCGATTCTTTTATTTTCCACCCGAGATTCTAAAGGATAAAGTCTCAGTTTTGATTCAAATAACTCAATAGAGAAGTTATCTGATCAAAACAAACTTTATTAAGATAATCTCTAAGAAAATAAACCAATTCACATCAATTCTACAAGTTTCTCTTGTTCTAATTTGTTCAAAATTAAAACAACCGATAAACAGACAAGAATTATCTGATCGCAATAATTCAACAAGTTTATCTTGAACTAATTTCTTTCAAAATTAATTCAACCGATAAACAGACATGAATTATTTGATTCTTACAAATTTTAAACCAATCTGATAAATCCGACATTAAGTCACCAATTATTGAAAAAGCACGCCGTGTCGTTACAGGATTTTGTGAGATAGCAAAGGGGACCAAAATGGACCTATAAAGTTCAAGCTCATGATAATTATGAAACCCAATATCCCAGATATACATTTCACAATTATCAACTCCAATGCTACTCCACTAAAAGCTTGGAGCTGCACTCTCGAACTTTATAGAATTACGAAGCTCGTGTAGCTAAGTCTCCATGACATATCATAGTGTATCGCATCCCCATATGATTATCCATAATCGACTTAAGGACAAGTTCTGTCTTACCTTCCCGATTATTTTTATCTTACGTTCCATTGTCTCACCATTAGAAAACTTACCATCCAAAGATAGTATACCATTCGGTTACACCTATGTATCCAAATGGTTGAGCGCTCCAGTTTTTCAATTACAGGACAACGCATATAAGAGGATATCATTACTCCTAAAGAGGAGCTATGGATTCCATATCTATGAATAACAAGTCTACGCTATCAAGAGTCATGCCTCCAACGTACCGGCATGCATACCACTATAGAGATGTGGGAGTCACCCATTGGTACATCAAAAGACACAAGTCAAGACAACGGGCCCACTATTCATCTCAAGATTAAGATACAATACAAATGACTGTCTAAAGTGAATCGATTTGCCAAGACAGAATTATTAATCCAAATCAATTCATTTTATGTCCCGATCCAACACATCGTCACCTATGACAACGTGCCAATGTTTCTATTCACGGAGTCCAACTCCGATGGCCAAGACAAGCCATCTCCCAAAAGGGATATAGACAACATAACAATCTTTACATGAATAAAGCGCCAAACTTTATTCCCTCGATTGCGGATCATATGTTTTAGACCGTCACCTTAAGAATCGTGTCTACCGCATAATCATCCCATCATATGCCCAATTCTTAAGGTTTAGTCTGACAGTCTCAGACTACTGTTTGCTTATCATACATTCAACAAATATGAACGTAAAGAGGACAAGATTTGATATATATAAATGAATAAATTCTTTATTAATAAAAATGTCTCCAAAAACGTATTACATTTTTACTCCTTAGAGCATACATGTCTAACAGAGCCATCTGTTTTCGAGAAAAGGCATTGACAGCTGGTTCGCTTTAGTCAAAATTTTCACATAACAGCTTGCTATTTTATTTTAAAAACATTGCAATCATGCTTGGAATGATACCACCAAAACAAAAGTTGGGTCATCAGCTTCTATTATAACTGTTATAAAAATAATAAAAGAAAACTGTGAAAACGCAAAGTACTTCAAAGGTTTTACGAGTGCTTTCATTTCAAGGGAAAGAAATGATCCATAACTGTTGGTCTCTAACAAAAATAAATGAATATTTTTTTTCCTTCTTTAGCAAATCCTTTTATTTGGCTTTAATTCCTTTCATAAAGTAAACCTAGTGCTGTTTTCAATTCCATGCCCATGCAATGATCTAATTCTAGCTCATGGCAATGGCACCTAGGCTTTTTGTAACATAAATCTCCGGATATTTGAGCTCTTCTTTCCTTTTCCATTTACATTATTTAACTGGTTAAAATAAATGCTTCTATAAAAACACACGTACACACACACACAAAAACCTGAACTGAAGCTGACATTTGACGGGATCGTAGTTTCAGAAGGTGGTAAGCCAAATTGTATGCTACAAAACAATTCCTCTAACTCTAAGCATTTAACATTGCATGCATCAAGGCTACACAATTTCGGCAGGAAATCATTTTCCTAACTATAAGAATATAAATGCAAGTTTTAGGACACAAAACAGTAGAGAATTATAAGCACATAAGAATTCCACGGGACAAATTCAGATATAACAATCATAGAGGTGGAATAACCTGGTTTTTGATTCAGATAGAGGAAGCGATCCTTCGGGTGTCTCCATAAAAGATTTCATGCTGTTCTAAAATGAATCTTTTGAGAAAAGCTCATCCTTTTCAGAATTGGTAATGATCATGTTGGATCTATCAGATGAATAATCACTTTGTTTCTCGGAGTCTAAGGTACTTTTCCAAAACATACACCAATTTTGGATTCGATCAAGAAACCCTGGGCTTGTATTGGTTCCCCTCTCCAGAACCGACTCTTTAAAGGACGAAGAATGTTCCAAATCAACAAAACCGACATTTGATTTTGAATCCTTCTCCTCATCTGTTCCCGTTGCAGAGCTATCTTTAGAACTAGAAGTAAAGTGTTTCTCTAAAGCAGTGTCACTTTTCTGGTGCATTAACAGCTTTGATCACATTCCCATCAGGGGAAGAAGGCTGATGTGCTTTTCCTGAGATGTCCTTAACATTGGCTTGAGGAAGGGCTTATGGACAGCGTCTCAGGGGATTTTTGAACGGAGGTCTTCCTTTCCGCATCTTCTTTAACAGTGTTCATTAACATCCTCATCTTCATTGTAACTTTCAGGTCCTGGGGACAAACCTTGGTTTCCCTCGAAAGCCTTGGGAAATTTTTGGTCAGCGGCATGCACGTTGTATTGGCCATCGCCTCCTTGCTTAACTTTAAGAATGTGTTCTTGTGCTAAAAGAAAGGGAAGAAACCTTTTATATCGATAATAATCTTTATCGAGCTTATAATTTTTTGTTTACATATTGCGCAGCTCACTCATAAGGAGTCCTTTGGGGTGTGATTTCAATATCTGACGAATATCCTTTATAATTGCCCTTGGAACTGGACGAATATAATCATCTGAATAAGAAGATTCCTCTGGTTGCTCAATCTCTGAGAAAGGGTCCAGAAGAGGTACTTTATAATGGCCATACCAAGAGCCATAAGGACCATCTGGTGGTTGGTTAAAGTATTTTCCAGTTAGGTTCTCCCCGCAAAGCAAACGTGCCAATACCACATGAAACTTGCGGCGCTGGAAAGGGCACCGTGAGTATATTCCGGACCTGCTAGCAATACGTTATAGTTGCTCATTCTTAAGTGTGTGTAAAATGCAAGCAAAATCCTTGTCACCAGCAATCAAGAAAAGATGTGCCGGTGGAGGATTTTGAGATACCCAAAACATAAGATTTAAAAGAAGACGTATATCAGCGCTGTTCTTTCCACCTGCATTAAAGGGAACATGTATACGCAGAATTGGTTATAGCATCCCTGAAATGAAAATTCAGAAAGAAAAACAAGTCTGTTTTGATTGACTTCTATTGATAATTATTTTGGCTTTAACAACCAAATAGAAATAGATGCACAGCGACTTGCAAAATAAGTTTACAAACTAGAATCAAACCAGAAAATGAATTTGTTTTCTCCAAATTTTTTATGATAAAAATTTAGCTTATAAAATTTTATAAGAGAAGGAAGCTAGTATTTACAAAAAGATATTTGGCACTGGTATCCCTTAAACTTGTCACACATTTATAATTTACCCCTGAACTTTTAATTTTGATAAGTTGTCCTTTGAACTTGCAAATCTGTAACAATCACCCCCCATTGATCGCGATTTTAGTTTTTGTCTAAAATTGACATGTAATTTATACATGAATAGTTGATTATTGATATGAGTGGTCATTTTTATATATTTAGATCCAAATTTATTATGGTTAATATCTTAAATTAAGTTTTCATCAAAATAGAAAAGTTTGAATTAACTTTAGTTTGAATATAAATTTGGGTTAATGGTTATACAAACAAACCTTTTTATACTCTTACTTAATGACCATCTGAAAATCACATATCAATTTTAGTCAAAAATTTAAAATTACTATCAATAAAGGTGATTTGCTTATAAATTTGTAAGTTTAAGGAGAGAACTTGCTAAAATTAAAAATTTAGGGGGACAAATTGTAAATGTATCAGTGCCAAATACACTTTATAAAATGATGAAACTCAGTTTTCTATTCCTTTCCAGTAGGAGGTTTCAGTTCGAACATTATAAAATGTGGTCCGAGATCAGTTTCATCTTGCGTCAGCCCCGGTCTTGTGGACTTTCCTTTTTGTGATGTCCATTCTCTCCTAATGCATGACCCGTGGTCAGCGCTAACATGATCTTTACCACTAAACACAAATTATGAGAATTGCAGTCATCCCAACTACATAAATCATCACGAATTTGTACTTCCCCGCCATATTATATCAAACTTCAACTCATGTCAACATTTTGAAACGACAATCACAAAGTATGCATCAATATTTACTTAAGCTACTTCATTCAAGTCAACAACCTAAATTCCGAGAGTTCTACAACATACATACTAAATCACTAACTACGATTCTACTCAAACAAAGATACATAGAGCCAATTTGGAAGTGATATGTAGACCCCATAATAACTTTTGCCAAAAAAATTTAACCTTCGTTTAATAAAGTAATACAAAAGCAACTGACACATAATCTAACATTTTGAGCCCCAATATCACATTGAATTACACCAAAGTGAAAACGCAAAAAGGTTAATTTACTATTTTATATCCCGCATTAGAGCTCTATCTTGATTATCCTCAGCATTGTACTTTGGATACCAATTTCAGTATCAAATTTTCTAGACAAAATAAAATAAATAAAATAAAATTTATACCTTTGTTCTGTCAAATACTGATTTTGCCCACTTAAACAACGACTTTACTAGTTGTACTGCATAGAAATGAAAAAGATGATAAACAAATTGATAGTAATCTAGAAAATACTAAAATCGTCAATTTAGTCAAAACAAGTAATTGATCAAAGAGAATCTACAAAACCGATATGGATTTACAACAAAATGGAAGTCTGCATCGACAACACGATCATGAAGTCTTCTATTTTTATAAATTTAGAACATAGAGTATATAGTAGTACACAAAAATGAAAAACACACACACACACATATTTTGGATTGATTCTATACCCATAGAAATTTTACTATAGCAACTTCAAAGATATATTTTTAGTCTCTTTCCACAGACAATCAACACAAAATTCACTATAATGATGAGAAAAAGATCCGCTATCGTAGATGGAATTTTTTGTCATTATTATTATCTTTTTTTGTTTGTATTTATATATTATACTGAGAAACAATTATTTTTTTGATGATTTTATTTTTTAAAAAAGAATAATTTGCATCAATGGTCCCTCAATTTTTAGTAAGTGACACTTTAATCTTTTTTTTTTAAATTTTGACAAAGGAATCCCTTAACTCTATAAACATTGACAATCAAGGGTTTGTCATCTAACTTCGTCAAATGTTTGATTGAAACACAAACATACCCATCACGTGACCTCATTCATCAGGGCAACATAGTAAAATTACATAATTCAAAACAAAATAAAAAAATCCTTAAAAACATAATTCTTAAAATTAATTAAGAAACCAAACACTTAAAATTCCAGAAGATATCAAAAAGAAAAAAATTATTTCAGATCTAGCTATGAAGAACTTAAAAACTCCAATCCCAGCCACTAGCGACTACAAGCAATGCGATCTCTAGGAATGACAACTTATTGGAATGAGTTTGGAGGTGAAGGACGGTGGTGATTCCATGTCCTAAAGGAACGTTGGGAACGGGTGTGAGAGGCAGAGTCATATAGGCAAAGGACAGAGAACGAAGGCAAACTCTTTTAGACATGTATGCCATAAGGAGTAAAAAGTTGTAATATGTTTTTGGAGACATTTTACCAATAAAGAATTTATTTATTATTCATATACCAAATGTTGTCCTCTTTATATTCATATTTGTTGAATGTATGTTAAGCAAACAAAAGTCTGAGACTATCGGTCTAAACCTTTAAAAATTAGGCATATGATGGACAGATTATGCAGAAGACATGATTCTAAAGGTGATGGAGTTTAAATCATAAGATCCGCAATTGAGGGAATAAAGTTGAGCGTTTTATTCATGCTAAGATTGTTATGTTGTTTATATCCCTAACGGGAGATGGTTTGTCTTGGCCATCGGAGTTGGACTCCATAAGTAGAAACATTGGTACATTATCATAGGTGACGATGTTTTGTATCGGGACATAAAGTGGAATTGATTTGGATTAATAATTCCATATGTGCAAATCAATTCACTTTAGACAATCACACTGTGTTGTATCTTAATTCTGAACTGACTAATGGGCTCGTTATTTTGACTTATATCTTTTGATGTACTAAAGGGTTACATCCTGACTTTATGATGGTACGTATATCGGTACTGTTGGAGACATGACTCTTGATAGTGTAGACCTATTATTCATAGATATGGAATCCATAGCTCCATTGGTGGAGTTAATGATATTTTCTTATATGCGTTATCTTGTAATTGAAAACTAGAGCTCTCAACCAGTTGAATACATAGGTGTAACCAAATGGTATACTATCCTTAGATGATAAGTTTTCTAATGGTGAGATAATAGAACGTAAGTTAAAAATAATTAGGAAGATAAAATAAAATTTATCCTTAAGCCGATTATAAATATTCTATGAGGATACGACACATTATGATATGTCATGGACATTTAGCTAATTTGGGCTTCCTAATTTTATAAAGTTTGAGAGTGCAACTCTAAGCTTTTAGTATAGTAACGTTAGAGTTGATAATTATAAAATATGTATTCGGGATATTTATTTTATAATTATTGGGAGTTTGAACAATATAGGTCCATTAGGCCTCCTTTACTAGCTTATAATAAATCATGTAATGATACGGCGCGCTTTTGCAATAAATTGGCTACTTATATTAAATTATTAGATTGGTTGAAATTCAATAGGATCAGATAATTCATGTCTGTTTATCGGTTGAATTAATTTTTGTAAATTAATTTAAAAAAACTTATTGAATTATCAGGAATATTTATTTTCCTAGAGATTATCTAGATATGACTGTTTTAATCAAATAACTTATCTATTGGGTTATTTGAATTAAAATTGAGGCTCTATCCAAAGAATCTCAGGTGGAAAATAAAAGATTCTCAAGGATCATATTATCACAAGTTCGACAGGCTAATCAATTAGTTCGGCCTGCTGATAGAGTAAGTTCGGTAGGCCAATCTAACGATAATTTAATCACACGTTTTTGACTCGATTTTATTAGAAGTGATTCTAGATTCAAATTTTTGAGGCCTTATCTGATAATGACGAACCTAAAGGACGGCATCCATAAATAGGGAGTGAGTTTTCTGAGTTATTTAGATTAATTGAAAAGTTAAATACTCTGAAACTCCCTGAGAGCTTTTGTTCACAATCACGAACCTTTGCTCTAGGTTTTCTCAATTGGTTGGAAGGAGAGTCACCGGTGGAAGAGCTGTATGATGTGTGCGCACACACATTCCGATTGTAGATAGATAATAGCAAAATAGACCAATTGGTTGAGGCTTTTTTGGAACGTTCTTCTCTTCACAAATTGCAGGAGCTCTTCGACATATAAAGGTTAGTAAAATCTATGATTAATTTATGTATATAGCATGTCAAACTTGTGTTTTAAAAATACTCTGATTTAAACTTTTAAAATTTCAGTTGTATACTTGTTTTCCAACAATTGGTATTAGAGACATGGTTTTTAAGTAAATTTACGAGTTTGTGCTCATGCTATATGTCTAAATTATATGATCTTCATCCATCCTATGCTTGAATTTATTTTTTTAGAGAGTTGGCACTTTAGGGTTTTCATATATATTTATATATGTTATCATGGATTATATGGTAAATGTTTATTAATTAATTATGGTTGATTAAATTATTATTTAATTATTAATTGATTAATTAATTTGTGCCCATTATGGTTCCTTAGAGGTTATAATATGTCTCTAAGTTTTTTTTTTCATGTAATTAGATGGCAATCTATCATCACCATCTAGGAATTATTATTTTATAAAGTTTGTAAAAATTTTTGTAATTAAATAATCATTTCGAGTAAAGACAGATCTAGAAGATGGATAATAGCGATTCCAAAGGTATTTTCTAAGTCTCTAAATTTTTATGTTTTTGAATTGTTGAAAATAAGATTCAAAAATTGTGTAAAAACTGTTTCTGGAAAAATGTGAATTTTGCTCTGTCGGCAAGCGAAACTCTCAAGTTTGATAGGATGGCGGTTGTCAGACCGACAGCCCAAACCTGAAGTTCAGCAGGCTATTTGCGAGGCGGGTCTCAGCTAGCTCTGGCTGCAAGCAGAACTGCCAAGTTTGGCAGGTCGATGGCTTATGACTGGTAGGTCGATCTCACATATTGGCATGCCGGCAGAGAGCTGTATTTTAAAAAAAAAATGCAAAAATGCATTTTTTGGTGTAGTTTTGATTTTATTTTTTAGACAATTCTAAGAAACATGAAGTTTTGTGATGACTAGAAAAGTGAAGTATTTGATCTATGCGGGATTGAAGACTTGAAGATAGATGTCATATGAAGACGGATACAACTTGAAGATTCAAGGATAAAGAATCAATAATATGTTTTGATTGATCTCTTGTAATCTTTAATTTCTTTTCTCTAGGGTGGAACCGTAATATTACGACTATTTATTATTATGTTGCTTGTAGCTTTGCATGATTGCTTTGCTTGTCTGCATTATAATATGATTTGCCATATATGTTGATAACATGTCATATATAATAGGGAGTGCCACTCATTAAAAATTGTTCAAGCATGTTTTTAAAATAAAACCTTGGCTTCAAAAGATTGAGTGGGAGAAGGTGTGTCGAAGAGAGGACCTACGGCCTCCATTGTTGGTTCATAGGTAGCACATGATGGTTTCGACCGATAGGAAGGGATTTCATCATATACTAGGTTGCATCTCTGAAAGGATAAGATATTTTAGCATGATCTATCGTTACACACCCCTAGGTGGTGATTATAGATCATGGATAAAATACTTGAAACAATTATACACTCAAGGTAATTTTATTATTATTGACCTCCCCTAGGAGCTTTGTTAATAAAATTAATAGCCAAAGAAAATGATTATTAATATATACTAGATCAAACAGGTCCTAAATGGCATATATTAATCAAGAGGGGATCCGTGTTCCTAATTGAATTTGGCAAGTCTCCCCTAGGAGGCTTGTTGAATTCTAAGTTAGGAATTATAGTTGTAAGGTTGTGATATTTTTAAGGTTTTTGACACATACACTCAATTGTTTGTTTACTTCATTGTGTTATCTTACTAAACTGTTATGGTATATTTGCTTGTGTTTGGTATATGATTCTTTATTGTAGATTAAAATGTCTAACAACGCTTTATCTTCGATATTTGATAAAAACCAATTAACCTGTGAGAATTATAATGATTGGAAACAGAACCTGAATATTGTCTTAGCCTTTGAGAAACTAAAATTTATGCTGATGACACAGTGTCCTCTTGAACCTACTGGGGAATCCACTAATCAACAAATCTAAGCGTATGATCGTTAGAAAAATACTAATCATCAGGCCTGGTGTTATGTTATGGCTAGTATGAATAACATATTGCAAGCTCAACATGAAGATTATGAGACTGCAAAGCAAATCTTGGATAATCTTGAAGACATGTTTGGAGGCCAAGCCATAACAAAGTGGCAAGGGACGCTTCAAAAACTTTTGAACTACAAACAAAGACAAAGGACATCTGTGAAGGAGCATATGATGTTGGTCATGGGCTACCTCGCTGAGGCTCAAGCCCATGGAGCTGATGTTATGCTGAGTCACAAATGACTATGGTTTTTCAGACTCTGTCAAAGGGGTTCATCCTATTTAGAGCTTTATATAATTTTAGCAATAGATAGGATGTAACCTTAACAGAGTTGATAAAACAGTTATAGGAGTTTAAAAATCTAATAAGGGAAACTCCTGCAAGCAGGGAAGCCAACTTGGCGGCTGCGTTTGGTTCCAATCTCAACCTTGGGAATGGAAGGAAGTAGAAGGCTAAGAACAGGAAGTCTTCTATTCTTGCAAATGGCAAGAACAACAAGAAGAAAAAGAAGAATCCAAAGAAGCTAAAATGCTTTTACTTTGGGAAGGTCGGGCAGATCAAGAAGAATTGCAAAGACCTCCTTTCTCAAGGAGGTAGGTGTGATCTTTTGGTTATTGAAACTTGTTTGTTTAAAGAATCAAGTGACACTTGGGTCATAGATTCTGGAGCAACTAATCATGTTTGTGTTTCTTTGTAGAACGAGAAGTCTGCTACATGAGGTCTTTACACTTCGGATGGGTGATGGATCCTTGATGTTTGCTAAAGCAGTAGGAGACGTCCATGTTTATTTTGATAATTATAGGAATTTAGTTTTGTAAGATTGTTTTTATGTTCCTAAACTTAAAAGGAATTTAACATCTATAGCTTGTTTATTTAAAGACTCTTATTCAGTTTCTTTTAATAATAAAGTGGTGATTCGTAAAAACAAATCTTTTATTTGTGATGGATGGATGCAAAATAATCTATATTTTATCAAACCTAAGATGGTTTTACTGCTTAACACTGAGGTTAATGATAATAACTCTAAAAGACTTAAAACTTCTCACTCTAATAAGACCTATATTTGACATTTGCTACTAGGTCATATTAACCTAAATAGGATTCAAAGGTTAGTAAGCGATGGACCTTTAAGTCACTTAACGGTGAAATCTATACACTACAATGTGAATCTTGTTTGGAAGGCAAAATGACCAAAGACCATTTAGGTCTAAGGGCAATAGTGCTGAAAGGGTTTTAGAACTTGTGCGTAGTGATATTTGTGGTCCTATGAACATCTAGGCACGAGTAAGATATGAGTATTTCATCACTTTTATTCATGATTACTCAAGGTATGGGTATATATACCTAATGCATCACAAAAGCAAAACTTTTGATAAGTTCAGGGAGTTTTATGCTGAAGTGAAAAAGCAATTAGGTAAACATAGAAAGGCACTTTGATCCGATCGAGGTGGTGAATACCTCTTCATAAGTTCTTAGAACACTTATTAGAGAATGGGATTTTATCCCATTTGACAGCACCAGGCACTCCACAGCAAAATGGACATAGTTAAGAGAAGGAATAGGACTTTGTTTGACATGGTCAGGTCCATGATGAGTTACTCATCATTGCCTTTATCCTCTTGGGGATATGCACTACAAACTACATGTTATCTTTTGAACAATGTGCCTTTAAAATCGGTTCTTAAAACTCCTCATGAGTTATGGATGGGAAAGAAGACATCCTTAAATCATATTCGTATATGGGGATGTCCGGCTCATGTCATATATAAGGAAGCGAATAAGTTGGAAGCATGTTCAAAAGTTTGTGTCTTTGTAGGATATCCAGAAGGGACTAAAGGGGGTTATTTCTATAACCCAAAGAAAAATAAAGTCATGGTTTCAACAAATGCAATGTTCCTTGAGGAAAGTTACATGAACTATCGGAAAAGTAGTACGCAGCAAAATTTTAAAATTTTTATACCAGAGTATTTTTCGAAACACAAGTTTAACAAACTATATGCATAAATTTACCAGACTTACTAACCACGTTTGCCAAAAAGCTCCTACAATCTGTGAAGAGAAAGGCATTCCAGAAGAGCCTCAACCAGCTGGTATTCTCTGCTATTCTCTATCCATGATCAGAGTGTGTATGGGTGTACCTCGTACAGCTTTTCCCCAGTGACTCTCCTTCTAGTAATCGAGGAAGCCCAAAACTAAGGTTCGTGATTTGTGAACAATAGCTCTTAGAGAGTTTTAGAGACTCACAGACTAGAGTGCTCACTCTTGATTCCTCAACTGATCTAAATAACTTATGAGTCTTACTCCCTATTTATAGAGGTTAGGCCTAGGGTTCAGTCCTTATCAGATAAGGCCTCAAAAATTTGAATCAAGATCAATATATGATAAATCGCGTTTGAAAATGCGTGATAAAAAATCATTCAGTCGACAGGTCGAACTGGGAGATCGACATGTCGAACTTAATCCACCGACAGGCTAAACTGTAAGATCGGCCTACCAAACTAACAATAAATGATCCCAACGAATCATTATTCCCCACCCAAGATTCTTAAGATAGAGCCTCAGTTTTAATTCAAATTACCCAAAAGAGAAGTTAAATGATTAAAAAGTCATATCTAGATAATCTCTAGGAAAATAAATATTCCTAATAATTCAACAACTTTATCTTGAATTAATTTATTCTAAATTAATTCAATCAATAAACAGACATAAATTATCTGATCCCGATAATTCAACAAGTTTATCATGAATTAATTTTTCACAAAATTAATTCAATCGATAAACATATATGAATTATCTGATCCTACCGAATTTTAGCCGATCTGATAATTTGACATATGTCACCAATTTATTGGAAAAGCGCGTTGTATCTGTTAGACATGTATGCCCTATGGAGTAAAAATATAATAAGTTTTGGAGACATTTTTATCAATAAAGAATTTATTCATTATTTATATACTAAATCTTGTCCTCTTTACGTTCATATTTGTTGAATGTATGTTAAGCAAATAATAGTCTGAAACTGTCAGTCTAAACCTTAAGAATTAGGCAAATGATGGACGGATTATGCGGAAGACATGTCTTAAGGTGATAGTCTAAATCGTATGATCCGCAATCGAGGGAATAAAGTTAGGTGCTTTATTCATGCAAAGATTGTTATGTTGTCTATATCCCTTAAGGGAGATGGTTTGTCTTGACCATCGGAGGTGGACTTCGTGAATAGAAACATTGGCATGTTGTCATAGGTGACTATGTGTTGGATCGAGACATAAAGTGAATTGATTTGGATTAATAATTCTATCTCGACAAATCGATTCACTATAGGCTATCATTTGTGTTGTATCTTAATCCTAAGATGAATAGTGGGTCCGTTGTCTTGACTTGTGTCTTTTGATGTACCAAAGGGTGACACTCACATCTTAATAGTGGTATGCATGCCGGTACATTGGAGGCATGACTCTTGATGGCGTAGACTTGTTATTCATAGATATGGAATCCATAGCTCCTCTTTAGGGAGTAATGATATCCTCTTATAAGCGTTATCTTGTAATTAGAAAACTGGAGCGCTCAACCATTTGGATACATAGGTGTAACCGAATGGTATATTGTCTTTGGATGGTAAGTTTTCTAATGGTGAGATGATGGAACGTAAGATAAAAATAATCAAGAAGGTAAGACAGAACTTGTCTTTAAGCCGATTAGGGATTATCGTATGGGGATACGATATACTATGATATGTCATGGAGACTTAGCTATACGGGCTTCGTAATTCTATGTAGTTCGAGGGTGTAGCTCCAAGCTTTTAGTGGAGTAGCATTGGAGTTGATAATTATGAAATGCATATTTGGGATATTAGGTTTCATAATTATCGTAAGCTTGAACTATGTAGGTCCATTTGGTCCCCTTTCCTAGCTCACAACATCCTGTAACGACACGGTGTGCTTTTTCAATAATTGATGACTTATGTCAGATTTATCAGATTGGTTAAAATTTGGAAGAATTAAATAATTTATCTCTGTTTATCAGTTGAATTAATTTTATAATAAATTAATTCAAGATAAACTTGCTGAATTATTGGGATCGGATAATTCTTGTTTGTTTATCGGCTGATTTAATTTTGGATAAATTAGATCAGGATAAACTTGTAGAATTATTGGGAATTGATTTATTTTTATAGAGATTATCTAGATAAAGTTGTTTTCATCAGATAACTTCTCTATTGGGTTATTTGAATTAAAACTGAGACTTTATCCTATAGAATCTTGAGTGAAAAATAAAAGATTCGTGAGATTTTATATTCGGCAGTTCGGCCTACCGATGGACGTGTTCGGCCTACTGATGGGACCTGTTCGGCCTGTTGATGAGGTGGTTCAGCCTGTCGATCAATGAAGGATAAGATCACGCGTTTCCACATGGATTTTATCAAATATTGATCCGAATTTGATTTGATCCGAGTTTTGAGACTTGATCTGATAAGAACTAACCATAGGACCAACCTCTATAAATAGGGAGTGATTCTCACAAGTTACTCAGATCAATTGAGAGATTCAGAGTGATACTCTGCTAAGTGAGAATCTGAAAAACTACCTGAGAGCTTTTGTTCACAAATCACGAATACTTGCTTTGGGTTCTCTCGATTGGTTAGAAGGAGAGTCATCAATGGAAGAGCTGTACATGTGAGCCCGCACTCACTCCGGTCGTGGATACAGAATAGCAAAGAAGACTGGTTGGTTAAGGCTCTTTTGGAACGTTATTTCTCTTCACAGATTACATAGGTTTTTCGGCATACAAAGTTTAGTAAGATCTGGTTAATTGATACATATAGCATGTCAAACTTGTGTTTTTGGAAATTACTCTGATATAAAATTTTTAAAATTTCACTGCGCACTCTTTTTCCAACAATTGGTATTAGAGCCATGGTTTTTATATAAATTTACAAGTTTGTGATCATGTTATATGTATAAATTTAGTGATCTTAATCTCTTCTATGCTTGAATTTAATTTTATAGAGAGTTGGCACTTTAGGTTTCTATATATTATATATGTTGTTATGGATTATGTGGTGAATGTTTATTAATTAATTATGGTTGATTAAATCATTATTTAATTATTTGTTAATTAATTAATTATACCAGTTATGGTTCCTTAGAGGTTAAAATGTGTATCTAGTTTTTTCATGTAATTAGATGGCGGACTATCATCTCCGTTTAGGAATTATTATTTAGTTTTTAAATTTGTAAGAATTTTATAATTAAATAATTATTCGGATAAGATGGATCTAGAAGATTGATGATGATGCTCCTAGGTATTTCCTGAGTCTCTAATTTTATGTTTTTGAATTGTTGAAAATAAAATTGATGAATTGCATTAAAAAATGTATTTTCTGAAATGGAGATTTCTGCTTGGTCGGCATGCCAAACCTCACAGTTCGGCAGGCCGATGGTCATAGTTCAGCAGGCCAGATGTGTGGTTCGACAGGCTGTCAGTGGGGCAAAAATCTGCTGGCGCTGCCGACGGGCCAAACTTTCATGGGTCGACAAGCCGATGGAGCATGACTGGTTGGCCGATCACCCGGATCGGCCTGCCGATCACCCGGATCGGCCTGCCGATCGAGAGCCGAAAAAATTTCCAAAAAAGGTACAGTTTTTTGATGCAGTTTTAATTTTGTTTTTGGCATAATTCTGAGAAACAATAAATTTGGATATGACCGGAAATATGAAGTGTTCAATTCATATAGGATTGAAGACTTGAAGATGGAATTACATGAAGAAGGATCAACTTAAGGATTCAAGGATGAAGAATCGATAATATGTCTCGATTATTCTCTTGTAATCTTAGTTTTCTATTCTCTAGGGTGGAGCCATAATATTACGGTTATATATTATTTTGCTTGTAGCTTTGCTTGTCTGCATTATAATGTAATATGATTTGCCATGTATATTGATAACATGTCATATAGAATAGGAAGTGCCGCTCATATTAAAATTGTTCATGCATATTCTTAAAATAAAACCTTGATTTCAAAAGATTGAGTGGGAGAAGGTTTTCGAAGAGAGAACCTAAGGCCTCCATCGTTGGTCCATGGGCAGAACATGGTGGTCCCGACCCCTAGGAAAGGATTTCTATCATGTACCAGATTGGATCTCTGAGAGGATATGGTATTTTAGCATGATTTATGGTTGCACACCCCTACATGATGATTATAAATCATGGATAAAATATTGAAACGATGGTTATACACTCATGTTAATTTTATTATTAACCTCCCTTAGGAGCTCTATTAATAAAATTAATGGCCAAAGAAACAATTATTAATATATGCTGGATCATACGGGTCCTAGATGGCATATATTAATCAGGAGGGGATCCGTGTTCCTGATTGAATTTGGCATGACTCCCTTAGGAGCTTGTTGAATTATAAGTTGGGAATTATTGTTGTAAGGTTGTGATATTTTCAAGGTATTGACACATAAACACATTTGTATGATTTTTACATGATTGTGTTATCTTACTAAATTATTATTATATGTTTGCTTATATTTGGTATATGATTCTTTATTGTAGATTAAAAATGTCTAAAAATGCTTTATCATCGATACTTGACAAAAATCTATTAACCAGTGAGAATTATAATGATTGGAAACGGAACCTGAAAATCGTCCTATCCTTTGAGAAACTAAAATATGTACTAACAGCCCCTTGTCCTCCTGAGCCTATAGGAGACTCAAATAATGAGCAATTCCAAGCGTATGATTGCTGGAAAGATGCTAATGATCAGGCCCGCTGCTATGTTATGGCTAGCATGAACAACATGCTGCAAGCTCAACATCAAGATTATGGGACTACGAAGCAAATCTTGGATAATTTTGAGGATATGTTCAGAGGCCAAGCCATAACAAAGCGGCAAGGGGCGCTTCAGAAACTTCTAAACTGTAGACAGAGGCCAGGGACATCTGTAAAGGAGCATATGATGTTAGTCATGTGTTACCTTACTGAGGCTTAAACCAATGGAGTTGACATCGATGCTGAAACTCAGATGACTATGGTATTTGAGACTCTGTCTAAGGAATTTATTCCGTTTAGAGCTACTTTTAATTCAAGCAATAGACGGGATATGACCATGACAAAATTGATAAAACAGTTACAGGAGTTCGAACTGCTGATCAAGGAGTTTCCTGTGGGTGGTGAGGCCAACATGGTAGCTGCTTCTGGTTCCAATCCTAACTCTGGGAATGGAAAGAAGCAACGGGCCAAGAACGGGAAGTCTTCTATTCCTGCTACTACGAAGAGCAAGAAGAAAAAGAAGAAGAACCCAAAGAAACTTAAGTGCTTCTTCTATGGAAAGGTCGGGCATATTAAGAAGCATTGCAAGGACTTCATTTCCAAATGAGGTAGGTGTGATCTTATGTATTTGGAAACTTGTTTGGTTGAGGAAGCCAGTGACATCTAGGTCATAGAAACGATAAGTCTGCTGCATGAAGACTTCACGCTTCGGATGGGCGATGGATCCTTGGTCTCAGCGGAAGCAGTGGGAGACGTCCATCTTTATTTTGATAATTATAGGAATTTATTTTTGTAAGATTTTTTTTATGTTCTTAAATTTAAAAGGAATTTAATTCTGTAGCTTGTTTATTTAAAGACTCCTACTTGGTTTCTTTTAATGATAAAGTGGTGATTTGTAAAAACAAATCTTTTATCTGTTCTGGATGGATGCAAAATAATCTATATTTTATCAAACCTAAGATGGACTTATTACTTAATGCTGAGATAAATGATAATAACTCTAAAAGACTTAAAACTTCTAACTATAATAAGACTTATCTTTGGCAATTATGCCATGGTCATATTAACCTAAATAGGATTCAAAGGTTGGTAAGGGATGGACCTTTAAGTCACTTAAAGGTGGAATCTATACCTCAATGTGAGTCTTGTTTGGAGGGTAAAATGAACAAAAGACCATTCAGGTCTACGGACAATAGGGTCGAAGGGGTTCTAGAACTTGTGCATAGTGATGTTTGCGGACCCATGAACATCCGAGCACGAGGAGGGTATGAGTACTTCGTCACTTTTATTGACAATTACTCAAGATATGGGTATATGTACCTGATGCACCACAAAAATGAAATTTTGACAAGTTCAGGGAGTTTCGGGTTGAAGTGGAAAAGCAATTGGATAGACCCATAAAGGCACTTCGATCGGATCGAGGTGGGGAATACCTTTCTGATGAGTTCTTGGAACACTTGTTAGAGAATGGGATTTTATCCCATTTGACTACACCGGGCACTCCGCAGCAGAATGGCATAGCTGAGAGAAGAAATAGGACTTTGTTGGACATGATTAGGTCTATGATGAGTTATTCATCATTGCCTTTATCCTTTTGGGGATATGCACTACAAATCGTATGTTATCTTTTGAACAATGTGCCTTCAAAATCGGTCCCTAAAACTCCTCACGAGTTGTGGATGGGTAGGAAGACATCCTTAAACCATATTTGCATATGTGGATATCCGGCTCATGTCCCGTTTAAGGATCTGAATAAATTGGAAGCACGTTCGAAAGTTTACGTGTTTATAGGATATCCAAAAGGGACTAAAGGGGGCTATTTTTATAACCCAAAGAAAATAAAGTTGTGGTTTCAACTAATGCAACTTTCCTTTAGGAGAGTTAAATGAATGACTTTAAACCTCGAGCAAAGTGGTGCTTGAGGAATTAAGAAGTGATCCAATCACTCCGGAGGTTTCGAATGAAACCGTTGCAATCAGTGTAGAAAAATCAAACAAACCTGAACAACAACCTCAGAGGCTTCTGTAACGCCCATCTATTATTATGTAATGAATCACGTTAAGTTAGTAAAGACGTTAGTGATATTTTAATAATTATGTTATATCTAACGATATATGATATTAATTATTAATGTTACTAACTTTTTTTTTATGTCAAGTTTTATGACTGGTGCCGACCGCATGGAATCGTTGTGCTCAAGTGTTCATGATTATTTTAATGTATGATTAATTATGATGCATGATGAATTGAATTCTTTGAAGGATGGCATTTAAGGACAGTTCGGTAGGCCAAACTTTTAAGTTCGGCAGGCAGAACAGACTGCCAAAGATCGGCAAGCCGATGGGAAGCATCGGCAGGCCGAAGGGGAAAATCGGTAGGTCGAACACGGCTGACAAGTAGTCAGCAGAAATCTCTCCAAATTTATGGCTGAGATAATTACGTTAAATGGGTGATTTATTGTGATTAATTGGCACAATAATGGAATGTTTTTATCAGATAAGGAAATTAAAGGGTTTGACTTTGCATTGATTTGTGTCAATTAAAATGGTTTCCCATATTAAGAGGGCAAAACATGGTAAGTGAAGAGTGAGAGTTTTCACTTTCCCTCTTTTCTCTCCTTCCTCCACGCCAATTGCCACCTAACATTCAGAAAATTCTGACTTAATGGAGGGCAATCAATGTTCATTATGCTTGTTACGTTACATTTTTCTTTTAACGATTCTTTTCCTCAGCTTTTCTCCTCTCATTCACTATCTGAGACGTTTTATGATTTTCTCCTTTATCTCTTCTTCTCTTCTTCTCCACGGATTTCATCCTTCTTCCTTTCAAAAATTCTCTGCAAGTATTGAAAGAAAAAGTTATTTTTTGTTGGTTAAATTCAAGAATTTTGAGAAGAAACTTCAAGGTAAGAATTCAGCTTTTCCGGTGTTTTTGAAAAGAAATTCTTCTCCTCAATTGGTCTACAATATCTTTCTATAGGTATTGTGTTTGTCTCGAATTTTTAAATGTGATGTTATGCATATATTATGTGATGTTTTTCTAAGTTTCATGTCATTTGAGTGTTTTATGAAAAATATGAATTTTCTATCCTTTACCCTTCACAGTAAAATATTACTGTTTAACTTTGATGCATAAAAAAATGTAATGATATTCAAGGGGTAAATATGATGTTTTTCATGAAAGTTGTCAAGAATGTGCTTGTGTAATGTATGATGAATGTATTTTATGTTATGAATTTTTATGAGATTACATTAAGAATACTGTTTTAACAATGTTATTTTTGAAATTTTTGTTTATGGTAATGTTATGTTTTCACAATGATGATTATGATTATAATATGAGAAGAATATATATATGAATGTATAAGTGAATATTATATGAATGAATGTTATATGAATGGATGATTTACGCTATGATGTTAAGTATTGATTTTATTATGTTTTAAATGGAAAAATGGCATGAACACACAAGGGAACGAGCACTTCGAGACCGCGGCGTCGTCACCAAATCATTTTAAGGTTAAGTAAGCTAGTTGTTAAGGTAAGTACATTCTCACCTGCAACATGACACGTTTTTATAAGATTTGATGTTATGTTCATAATGATATTCATGATGATTTTATGGATATTTTCCTTAAGAATTTCTATGAAAGATTTTTCATGATTTTAAGTTATGCATGATGATTATGACATGTTTCAAAGAATGAAAATTATGTATCTATGTATCACCTAATAAGTGTTGCACACCAATGTTATGAAATGATATGTTATGATGTCATGTTTGGTTTTCGATTAGCTACCCTTCTCCTCTCATGATGGCGCGCCTATGATGATGTTTATGGTGCAACACTTGGGCCCTTAAGATAAAATGGAATAAGTTTTAAAATGATCAATGTAATGAAAGATATGTTTCCTTGAAATTGTGCTTAAGGCACTTTTATGATATGATGATGATGATATATATGAAATGTTCTAAGTTGTGAGAATTACATGTACTTACTAAGCATTAGCTTATTCAAGTTTTATGTCATGTTGCAGATAAGGGTAAGAAGATCATGGATTAGGCGGAGGACATAGGAAGGCGTGTGAGCATCAAGCACGATGAATTGTAACCGGAAGAACGCCAAGATGAACGTTATAATGTTTTAAATCAAGTTTTATAATTTGAACATTATTTTTATGTTAAGTTTTTGAGAATACTTGAACTATGGTTTTATAATTTATTTTATCATTTTAAAGTATTATGACCTTCCGCATTTTATATGAAAAGTTGATTTTGATTTAAAATTAGTTTTCTGAAAATGTTTTGGCTCGGTCGGCCTGCCGAACATCTTTGGTCGGCCTGCCGATGTTGAAAGTTCGGCCTGCAGATCATGTTCTCGGCCTGCCGAACAAAGATGAGTTTTTAAGCTCGTTTGCGAAGCCTCTGCCCGCATGCTGGTTGAGGGATCTCTAGCCTGCCGATCATGTTCGGCCTGCCGAAGTCCCAAGTTCGGCCTGCCGAACTGTTGGAGCAAGTAATGTTTAAGTAATGTATTGATTAATGAGTTATGAAGTGATGTTTTTATAATCTATGATTTTACAACTTGGTATATCCACTACATTAAAATAGTTCATGATTAATTTAAAGTATAATTGAATTATTTATTGTATGGAATAAGTTAAACAATGTGATTTAAACAATGTTATAAAAAAAATATATGAATGGATCCTGGTTAAGTATGTTTTACTTTTACACTTAAAAGTATCGTTTAAGTTTTGTAATTATATTTATGTTTTAAGTCCAAGCAAGTATGAATGTAAGAATGTAACGACATCTGTGACGTCCGAATTAAGAGGTGTTACAGGCTTTGGTATCAGAGCGATTTTTTGATTACAATTCATATCGCCACACGTCAATCCAAGTCCTCCAAGTAAGTATGTTATAAAGTTAGATGTATTGATGCAAGTATGATGATAAGATTAAGGTTTAAATGTTTAATGATTAACGATCCAGTAGTGAAAACCTGTCTCATATTAGAAGATTATTTCTAAGTTCCTAATTTTTTTAGGAAATCTACGATGGATGGCCATAGAAGAATGCAGTCTCTCACCCAGACCAACAAAAGACTGATGACGATGATCGCTGAACTGCAAAGGCAGCTGGAGGATCAACAAAGGGAAATTGCTGCCTTAAGGGCCAATGGGCAGAATAATGAACGACGACGCAATGATGTGCCTCCTCCTCCTCCTCCGCAGCCACAAGTAAACGAATTCCTAGCTCCTGCTGCTGAACCAAGAGCAGCTTATCAGGAACCTCTTCTGGTTAGATGGAAGAGGCTTAAGCCAACAGACTTTGAGGCTTTTAAGGACCCGTTAGTCGCTCAGGGATGGTTAAAGACGATTGAGGCCACCTTACGACTCATGGATTTTATGGACAATGAGAAGGTCCTCTATGCCTCATACTGCCTCACCGTGGAGGCCAGAATATGGTGGGATGGCATCGAACAGAGCAGGGATGTTGAAGAGATGACATGGGCTGACTTCGTTCATGAGTTCAACACGAA
The DNA here is from genome assembly GCA_025403435.1 of Artocarpus heterophyllus. Lineage (NCBI taxonomy): Eukaryota > Viridiplantae > Streptophyta > Magnoliopsida > Rosales > Moraceae > Artocarpus > Artocarpus heterophyllus. Next base: position 3,896,921 of record CM046327.1, on the reverse strand, counting down.
GTTCTTCCATATGAATGTCACGAGGAAGCATTATGAGGAGTTTGAGAGCTTACGCCAAGGGGATATGTCATTCACAGATGTGGTGACAAAGTTTGACCAGCTTGCTCGGCTATGTCCAGGTATGGTTATGGATGAAAGTGAAAGGTCAGAAGACTGATCAGAGCCCTTAGGCCAGATATTGCTGCTATTGTGGATGGGGCAAGTCCACCCAAGAGTCAAGAACAGGTTGTCATGAGGGCTCAACGTGCTGAGTTTCATTTGTCCAAGTTAAGAAGGAATCAGCCTCAGCCTAGCCAATACGCCAAAAATGCAAACAACCAGAACTGCCTTCCACACAGAAACAACAACAATAGCAACAACAACAACAACAACAACAACCAAAACTAGAGGAATAACAAGAGGAAGGGTAATTCTCAAAACTAGCAGGGCCAAGATAACAAGAGGCACAATGATGGTCAGCGCAACAACAATGACAGGCGATTCCAACCATGTGCCAAATGTGGAAAGAAGCATCCAGGGAAATGCCGATTGGGGACAAACCAATGTTTCATCTGTGGGCGTGAAGACCACTATGTTAAGAATTGCCCTAAGCTGATGAATGCTAATGCCCCGCAGAGACCTCCTCCTCAAGCCTAGCTTCATCAGATGCAAGCCTCCCTTGAAGGGCCACTTGTTAGTCAAGGGAGAATTGAAGCCCCACTGACGAATGCCCGGATCTATGCCATGACAAAAGAACAAGTGGCTGCAGAAGCTTCCAATGTGGTCACAGGTCAGATAACAAGCTTATCTAATGATGTTTATGTTCTTTTTGATACAGGTGTCATGTATTCTTTTGTATCTATGCCATATGCTAAAAAGTTAGAGATTCATTTAGAGCCTATGAGACGGGGATTCACTACGACATTACCCTCCAGGGAAGTGATATTATCCACGCACTGTTTGCGTGCAGTACCCCTATGGATTTCTGATAGAGAGTTATTCGTCGACCTTATTGTGATCGACATGCATGACTACAACATGATCCTTGGGATGGATTTCCTAAGTAAGTATAATGCCGCTATCGAATGCCGTAAACGAAAGGTGATCTTCCATCCTGAAGGTGATCAAAAATTCATTTATGTTGGCGAGTCTAGGAAGAAACCCTACATGTTCTTATCAGCAATGAAAGCAAGGAAGCTATTAGCAAGTGGCTGCATGGGCTATCTGGCAAACATTGTAGACCAAAGCCAAGAAGAAAAGACAAGAATTGAAGATGTGCATGTTGTTCATGAATATGAAGATGTGTTTCCTAATGGTCTGATGAGTCTACCGCCATAAAGAGAAGTTGAATTCGGGATTGAGCTTGCTCCAGGCACCGATCCAATCTCTAAAGCGCCTTACATAATGGGCCCGGTGGAATTAGAGGAGCTTCACATGCAATTAAAGGAGCTACTTGACAAAGGATTTATCAGGCCAAGTTACTCACCATGGGGTGCTCCAGTCTTGTTTGTAAAGAAGAAGGATGGCACAATGAGACTCTACATCGACTACAGAGAGCTGAACAAGGTGACGATCAAGAACAAGTACCCATTGCCTCGAATTGGTGATTTATTTTTTCAACTCAAGGGTGCATCCGTGTTTTCAAAGATTGATCTACGATCAGGATATCACCAGTTGAAGGTTAAATAAGGAGATATCTCCAAGACTGCTTTCAGGTCGAGGTATGGTCACCATGAATTTGTGGTTATGCCTTTCGATTTGACGAATGCACTTGCTGCCTTTATGGATTTGATGAACAGGGTATTCAAGGATTTCCTCGATAAATTTGTTGTTGTATTTATCGATGATATCCTTGTCTATTCGAAGAATCAAGAAGAACATGAGGGGCATTTAAGGATTGTGCTGGAGACTTTAAGAAGACACCAGTTATATGCAAAGTTCTCCAAATGCGAGTTTTGGCTTGATAAAGTGTCATTTTTGGGGCATGTTATATCAAAGGAAGGGATTATGGTTGACCCTGCTAAAGTAGAAGCTGTTCTTAATTGGAAGCAACTGATGAATGCAAGTGAAATAAGAAGCTTCTTGGGTCTAGCAGGTTATTATTGGAGATTCGTAGAAGATTTCTCCAAGATAGCAGCCCCACTCATGAACCTGACTCGCAAGGGAAAGAAGTATGAATGAACAGATGCATGTGAAAAGAGTTTTCAAGAACTAAAGAAGAGGCTAATGACGGCTCCAGTGTTGGCAATTCCTGAAGGAAATGATGGGTTTGTTATTTATAGTGATGCATCCAAGATGGGGCTCGGAGCTGTATTGATGTAAAATGAAAGGGTAATTGCTTATGCGTCAAGACAACTGAAGGATTATGAAAAGAACTATCCTATTCATGACCTTGAGTTAGCAGCAGTCATTTTTGCGTTGAAGATATGGAGACACTATTTATATGGGGTCCAATGTAAGATCTTCACTGATCATCAAAGTCTGAAGTACTTCTTCACGCAAAGAGACTTGAACATGAGACAACGAAGATGGCTAGAATTGGTGAAGGATTATGATTGTGAAATCCTTTATCATCTTGGTAAATCTAACCGAGTGGCTGATGCTCTAAGCAGGAAGTCAATTGCCATGTTGATGTCAATACAAGAAATGTCTCCACATTTAAGGAAAGAAATTCTAGACTTCGGTTTGGAACTTATAGTAGGTTAGCTATCAGCACTCTCTCTTGCTCCGACGATGTATGATGAAATTCGGAGTAAGCAAGATGACGATGTAAGCCTTGCAAGAATCAAGCAAGAAATGAAAGAAGGTAAATGTCAAGAGTTTCGTATTGCGGATGACGGAACTCTATATCTCAAGGACCGCTTATGTGTTCCCAATGTTGATGGCTTAAGAGAAAAGATCTTGGCAGAAATTCATGACTCTCCTTATTCTATTCATCTAGGTGCAACAAAGATGTATAATGATCTAAGGGGTAACTTTTGGTGGTTTGGAATGAAACGTGATGTTGTAAAGTATGTGAAGAAATGTATGATATGTCAGTCAGTAAAGGCTGAACACCAGAGACCTGGTGGTGAACTGTAGTCTATCCAAATACCGAAATGGAAATGGGAAGATATAGCAATGGATTTCATTACTGGTTTGCCCAGAACTACGAATGGTTATGATGCAATTTGGGTAGTTATGGATCGACTGATGAAAACGGTGCATTTCATTCCTATCAAGATTACCTACTTTATGGAACGGTTAGCGGAACTCTATGTTAAGGAAATTGTACGACTTCATGGAATTCCCAAGTTAATCATCTCAGATCGTGATGGTAGGTTCACATCTAAGTTTTGGAAGAGTGTACGACTGCAATGGGAACTAGGCTTCATTTCAGTACAGCTTTTCATCCTTAGACAGACGGCTAAATGGAGAGGACAAACTTGATTCTAGAAGATATGCTACGGGCATGTTCTCTCGATTTCAAGACCAGCTGGTGTAAAATGTTGCCGTTAGTAAAGTTTGCTTACAACAATAGCTTTCAGGCGATAATTGGAATGGCACCATATGAAGCGCTGTATGGACGAAAATGCAGGTCGCCTATATGTTGGCACGAAGCTGGTGAAAAGAAGATGATGGAAAGCATCGATGCTGAAAGAACTGATTTCGTGAATGAAACTTTTGAGATGATAAATATAATAAGAAAAATAATAGAGACTGCTTAAAGCCGTCAGAAGAGTTATGCTGACAAGAGAAGATGACCCTTAGAGTTCACCGTGGGCGAATATGTGTTCTTGAAAGTTGCACCAATGAAAGGAGTTATGAGATTTGGGAAGAAAGGCAAGCTAAGTCCAAGATTTATAGGTCCTTATGAAGTTGTTAAACGAATAGGCAAAGTAGCTTATCAGCTAAAGTTGCCTTCTGAGATGTCCGCAATGCACGATGTATTTCATGTCTCCATGCTTAAGAAGTATGTTCCGGACCCTACGCATGTGATTGAGCCACAAGTGATCGAGATACAAGAAGACTTAAGTTATGAAGAAAAGCCAATGAAGATACTCGATCGAAAAACCAAGACCTTGAGGAATAAAGAAATTCCATTGGTTAAGGTGCTATGGCGAAATCATCAAGTTGAAGAAGCCACATGGGAACATGAAGATGACACGAAAACTTTGTATCCGCATTTATTCTAAGTTTCGAGGATGAAACTTTTATAAGGTGGGGAGAATTGTAACGCCCACCTATTATTATGTAATGAATCACATTAAGTTAGTAACGACGTTAGTTATATTTTAATAATTATGTTATATGTAATTATTAATGTTACTAACTTTTTTTTTATGTCAAGTTTTATGACAGGTGACGACCGCATGGAATCGCTGTGCTCAAGTGTTCATGATTATTTTAATGTATGATTAATTATGATGCATGATGAATTGAATGTTTTAAAGTATGGCATTTAAGGATAGTTCGGTAGGCTGGACTTTTAAGTTCGGCAGGCCGAACAGACTGCCAAAGATCGGCAAGCCGATGGGAAGCATCGGCAGGCTGGACTTGGTGGAACCGGCAGGCCGAAGGGGAAAATCGGCAGGCCGAACACGGCTAACAAATAGTCAGCAGAAATCTCTCCAAATTTATGGCTGAGATAATTACGTTAAATGGGTGATTTATTGTGATTAATTGGCACAATAATGGAATGCTTTTCATTATGCTTTTATCAGCTTTTATCAGTAGAAATCTCTCTGAAGGACAATGAATGTTCATTATGCTTGTTACGTTAAATTTTTTTTAACAATTCTTTTCCTCAGCTTTTCTCCTCTCATTCACTATCTAAGACGTTTTATGATTTTCTCCTTTATCTCTTCTTCTCTTCTTCTCCACGAATTTCATCCTTCTTCCTTTCAAAAATTCTCTGCAAGTATTGAAAGAAAAAGTTATATTTCGTTGGTTAAATTCAAGAATTTTGAGAAGAAACTTCAAGGTAAGAATTCAGTTTTTTTGGTGTTTTTGAAAAGAAATTCTTCTCCTCAATTCGTCTACAATATCTTTCTATAGGTATTGTGTTTTGTCTCGAATTTTTAAATGTGATGTTATGCATATATTATGTGATGTTTTTCTAAGTTTCATGTCATTTGAGTGTTCTATGAAAAATATGAATTTTCTATCCTTTACCCTTCACAGTAAAATATTACTATTTAACTTTGATGCATAAAAAATATAATGATATTCAAGGGGTGAATATGATGTTTTTCATGAAAGTTGTCAAGAATGTGCATGTGTAATGTATGATGAATGTATTTTATATTATGAATTTTTATGAGATTACATTAAGAAGAAAACTGTTTTAACAATGTTATTTTTGGAATTTTTGTTTATGGTAATGTTATGTTTTCACGATGATGATTATGATTATAATATGAGAAGAATATATATATGAATGTATATATAAATATTATATAAATGAATGTTATATGAATGGATGATTTACGCTATGATGTTAAGTATTGATTTTATTGTGTTTTAAATGGAAAAATGGCATGAACACACAAAGGAGCGAGCACTTCGAGACCGTAGCGTCATCACCAAATCATTTTAAGGCTAAGTAAGCTAGCTGTTAAGGTAAGTACATTCTCACCTGCAACATGACACGTTTTTACAAGATTTGATGTTATGTTCATAATGATATTCATGATGATTTTATGGATATTTTCCTTAAGAATTTCTATGAAAGATTTTTCATGATTTTAAGTTATGCATGATGATTATGACATGTTTCAAAGAATGAAAATTATGTATCTATGTATCACCTAATAAGTGTTGCACACCAATGTTATGAAATGATATGTTATGATGTCATGTTTGGTTTTGGATTAGCTACCCTTCCCCTCTCATGACGGCGCGCCTATGATGATGTTTTTGGTGCAACACTTGGGCCCTTAAGATAAAATGGAATAAGTTTTAAAATGATCAATGTAATGAAAGATATGTTTCTATGAAATTGTGCTTAAGGCACTTTTATGATATGATGATGATGATATCTATGAAATGTTCTAAGTTGTGAGAATTACATGTACTTACTAAGCATTAGCTTATTCAAGTTTTATGTCATGTTGCAGATAAGGGTAAGAAGATCATGGATTAGGCGGAGGACATGGGAAGACGTGTGAGCATCAAGCACGATGAATTGTAACCGGAAGAATGCCAAGATGAACGTTTTTTTGTTTTAAATCAATTTTTATAATTTGAACATTATTTTTATGTTAAGTTTTTGAGAATACTTGAACCATGGTTTTATAATTTATTTTATCATTTTAAAGTATTATGACCTTCCGCATTTTATATGAAAAGTTGGTTTTGATTTAAAATTAGTTTTTTAAAAATGTTTTGGCTCGGTCGGCCTGCCGAACATCTTTGGTCAGCCTGCCGATGTTTGAAAGTTCGGCCTGTCGATCATGTTCTTGGCCTGCCGAATGAAGATGAGTTTTTAAGCTAGTTTGCGAAGCCTCTGCCGGCCTGCCGATCATGTTCGGCCTGCCGAAGTCCCAAGTTTGGTTTGCCGAACTGTGGGAGCAACTAATGTTTAAGTAATGTATTGATTAATGAGTTATGAAGTGATGTTTTTATAAGTTATGATTTTACAACTTGGTATATCCACTACATTAAAATAGTTCATGATTAATTTAAAGTATAATTGAATTATTTATTTTATGGAATAAGTTTAGCAATGTGATTTAAACAATGTTATATAAAAAAATATGAATGGATCTTGGTTAAGTATGTTTTACTTTTGCACTTAAAAGTATCGTTTAAGTTTTGTAATTATATTTATGTTTTAAGTCCAAGCAAGTATGAATGTAAGAATGTAACTACATCTGTGACGTTTGAATTAAGGGGCGTTACAGCTTCGGCGTAGTGGGAGGATCAGGTGTCAGCCTGAGAGGTATATGTTCAATGGGGAGGTCTTCTTGGCTTAACCGGATGAACTTGACAGGGATCCTTATACTTAGGTAGAAGCTATGGAGGATGTTGATTCAAAACTCTGAATAGAGGCCATGAACACAAAGATGAAGTCTATGGAGACTAATCAAGTCTGGGAGCTTGTGGATCTTCCCGCATAGGGTGTAAGTGGATCTATAAGAGGAAAAGAGGAGTGGATGGAAAGGTTGAAACCTTGAAGGCTAGACTGGTAGCTAAGGGTTATACGTAAAAGGAAGGAATTGATTATGAGGAAACCTTTTTGCTAGTAGCCATGCTTAAGTCCATCCAGATTTTCTTGTCCATAGCTGCCGCTCTCGACTACGAGATTTAGCAGATGGATGTCAAGACAGCTTTTTTGAATGGCTATCTTGATGAGTCCATTTATATGAAACACCAGACGGGTTCAAGGTCACGGGTCAAGAAGGTAAGGTTTGTAAGCTGCTGAAGTCAATTTATGGACTTAAACAGGCTTCTCGTTCTTGGAACATAAGATTTGATCCGGTGATCAAGACTTATGGGTTCTCACAATATGTGGATGAACCATGTGTTTACAAACACATTAAGGATGGGAAGGTGGTTTTTCTACTGCTCTATATAGATGACATTTGCTAATTGGCAATGACGTTGGGGCATTGTCATAAGTCAAATTATGGTTGACCAAGTAGTTTGACATGAAGGACTTAGGTGAGGCTAATTTTGTTCTCTGTATCTAGATCTTTCGGGATAGAAAGAACAAAATGATAGTTTTGTCCCAGGCCGGCTACATAGATAAAATTCTCAGGAGGTTTGCAATGCAGGATTCCAAGAAAGGTGGGCAACCATCTAGGTCTGGAATTACTCTTTCTAAGAAAGACTCTCCAAAGTCTTATGAAGAAAGAGAATACATGAAGAAGGTGCCTTATGCTTCGGCAGTGGGTGGTCTCATGTATGCCATGTTTGCACATGATCGGATATTAGCTATGCGGTCGAGATTATAAGTCGATTTCAGGCGGATCCTGGACCGAACCATTAGGTTGCGGTAAAGCATATTTTCAAGTACCTAAGAAGGACTCGAGGGTGTATGCTTGTATATTCAAGTGAGGACTTGACTCCTCTAGGATATATTGACTCAGATTTTCAATCCTGTCTGGATTCTAGGAAATCGACTTCGGGTTTTGTGTTTACTCTGGGCGGCGGTGCCATTAGTTGGAGAAGTGCTAAACAAGATTGCACTTTAGATTCAATGATGGAGGCTGAGTATGTGGCAGCTAGTGATGCTTTGAAAGAAGTAGTGTAGCTCTACAAGTTCCTTAGGGATCTTAAGGTTGTTCCCTGTATGGATAAGACGGTATCACGGTACTGTGATAATAGTGCGGCGGTAGCTAATGTTAAGAAACCAAGATTTCACAAGAAGAGTAAGCATATTGATCGGAAGTATCATGTGATAAAGGACTTCATTGAGGGCGGGCATGTCAAGGTGTGCAAGATCGCATCAGAGGATAATTTAACTGATCCATTTATGAAGACACTTACTGGGAGAGTCTTCAAGAGGCATGTGGAAGCTATGGTGATGCAAGATTTGTCATATTTACTCACTTAGTGCAAGTAGGAGATTGTTAGACATGTATGCCCTAAGGAGTAAAAATGCAATAAGTTTTTGGAGACATTTTTATCAATAAAGAATTTATTCATTATTTATATACCAAATCTTGTCCTCTTTATGTTCATATTTGATGAATGTATGTTAAGCAAATAATAGTCTGAGACTGTCGGTCTAAACCTTAAGAATTGGGTATATGATGGACGGATTATATGAAAGACACGATTCTTAAGGTGATAGTCTAAATCATGTGATCCACAATGGAGGGAATAAAGTTGGGTGCTTTATTCATGCAAAGATTGTTATGTTGTCTACATCCCTTAAGGGAGATGGTTTGTCTTGACCATCGGAGGTGTACTCCGTGAATAGAAACATTGACACGTTGTCATAGGTGACAATGTGTTGAATCGGGACATAAAGTGAATTAATTTGGATTAATAATTCTGTCTCGAAAAATCGATTCACTTTAGACAATCATTTGTGTTGTATCTTAATCCTGAGATGAATAGTGGGCCTGTTGTCTTGACTTGTGTCTTTTGATGTACCAAAGGGGACATCCACATCTTAATAGTGGTATGCATGCCGGTATGTTGGAGGCATGACTCTTGATGGTATAGACTTGTTATTCATAGATATGGAATCTATAGCTGCTCTTTAGGAGTAATAATATCCTCTTATATGTGTTATCCTATAATTGGAAAATTAGAGCGCTCAACCATTTGAATACATAGGTGTAACCGAATGGTATACTGTCTTTGGATGGTAAGTTTTCTAATGGTGAGATGATGGAACGTAAGATAAAAATAATCGGGAAGGTAAGACAGAACTTGTCCTTAAGCCGATTATGGATTATTATATGGGGATACGATACACTATGATATGTCATGGAGACTTCGCTATACGGGCTTCGTAATTCTATATAGTTCGAGGGTGTAGCTCCAAGCTTTCAGGTGGAGTAGCGTTGGAGTTGATAATTATGAAATGTATATCTGGGATATTGGGTTTTCTAATTATCGTGAGCTTGAACTATGTAGGTCCATTTGGTCCCCTTTGCTAACTCACAACGTCCTGTAATGACACGGCGTGCTTTTTCAATAATTGATGACTTATGTCGGATTTATCAGATTGGTTCAAATTTGAAAGAATTAAATAATTCATGTCTGTTTATCAGTTGAATTAATTTTGTAATAAATTAATTCAAGATAAACTTGTTGAATTATTGGGATCGGATAATTCTTGTTTGTTTATCGGTTGATTTAATTCTGGATAAATTAGATCAGGATAAACTTGTAGAATTATTGGGAATTCATTTATTTTCTTAGAGATTATCTAGATAAAGTTGTTTTGATCAGATAACTTCTCTATTGGGTTATTTGAATTAAAACTGAGACTTTATCCTATAGAATCTCGGGTGGAAAATAAAAGATTCGTGAAATTTTATATTCGGCAGTTCGGCTTGCCGATGGACGTGTTCGGCCTGTCAATCAACGAAGGATAAGATCATGTATTTCCACGTGGATCTTATCAGATATTGATCCAAATTTGATTCTGATATGAGTTTTGAGACTTAATTTGATAAGAACTGACCCTAGGACCAACCTCTATAAATAGGGAGTGATTCTCAAAAGTTACTCAGATCAATTGAGAGATTAAGAGTGATACTCTGCTAAGTGAGAATCTGAAAAACTCCCTGAGTGCTTTTGTTCACAAATCACGAACACTTACTTTGGGTTCTCTCGATTGGTTAGAAGGAGAGTCACCGGTGGAAGAGCTATACGTGTGAGCCCACACTCACTCTGGTCGTGGATAGAGAATTGCAAAGAAGACCAGTTGGTTGAGGCTCTTCTGGAACGTTATTTCTCTTCACAGATTACGGAGGTTCTTCGACACACAAAGGTTAGTAAGATCTGGTTAATTTATACATATAGCATGTCAAACTTGTGTTTTTAGAAATTACTCTGATATAAAATGTTTAAAATTCCGCTACGTACTCTTTTTCCAATAGTATCGTTATAGGATTTCTTATAAGTTAGCAAAGGGAACCCAATGGACCTATATAGTTCAAGTTCTTAACAATTATGAAACCCAATATCCTAGATATATATTTCATAATTATCAACTCTAACGCCACCTACTAAAAGCTTAGAGCTACACTCTCAAACTATATAGATTACAAAGCCCAAATAGCTAAGTCTCCATGACATATCATAACGTATTATATCCCCATAGGCTTACCCATAATCGGCTTAAGGATAAATTATGTCTTTCCTTCCTGATTACTTTTCTCTTATGTTTTATTATCTCACCATAGGAAAACTTACCATCCAAAGAAAGTATACTATTTGGTTATACCTATGTATCCAAATGGTTGAGCGTCAAGTTTTTCAATTACAAGATAATGCATATAAGAGGATATCAACTACTCCTAAAAAGGAGCTATGGATTCCATATCTATGAATAACAAGTCCATGCTATCAAGAGTCATGTCTCCAACGTACCAGCGTATGTACCAACATAAATTGTGGATGTCATCCTTTGGTACATCAAAAGACATAAGTCAAGATAATAGGCCCATTATTCATCTTAGGATTAAGATACAACACACATGATTATCTAAAGCGAATTGATTTGTTGAGACAGAATTATTAATCCAAATCAATTGCACTTTCTGTCCTGATCCAATATATCATCACCTATGACAATGCACCAATGTTTCACGGAGTCCACCTCCGATGGCCAAGACAAGCCATCTCCAGTCAGGGATATAGACTACATAACAATCTTTGCATGAATAAAGCGCCTAACTTTATTCCCTCGTTTTTAGACCTTTAGAATCATGTCTTATGGATAATTTATCCATCATATGCCTGATTCTAAAAGTTTAGACAGACAGTTTCAGACTTTTGTTTGCTTATCATACATCAACAAATATGAACGTAAAGAGGACAACAATTTGGTATATGAATAATAAATAAACTCTTTATTGATAAAAATGTCTCAAAAAATATATTACATTTTTACTCCTTAGGGCATACATGTTTAACATGAATGACTTTAAGCCTTAAAGTAAAGTGGTACTCGAGAAGTTGGGAAGTGATTCGATCACTCTAGGGGCTCTGGTAGAAACCAATCCAATCAATATAGGAAAACTAACCGAACGACAACCTAAGGGGCTTCATCATGGTGGTAGGATTAGACATCAACCCAAAAGGTATTTGTTCAATGGTGAGGCCTTTTTGGCTCAACTGGATGAACATGTGATAAGTTAGTTTTAGGCTAATTAATTAGATGATTCTCACTTAATATTTTTGTTAGTTTTGAGCGATTTATAAGAATTTAATAGTGTTTTATGTTCTTTTATAGGTTTTGAAGGAAAACGATGCATAATGGCAAATCACAAGGCAAAGCAGACCGAAAATTGAGCAAAAGTGGACTCGGGATGAAATGGAGCCTAGACGCCAATTATTGGGCTCCTAGGCACTGCTACAGATGAAGTTTCACACAAAAAACCCGAGAGTATAGCTCCTAGGTGCCATTTAGGAGGCTAGTATAGCGCCTAGGCGCTATAATCCTAGCGCCTAGGTGCTACTTCGAAGCCTAGGCGCCAGTTCACAAAAGCATCCACGGGCAAGTATAGCGCCTAGGTGCTACAATCATGGCGCCTAGGCGCCGTAATGAAGCCTAGGCACTAGAAAATAGAGCCTAGGCTCCATTGCGATCCCAATTCAAATTCTAGTGTAATTTCGTTCCAAAATTGCCCTTTTAAACCCTAGCCTATAAATAGAACATTATGAAGGGTTGGAGCACGAATTCTAACAAAGGAAAACTACAAACAAGAGGGGAGAACTCACTGCTTTGGAGAAGAAGAACGGTGCAACCCGGAGACGGAAACCATCTTTGCATCCAAATAGAGTTCTTTTCTTTCACTCATCATGTTTAATAGATTATTTAGGATTGTTTTTAGTTTCATTAGGAACTAATTTTCTCTATTATAGGGCTACGATGTAGCCGGATTATGAATGCTTACTTTTGTTTAATTTAATTCAATTCGATGTTTATTCATTATCTATGCTGAGTATTTAATCTAATCTTAATGCTTGTAAAAGTTTGTGCACCTTTTGCATGATTTGTGATTTAATTTGAGGCTGAGAAGCGATAATTAAATTAGACCATGATTGAATGCCATGAGACTTGTGTAACACTATGAATTTCTTGTTCTTAATGAATTTTGGTAAGTTTAGAGTTTCCATAGAGATGTAGGAAATTTGTTAACCAGGATAAATTATTAATGCTTGAGAAAGATTAATGACTACCTAAGAGAAATTCGTTATCGGCATAGGAGTAAACATCAATTGATTAAATTAGATAATTTGAATATGATTAATTTAGGTGAAATCGGATGCCCTAGTCTTTTATTATTTAGATTTTCATTTATATTTTTTGTTTTGTTATTTTTCTATTTTCTATTTGATTGTTCAAATAATTGTAGGGTTAACCAATTTCGGTACTTAGCTAGATTAACGCAATCCTCGTGGGAACGATACTTTACTTACTCTTTATTACTTGTTAACGATACGTGCACTTGCGTTAGAAAATCCCCAACAACATGACAGGGATCCTTACACTTATGAAAAGGCTATGGAGGATGTTGATTCAAAACTTTAGATAGATGCCATTAACACTAAGATGAAGTCTATAAATACTAATCAGGTCTAGGAACTTATGGATCTTCCCAAATGAGTAAAACCTATAGGGTGTCAGTGGTTCTATAAGAGAAAGAGAGGAGCAGATGATAAAGTCTAAATATGTATCTAAAAAACTTTAATTATCAATACTTCTATAGATCTATAGTTGTTAGAATTATAGCCTACATAATTAAATAAATACCTCATGAAATTATCTGATATGATTTATTTATTTAGTTTGATAATTATATAAATGCTAAAATCCTATTAGTTATGAGGGGTTACGACTCTTATTAAAATATTTGCTTATATCTAAAAGGATATGTGCTTTAACAGAAGACACCTCGTGAGGACCTACAATTTAGGGTCTAGTTCTCTCTTTACTCAATTAATTACATTCCTTTTCTTCATCAGAAAATACGTTAAAAATAACTGTGGGTCTAAAAAGAAAAACTAAGATCTTCTTCTCTGACAAACTTTCTGTACAAGTGTCCTCTACAAATTATAGTTATAAATTAAGGTACACTATAAATCTTCTTCTGTGAAAATTTTTGAGTTTTAAGATTATTAAAAATTAAAAAATTAAAAGTATTTACATTGGTATCAGAGCATTAGATTTTAGAACTCATGATTTTTCTTTAGGTTTATATTTTCAATTATTTACATGTTGAATCATAGTCATCCAGAATTGGCCACTAATATACAATTTGATTGTGTAAAGTTTTCGTTGCTGCAATTAAGTATGGGTATAGTATGTATATATATTGAGAATATATTTATAAATATATATATATATATATTTACCGATATTCCCATAATTGGAGAGTTTGTTGTTGTTACTGAAATTGAATTAGAGATACAATTTTATATACTGAATTTGCCTTGATAATATTATATCGGGATATATATTAAAGAAAAAAAAGATATTGTAAAACTTGTTTTGTAAACGTAGCATTATGTAGTATATGAACAATATAAAAGAAAATTACTGTGATATTGTGTATGTTTATTATACATATATGATGTTACGTTTATGATTGTATAGTTTTATTTGTTGGTTGCATATTGTTAACATGATCATTTATTTTATGAAACAAGTAAAACTATTGTTTCCAATTTTGAAAGTGCATGATTGTGAATTGTTAATCACCAAAGTAGCGAAACATTAAGGTTTAGTAACTATCAAGTTAAGAAATAAAAGTTTAATATTTCATGAATTTTAATGCTTATAATTGAAATGATTTTTATAGATTATGGGTTATTGAATTTCATCTATTATAAAGCCTTAGGAATCAACTAAAGGTCGATTAATTTTCTTTATAATTGATGAATAGAATAGTTAGTAATTAATATGTCCTATTAATTTTGTTTATTTATCCAAAGATAGCAAGCATTGTTAATTGGATATATCTATAATTACCAAATTAAAATTTTTATTTTTTAATTAGCATAATTTATAGTTTATATGTCTTAGTATCACCCAAAAGAGAACTAGGATATACAATTATTGTCTTAGTTTGAATCTAATTATGTGATCTTTTCAAAGCATTAATGTATGAATGTTTCCTACATATTTGCAGTATTTATTCTTGTTTCTCTGTATTCGTATGCTTCATCTATTCCTTTATTTAATGGATTGAATTTCTCTAATTGGTGCAAACAAATCCAATTTCACTTAAGTGTTGTAATGCTTGCAAATCTAAATGTAATTTATTGTCGCAAAGTACGTAAATGAATTTTTTTTTCGAATTATTATCGTGAGCTATTTATTATTGTCATTGTTATTATTGTTATTGACTGATAAATTTTACAAAGTGATTTTCAATTGCAGCGTGAAAGTTGGAGGCTCAATTAAGAGCATGGTGTGCTAACGTGTAATTATTGTGATTTGTTCTTCCATTTCTAATTTTGGGGATCAATTACTTATATAAACCTTTTACCCATCATGCTCTACAATACATAGTGCTATGAATGCTTCAATTTATTTATATATGCATTAATGATTTTTTTTTTTTACTATTTCGTTAGCCATATGTATGTATATATATGTTTAAGTATATTTTATTTTGGCTTTTTTTCATTCATTTACCTTTTGAACATTCAATTTACTTATATATATAAACGTTATGAGTATCTGTAATTGAATTTGTGATAGTTTAGAATGGGATATAGTTTATATGATGATACCTTATTTATACATAGTATATATTAAACATTTACTTCATTATCTTACCTTTTCTTTGCTTTTAGTTAATTAAATGCAATTTGTCCTCCATGATTTTCTTGGCACTACCTAATTCCTCCAATTCCTTTGTTTATTCATGTAGGATCATCAATAATTCTCCACAGCACTTCTTTCCTATATCTTATTAATTTTTCTCCTCCATCTCTTTGTCTTTCACGAGCACCTTACCATTTATTTCTCCTTGTTTATTCAAATCACTTGCTTTCTTTGTAGGCAAGCTCAATAATGAAATAGTGCTTGTTACCTCATCAACATAGTCCTTATAAGACAAATCCAATAATCATCATAATATCCCACTCTCTTACATTCTTTCATGCCCGTATCCCAACTCCACTATTTCTCTTATTCTCATCTTTTAATCATGTACACTCAGGAATCTATTTCAATTTATAAACAAATAATTCAAAACCTTAAATATCTCACCTACATCATTAACTTATCTTTATATTTTCATCCTTCTTTCACTCATCCTTGTATGTCCCTGCAACAATAATACACATTCAACTCTTTGAAACTAAGAAACTTCCTTGTTCTATAAATTTCTTCCTCCACGCCTACAAACCATTTTTAAATACTTTCAACCCAAAAATAAATAAATAAAAACTTTTACAGAAAATTTGTCCAAAAATAAATTCTAGCATAAGGATTCAAGAGTTAGCATTTTCAAGTTTTTGTCATCAAAGAGGTAGGTTTTCTTAACTTAAAACTTTTCCTTGAAATGTTTCTTTATATATTTGAATACTTTATGAAGCAATGTTTGGATGTTTAGGCTAGATTTTATTGAGTTTGTATGACGAACATGTTAGAGTTTCAAGATTTCATATTTTTGAGTGTTGTAAAGGATGATATTTATTATTTTTCTTGAGTATTTTTAGCATGATAAAAAATGTTGTTTAAGTCAAGATATGGTTTATATTGACATACATGAGATTAGTTTTGAGATTATGCAAGATAATAACATGATTTGGTTTAAAGAAAAAATTGAAGTATGAGAAACTTAAATTACATCTCATCAAGCAGTGACTTTTCATACATTTCTGAGATTTATTGAAACGAATTTTATAGGTTTGTTTATATATCTTAAAAGTTAACATCCTTAGCTTTCTAACAAGCTATTATGAGCCTAAATTAGAGTTGTATTCTATTCTCTATGACTTTCCAAAGTTTTAGTTGAAAGCTAGAAAATCTGCCTATAGTATACAACGATTTCGTGAGATATAAAACATACTAAAAATATTTATTGTTATCCAAATGGAATAAAATTAAATCTAAAGATATATATAAATATGAAGTATATTGTATAAAAATTTCAGACTTACTTAAAATTTTATGTGATTTTAGAAAATTCTTTGATCGTTGACTGCCTATAGATTATTTATAGTGGCAAATTATTTTTGTGAAATCTAGAATGTAGGAAAAATCATTATAGTAGTTCAAACTTGATGAAAATAGTGTGTTTGGATGTCTAGTATATCTTGTAAAAATTTCAAATTCATTAGAATCTTTATGATTTTTTATAAAATCTGTTTACTATACACTGCCTAGCTATATTTCTAATAGATATTATAATTTGTGAAGCATGAAATAATGGCTTATAGTGATCCAATTTTAATAAAATTAAATCTAGTGAGATATAAAAATATTTATAATACTTGTTATTAATTTCAGATTGGTTTGAGTTTTGTGTAAATTTTAAAAATTCATAGAATATTGGCTGTTTGTGTTTTATTTTCCAAAAATGGTGTAGTATATTTGAAAATATGAAAAATAGTATTTACAATAGTTAAAAAAGTTATGAAATTCAATCTAAAGATATCTATAGATGTTAGAAATATTGTATAAAATTTTAGAGCCATTGGAATTTTGTGTAATTTTAAAAAAATTCGTTGTTTGATGGCTGCCTGTGAAAAATGTGTGAACCTATCCAAGTTTAGAAATTTTTTTAAGTGTTATGCTTGCAATTTCACTATATGATTGTTCCACTAGAATTGTGATGTCATTATTGTTGGAAACAAAGTGCGTAGCGGAATTTTAAAAAAATTTCATCAGAGTAATTTCCAAAACACAAGTTTGACATGTTATATGTATAAATTAAATAGATCTTACTAACCTCAGTGTGCCGAAGAACCTCCGCAATCCGTGTAGAGAAGTAACGTTCCAGAAGAGCCTCAACCAACTAGTCTTTTTTGCTATTCTCTATCCACAACCGGAGTGAGTGTGGGCTCACACGTACAGCTCTTCCACCGGTGACTCTCCTTCTAACCAATAGAGAGAACCCAAAGCTAGTGCTCGTGATTTGTGAACAAAAGCTCTCAGGGAGTTTTCAGATGCTCACTAGAAGAGTATCACTCTTAATCTCTCAAATTGATCTCTATTGATCTAAGTAAATCATGAGACTCACTCCCTTTATATAGCTATTAGGTCCTGGGGTCAGTCCGTATCAGATTAGGTCTTAAAAACTCGAAACAGAATCAAGTTTGGATCAATATCTGATAAGATCCACGTGAAAACGCGTAATCTTATCTCCCGCTGATCGGCAAGCCGAACATTCTGATCGACAGGTCCGAACACGTCATTCGGCAGGCCGAACTTCCCGAGAAAAAATCTCTGCGAATATTTTATTTTCCATCCCGAGATTCTAAAGGATAAAGTCTCAGTTTTGATTCAAATAACCCAATAGAGAAGATATCTGATCAAAACAAACTTTATCAAGATAATCTCTAAGAAAATAAATCAATTACAATAATTCTACAAGTTTATCTTGTTCTAATTTGTCCAAAATTAAAACAACCGATAAACAGACAAGAATTATCTGATAGCAATAATTCAACAAGTTTATCTTAAACTAATTTCTTACAAAATTAATTCAACCGATAAACAGACATGAATTATTTGATTCTTACAAATTTTAAACCAATCTGATAAATCCGACATAAGTCACCAATTATTGGAAAAATACGCCGTGTCGTTACAGGACTTTATGAGCTAGCAAAGGGGACCAAAATGGACCTATAAAGTTCAAGCTCATGATAATTATGAAACCCAATATCCCAGATATACATTTCACAATTATCAACTCCAACTACTACTCCACTAAAAGCTTGGAGCTGCACTCTCGAACTTTATAGAATTACGAAGCTCGTAGTAGCTAAGTCTCCATGACATATCAAAGTGTATCGTATCCCCATATGATAATCCATAATCGGCTTAAGGACAAGTTCTGTCTTACCTTCCTGATTATTTTTATCTTACGTTCCATTGCCTCACCATTAGAAAACTTACCATCCTAAAGATAGTATACCATTCGGTTACACCTATGTATCCAAATAGGTTGAGCGCTCTAGTTTTCCAATTACAGGACAACGCATATAAGAGGATATCATTACTCCTAAAGAGGAGCTATGGATTCCATATCTATGAATAACAAGTCTATGCTATCAAGAGTCATGCCTCCAACTGTACCGGCATGCATACCACTATAGAGATGTGGGAAGTCACCCATTGGTACATCAAAAGACACAAGTCGAGACAACAGGCCCACTATTATCTCAGGATTAAGATACAATACAAATGACTGTCTAAAGTGAATTGATTTGCCGAGACAGAATTATTAATCCAAATCAATTCACTTTATGTCCCGATCCAACACATCGTCACCTATGACAACGTGCCAATGTTTCTATTCACGGAGTCCAACTCCGATGGTCAAGACAAACCATCTCCCATAAGGGATATAGACAACATTACAATCTTTACATGAATAAAGCGCCCAACTTTATTCCCTCGATTGCAGATCATATGTTTTAGGCCATCACCTTAAGAATCGTGTCTTCCGCATAATCATCCGATCATATGCCCAATTCTTAAGGTTTAGACTGACAGTCTCAGACTACTGTTTGCTTATCATACATTCAACAAATATGAACGTAAAGAGGACAAGATTTGGTATATATATAAACGAATAAATTCTTTATTGATAAAAATGTCTCCAAAAACGTATTACATTTTTACTCCTTAGGGCATACATGTCTAACAATTATATCATTCTAATGATGATTTTTAAGACTAAATGATAGATTAATAATATTAGGAATTAAAGCACACCATCGCTCCACGAAAAGGCTGACCTTTCTATACTTGTTATTTCGAATAATTAGTAAGTAAAGCACTCACCTTTAACATATAATGATATTGTATATATTTTAGTATTTTTGACATTTTAAAGTATGATTTATCCTTTGCATATTTCCAATGATTTTGGATGTTTGAGATACAGGTTTATTTATATGATCATTTGAAAATGCATGACATTATTATTGTAAAAGTTTTGTTTGAATCCATGATGTTTTTACATGGTTTAATGTTGTGGTTTATAAGGCGCCAGGCATGGAGTGATTAGTACCCCTTTTTCATTATTTAGAAGATTAGCTATTGCAGGGTGATTAGTACCCTTATTTTATTATTTGGGAGATTAGTTCCCGTAAGGTGATTAGTGCCTTTATTTAATTATTTCCAAAAATAATAATAAGACCCATGCTAATACGCAGGCCTAAATTATATTGTATTATTAAAAATACTTTCATGCACTTAAAAAACTTTAATTAATTATTTGTGAGCTAAAAGCTTTACTTAATGAGTTTATTGCTCATATTATTAAGTATGTGTTACAGGAACTTCAAATGGAGCCTCTAGCTCATACGTTGAGTGAAGACATGGTTGTGGCTACTTTGGGACCGTGTATGCATATGGCCCAACTTGTGTGTTTAATTGTTTTAAGTTCTTATCGTGTGTTTGCAAATTAAATGATTTCCAAACTTGAGACTTGGAAAAAAAATTATTTTTTTTGGATTGTTGTCGAAACATAAGAATTGTTATGCATTTTAATATTCCAAAATAACTTCCACATAATTGAGAATGTTGAATTATTCTCCTTTGAAGAATTCAAATCATTTTTACTTTGAAGTTTTAAATTGTTTTCAAAAATAAATTTCTACAAATTTCATAAATTATATTTTGTGTATTTTAAAATATGTAGAAGTCACGATTGGGGTCGTGACAAAGAATGGTACCAGAGTTATTGTTTTTTTAAAAGCGTTTCTATAGACAAAACCATATGCACACTATTCCAAATAGCGCAGTCTTGACCTATTGGGTAAGTTTCCATAATTCATTTATATTATTTGAGGCTGTATTATGGAATAATTTATAATCAAATTCATTTATAGTAGTACTTGTGACAATAAGCTATAGGGCCATATGAAAGAGATTATTCAGAGCAATCTTTTCAGAATAATAATGTCCACATATAATTCATGGGACTTTGCTCTATAATTAAGTTAAGCCTCGAATTAATAAGAATTTTGAATTTCTCCTTAATAGGAATTTGACAAAATGACAAGAAGATGATCAGTCATGAACATCATGAACCAAACCCTTGTGGCTGAGCCACCCAACGAAGTAGCTAAATTAAGTGAATTGGTTCACGAATAAGGTGAAATGATAAAGAAACTTATGCGGGACAAACAACCTACAAATGAACAACAAAGGCCAAAACCACCGGCACCTGTCCAACCGGAATCGATGAATGAAACATAGAGGCAAGACCACTTACACAAATACAGTCCAAATTGGAACCATTGTATGAATGATTCTACAAACAAGGACTGCTAGAATTTGAAGGATCTACAGACCCCTAGTGCAGTAGAACTTGGGCTACAAAAGATGACATATCTTTTAAAGTTTATGGAGCTAAGTGATAGTGAAAATGTGGCATATGCCACTCATATGTTGCCGGCTGATGCTTACTTTTGGTAGGAAGGGAAAGTAGTCGATCATGCAGGTACCATAACTTGGGACGAATTTGTCAAGATCTTCAACGGTAAATACTTTAGTCCTAAAGTCAGAGTGATAAAGTTTATGGAATTTGTTAGTTTACATCAAGGAAATATGTATGTGTCTAACTTCAACGCGAAGTTTGATCGCTTTGCTCGATTTGCCCAAGGAAGGTTTGGCGATGAGGCCTCCAAGATTAGGGAATACTTGGACAAGTTACAACCAGAATTAAGTCAAGATGTATCTATAGAATAAGCTCAACCAGCATAATGTCTAAAGTGATTGAGAAGACTTTGCAAGCAGAAAGATGTGAAGCCAAAATAACACAAGGTATAACCACTCCACTCAATAGCTTTCGACCTAAAAATCCTAACTTTGGAAGCAATCATGGGAACCAGCAATCACCATGGAATCATGGGTTCAAGAAGAGACAAAATGGTGCAAATTTTAGAGGCACGCCAGTTCAGCGAAGAAGTTCAAGAGTGGCAATCATTCTCAACGTCATTAACAACGACCACAATACCAATAACTACAACTTTTTGGTACTACTTTTGAACAAATTCCAACATGTAACCAGTGTAGGAAAAGATATTTTGGAGAGTGTTGGGCCACCCGTAGAGTTTGTTATAAATGTGGAAGCGATCATCATCTCCAATCAAATTGTCCTCAAAGACAAGGTCAACCTCCAGTTAAACAACCACAACAATCTCAACAGCAAAGTTTAATAGCAGATTTAATGTTCGTGTCTTTACCTTTACCAAAGCTAAAGTCGATGCCAACCGATATATAGATGCAGGTCAGATTTCTATAGCTAGTATTAAGGCTTATGTTTTGATTGATTCTGGTGCAACACATTCTTTCACATCTCCTAAATTTGAAACTCGATTAGATAAAGTTCCTGATGTTATGATTAATTCTCTTAATGTTTCATTACCATATAGAGAGGCCCTGTTGTCCCAATCATATCTGAGAAATACCCCACTCTATATTGAAAATAGGAAATTATATGTTGATTTGATTGTATTAGAAATGTACAACTATGATGTAATTTTGGGCATGGATTTC
Source organism: Artocarpus heterophyllus (assembly GCA_025403435.1). Classification (NCBI taxonomy): domain Eukaryota; kingdom Viridiplantae; phylum Streptophyta; class Magnoliopsida; order Rosales; family Moraceae; genus Artocarpus; species Artocarpus heterophyllus. Next base: position 3,874,576 of record CM046327.1, on the reverse strand, counting down.
CTATCTAAGTACAATGCCACCATCAACTATCGAAGGAAAAGAGTAGTGTTTCAACCTTCAGAGAATGATTATTTCCAGTTCATTAGAAATTCCAACAACACTTGTATTCCTGTGACATCTGCCCTAAAATCAAGAAGGTTGCTACATCAACGATGTATGGATTATTTGGCAAACATAAAGACACCTTTGTAGAATGAGCGTCAGGACCTGAAAACATACTAGTTGTGCAAGGATTCGCTGAAGTTTTCCCAGAAGATGTTTCTGGACTTCCAGTAAACAGGGAGATTGAATTTGAAATTGAGCTTGTCCCTAGAACTACACCAATCTTTAAAGCTCCATATAGAATGGCGCCAACTAAACTTAAGGAATTGAAGACACAACTACAAGAATTGTTAGACAAGAATTTCATACGACCGAGCTATTAACCTTAGGAAGCCCCAGATCTGTTTGTTAAGAAGAAAGATGGTATTATGTGGATGTGTATCGACTACCGTGAGGTCAACAAAGTGACAATATTTTGGACAAGTATGCCCTAAGAAGTAAAAATGTAATATGCTTTTGGAGACATTTTTTATCAATAAAGAATTTATTTATTATTTATATACCAAATCTTGTCCTCTTTATGTTCATGTTTGTTGAATGTATGTTAAGCAAACAAAAGTCTGAGATTGTCAGTCTAAACATTTAAAAATTAGGCATATGATTGACGGATTATGCGAAAGGCACAATTCTTAAGGTGACAGTCTAATTCATAAGATTCGCAATCGAGGGAATAAAGTTGGGCGCTTTATTCATCCCAAGATTGTTATGTTGTCTATATTCTTAATGGGATATGGTTTGTCTTCACCATCGGAGGTGGACTCCATGAATAGAAACATTGGCACATTATCATAGGTGACGGTATGTTAGATCATGACATAAAGTGAATTGATTTAGATTAATAATTCTGTCTCGACAAGTCGATGCACTTTAGATAATTATGTGTATTGTATCTTAATCCTAAGATGAATAATGGGCCTATTGTCTTGACTTATGCCTTTTGATGTGCCAAAGGATGGCATCCACATTTTAATAGTGGTGCGCATGCAGATACGTTAGAGGCATGGCTCTTGATAGTGTAGACCTATTATTCATACATATGGAATCCATAGCTCCTTTTTAGGAGTAGTGATATTCTCTTATATGTGTTATCCTGTAATTGGAAAACTGGAGTGCTCAACCATTTTGAAATATAGGTGTAACCGAATGGTATATAGTCTTTGGATGGTAAGTTTTTTGATAGAAAGATAATGGAACGTAAGATAAAAATAATCGAGAAGGTAAGATAGAACTTGTCCTTAAGCCGATTATGGATAATCCTATAGGGATACGATACATTATGATATGTAATGGAGACTTAGCTATACGGGCTTCATCATTCTATATAGTTCAAGAGTGCAGCTTTAAGCTTATAGTGGAGTAGCGTTGGAGTTGACAATTATGAAATGTATATATGGGATATTGGGTTTCATAATTATCAGGAGCTTGAACTATATAGGTCCATCAGGTCCCCTTTTCTAGCTCATAAAAATTCTGTAACAATACGACATGCTTTTCCAATAATTGGCGACTTGTCTCAAATTATCAAATTAGCTGAAAATGTGATAGGATCGGATAATTCATGTCTGTTTATCGGTTGAATTAATTTTGTGCATAAATTAATTCAAGATAAACTCATTGAATTATCGGGATCAGATAATTCATGTCTGTTTATTGATTGGATTAATTTTGAATTAATTCAAGATAAACTTGTTGAATTATCAGGAATATTTACTTTCCTATAGATTATCTAGATATGATTTTTTTAGTCAGATTACTTTTCTATTGGGTTATTTGAATTAAAACTAAGGCTCTATCCTAAGAATCTCGGGTGGAAAATAAAGATTCGCATGAATCATTTATCGTAAATTCGACAGGTCGATCTTTAAGTTCGGCCTGCTAATAGAGCAAGTTTGGCAGGCCGATCTGGAAAGTTCGGCCTGCCAACCATGCAATAAAAAGATCACGTGTTTTCATGTGGAGTTTATCAGATATTGATTCTTATTCGAATTTTCGAGGTCTTATCTGATAAGGATTGACTCCTAGGCCCAACCTCTATATAAAGGGGAGTGAGACTCATTGTTATTTAAATCAATTGAGAAATCTAGAGTGAGACTCTGCCAGTGAGACTCTGCAACTCCCCGAAAAGTTGTTGTTCACAAATCACAAACTATAGTCTTGGGTATTTTTAATTGGTTGGAAGGAGAGCCACGTGTAGAAGAGCTGTACAAGTGTGCCCACACACACACCAATCATGGATAAGGAATAACAAAGAAGACTAATTGGTTGAAGCTCTTATGGAACATTACTTCTCTTCACGGATTGCAGAGTTTTTCAGCAAACAAGGTTCGTAAGATCTGATTAATTTATGCATATAGTGTGTCAAACTTGTGTTTTGAAAAATACTCTGGTATAAAAAATTTAAAATTCCTCTGCGTATATTAGAGCCATGGTTTTTATATAAATTTGCAAGTTTGTGATCATGCTATATGTATAAATTATGTGATCTTGATCTCTCATATGCTTGCATTTAATTTTATAGAGTGTTGGCACTCTAGGTTTCTATATTTTTTTGTTGTCATGGATTATATGGTGAATGTTTATTAATTAATTATGGTTGATTAAATTATTATTTAATTAATTATTAATTAATTAATTTATGCCGGTTATGGTTCCTTAGAGGTTAGAATGTATATCTAGGTTTTTTATGTAATTAGATGGCAGACTATCATCTCTGTCTAGGAATTATTATTTAATTTTAAATTTATAAGAATTTTGTAATTAAAGTATCATTCGGAGAAGACGGATCTAGAAGATGGATGATGGCGTTCTTAGGTATTTTCTGAGTCTCTAATTTTATGTTTTTAAATTGTTGAAAATAAAATTGATAAATTACTTTAAAAACTAAATTTTCTAAAAAGCATGATTTTTGCTCGGTCGGCATGCCGAACCCTCCAGTTTGGCAAGCCGATGGTCATGGAATCAACAAGCTAGACTTTAGGTTTAGCAGGCCATTAGCGGGGTAGAAATCTGGTGGCTCTGGTGGTAGGCCAAACTTTCCTGTTCAGTTAGCCAAACTGTCATGATCAGTAGGCCGACCTGAAAAGATCAGCAGGCCGATCACACAAATCAATGTACTAGTAAAGAGCTGTGATTTTTTAGAAAAAGTACATTCTTTGATGCAGTTTTGATTTTATTTTTGAGATAATTTTGAGAAACATTAAATTTGGATATAACCAGAAATATGGAGTTTTTTATCTATACGGGATTGAGGACTTGAAGATGAAGTTATATGAAGAAGGATACAATTTGAAGATTCAAGGATGAAGAATCGATAATATGTTTTGATTATTCTCTTGTAATCTTTGTTTTCTTTTGTTTAGGATAGAACCATAATATTATAGTTATTTATTATTATTTTGCTTGTGGTTTTGCATGATTGCTTTGCTTGTTAGCATTATAATATGATTTGCCATGTATATTGATAACATGTCATATAGAATGGGGAGTGTCGCTCATAAAACCTTGATTTCAAAAGATTGAGTGGGAGAAGGTTTTTGTAGAGAGGACCTAATGCCTCCATCATTGGTCCATAGGAAGAACATGGTGGTTCCGACCCCTAGGAAGGGACTTCATCAAGTACTGGTTGGATCTTTGAGAGGATAAGGTATTTTGGCATGATTTATGGTTGCACACCCTTAGGTGGTGATTATAAATCATGAATAAAATATTGAAATGATGGTTATAAACTCATGTTAATTTTATTATTAACCTCCCATAGGAGCTCTGTTAATAAAATTAATGGCCAAAGAAACGATTATTAATATATGTTGGATCATACGGGTCTTGGATGGCATATATTAATAGTTGGGGATCCGTGTTCCTAATTAAATTTAGCATGACTCCCCTAGGAGCTTGTTGAATTCTAAGTTAGGAATTATCGTTGTAAGGTTGTGATATTTTCAAGGTTTTGACACATAAACACATTTGTAAGTTTTTACATGATTGTGTTATCTTACTAAATTATTATCATATGTTTGCTTATGTTTAGTATATAATTCTTTATTGTAGATTAAAAATGTCTAAAAACACTCTATCATCGATACTTGACAAAAACCTATTAACCGGAGAGAACTATAATGATTAAAAACAGAACCTGGATATCGTCTTTTCATTTGAGAAACTAAAATTTGTACTAACAACCCCTTGTCCTCCTGAGCCTATGGGAGACTCATCTAATGAGCAATTCCAAGCATATGATCCCTGAAAAGATGCTAATGATCAGGCCCGCTGCTATGTTATGGCCAGCATGAATAATGTGCTGCAGGCTCAACATCAGGATTATGAAACTGCGAAGTAGATCTTGAATAATCTTAAGGATATGTTTAGAGGCCAGGCGATAACAAAGTGGCAAAGGGCACTTCAGAAACTTCTAAACTATAGACAGAGGCAGGGGACATCTGTCAAGGAGCATATGATGTTGGCCATGGGTTACCCCACTGAGGCTCAAACCAATAGAGCTAACATCGATGTTGAAACTCATGTGACTATGGTCTTTAAGACTTTGTCAAAGGAATTTATTCCACTTAGAGCTACATTTAATTTGAGTAATAGATGGGATATGACCTTAACAGAGTTGATGAAACAGTTACAGAAGTTTGAACTGCTAATCAGGGAGTCTCTTGTTTGTGGCGAGGCCAACTTGGCAGCTTCTTCTGGTTCCAATCCCAACCCTGGGAATGAAAATAAACAACAAGCTAACAACGGGAAGTCTTCTGTTCCTGTAAATGGCAAGAACAAGAAAAAGAAGAAGAACAACCCGAAGAAGCTTAAGTGCTTCTTCCGTGGGAAGGTCGAGCACATCAAGAAAAATTACAAGGACTTCCTTTCTCGAGGAGGTAGGTATGATCTTTTATATTTAGAAACTTGTTTAGTTAAGGAATCTAGTGACATTTAGGTCATAGATTTTGGAGCAACTAATCATGTTTGTGTTTCTCTGTAGGGGTTCAAAGAAACGAGAAGTCTGCTGTATACAGACTTCACGCTTCGGATAGGTGACGGATCCTTACTCTTACCTAAAGCAGTAGGAGATATCCATCTGTATTTTGATAATTATAAGAATTTAATTTTGCGAGATTGTTTTTATGTTCCTAAATTTAAAAGGAATTTAATTTCTATAGCTTGTTTATTTAAAGACTCCTATTTGGTTTCTTTTAATAATAATGTGGTGATTCAGAAAAGCAAATCTTTTATCTATGCTGGATGGATGTAAAATAATCTATATTTTGTCAAATCTAAGATGGACATACTGCTTAATGTTGAGATGAATGATAACAACTCTAAAATACTTAAAACTTCTCACTCTAATAAGACTTATCTCTGGCATTTGTGGCTTGGTCATATTAACCTGAATAGGATTCAAAGGTTGGTAAGGGACGGACCTTTAAGTCATTTAAAGGTAGAATCTATACCACAATGTGAATCTTGTTTGGAGGGTAAAATGACCAAAAGACTATTTAGGTCTAAGGGTAATAGAGCCAAAGGGGTTTTAGAACTTGTGCATAATGATGTTTGCAGACCAATGAACATCCAAGCACGAGGAGGGTATGAGTACTTCGTCACTTTTATTGATGATTACTCAAGGTATAAGCATGTGTACCTGATGCACCACAAAAGCAAAACTTTTGACAAGTTCAGGGAGTTTCGGGCTAAAGTGGAAAAGCAATTGGGTAGACCCATAGAGGCACTTCGATCCGATTGAGATCGTGAATACCATTCTAATGAGTTCTTGGGACATTTATTAGAGAATGAGATTTTATCCCATTTGACTGTACTGAGCACTTCGCAACAGAATGGCATAGTAGAGAGAAGAAATAGGACTTTATTAGACATGATCAAGTTCATGATGAGTTATTCATCATTACCTTTATCCTTTTGGGGATATGCACCACAAACCATATGTTATCTTTTGAACAATGTGCCTTCAAAATCAGTTCCTAAAAGTCCTCACGAGTTGTGGACAGGCAAGAAGACATCCTTAAACCATATTCGCATATGGGGATGTCTAGCTCCTGTCCTGTTTAGGGATGTGAATAAGTGGGAACCACATTTGGAAGTTTACGTTTTTGTAGGATATCAAAAGGGACTAAAGGGGGTTATTTTTATAACCTAAAGGAAAATAAAGTCATGGTTTCAATTAATGCAACTTTCCTTGAGGAAAGTTACGTGGACGACTTTAAGCCTCGAAGCAAAGTGGTGCTTGAGGAGTTGAGGAGTAATTCAATCACTCTGAGGTTTCTGGTAGAAACCACTCCAATCGGTGTAGAGAAACAAAACGAACCCAAACAACAACCTAAGGGGCTTTAGCATAGTGGGAGGATCGGGCGTCAACCGGAGAAGTATATGTTCAATGGTGAAGCCTTCTTGGCTGAACCGGATGAACATGACAGAGATCCTTTCACTTACGCAGAGGCTATGGAGGATGTTGATTCGAAATTCTGGACAGAGGCCATGAACACATAGATGAAATCTATAGAGACTAATCAGGTCTAGGAGCTTGTGGATCTTTTTGAAGGAGTAAAACCGTTAGGGTGTAAGTGGATCTACAAGAGGAAGAGAGGAGTAGATGGAAATGTCTAAACCTTTAAGGCTAGACTGGTAGCAAAGGGATACATGCAAAAGGAAAGAATCGATTACGAGGAACCTTTCTGCCTTTAGCCATGCTTAAGTCCATCTGGATTCTTTTATCCATAGTTGCCGCACTCGACTACGAGATTTAACAGATGGATGTCAAGACAGCTTTTCTAAATGGCTATCTTGATGACTCATATATATAGAACAACCAGACGTGTTCAAGGTCAAGGGTTAAGAGGGTAAGGTTTGTAAGTTACTAAAGTCAATAAATGGACTTAAGTAGGCTTTCTATTCTTGGAACATAAGATTTGATCAAGTGATCAAGACTTATGGATTCACACAAAATGTGGACGAACCATGTATGTACAAACACATTAAGGATGGGAAGGTGGTTTTTCTACTACTCTATGTAGATAAAATTCTGCTAATTGGCAATGATGTTGGAGCATTGTCATCGATCAAATTATGGTTCACAAAGTAGTTTGACATGAAGAACTTGGGTGAGGCCAATTTTGTTCTTAGTATCTAAATTTTTCAGGATAGGAAGAACAGAACGATAGCTTTGTCCTAGGCTGGCTACATAGATAAGATTCTCAAGAGGTTTGCAGTGCAGGATTCCAAGTAAGGTGGGCAACCATCTAGGTATGGAATTACTCTTTCTAAGAATGACTCTTTAAAGTCTGAGGAAGAAAGGGAATACATGAAGAAGGTGCCTTATGTTTTGGCAGTGGGTAGTCTCATTATGCCATGCTTTACACACGACGGGATATTTGTTATGCGGTCAGGATTGTAAGTTGATTTCAAGCGAATCTAGGATTAACCCATTGGGTTACTGTCAAGCATATTTTCAAGTACCTAAGAAGGACTCGAATGTATATGCTTGTGTATTTGGGTGAGGACTTAACTCCTCTAAGATACACTGATTCAAATTTTTGATCCTGTATAGATTCTAGGCGATCGACTTTGCGTTTTGTGTTTACTTTGTGTAGTGGTGCCATTAGTTGAAGAAGTGTGAAGCAAGATTGTACTTTAGATTCAACGATGGAGGCCGAGCATGTGGCAACTAGTGATGCTTCGAAAGAAGCAGTGTGGCTCTACAAGTTCCTTGGGGATCTTGAGGTAATTTTTTATATGAATAAGGCGGTATCACTATACTATGATAACAGTGTGGCGGTAGCTAATGCTAAGGAACTAAGATTTCATAAGAAAAATAAGCATATTGATCGAAAATATCATGTGATAAAAGACTTCGTAGAAGGCAGGCATGTTATTGTGTGCAAAATCACGTTGGAGGATAATTTAGCTGATCCATGTACAAAGACACTTATTGGGAGAGTTTTCGAGAGGCATGTGGAAGCATGGGGATGCGAGATTTGCATATTTACTCACATAGTGCAAGTGGGAGATTTTTGGATATGTATGCCTTAAGGAGTAAAAATGTAACATGTTTTTAGAGACATTTTTATCAATAAAGAATTTATTTATTATTTATATACCAAATCTTGTCCTTTTTACATTCATATTTTTGAATGTATGTTAAGTAAACCAAAGTTTGAGACTGTCAGTCTAAACCTTTAAGAATTGGGCATATGATGGACAGATTATGCAGAAGACATAATTCTTAAGGTGATGATCTAAATCATAAGATCCGCAATCGAGGGAATAGAGTTGGGCGCTTTATTCATGCAAAGATTTTTATGTTGTCTATATCGTTAATGGACGATGGTTCGTCTTGACCATCGAGGGTGGACTCTATGAATAGAAACATTGGCACATTGTCATAGGTGACAGTGTGTTGGATTGAGACATAAAGTAAATTGATTTGGATTAATAATTCTGTCTCGGTAAATCGATTCACTTTAGAGAATCATGTGTATTCTAACTTAATCCTGAGATGAATAATAGGCTCGTTGTCTTAACTTATGTCTTTTGATGTGCTAAAGGGTAACATCCACATTTTAATAGTGGTACGTATGCCGGTACGTTGGAGGCATGGCTCTTGATAACATAGACCTGTTATTCATACATATGAAATCCATAGCTCCTCTTTAGGAGTTGTGATATCGTCTTATATGTGTTATCCTGTAATTGAAAAACTAAAGCACTCAACCATTTAAATACATAGGTATAACCTAATGGTATACTGTCTTCGGATAGTAAGTTTTCTAATGGTAAGATAATGGAACATAAGATAAAAATAATCGAGAAGGTAAGACAGAACTTGTCCTTAAGCCGATTATGAATAATCCTATAGGGATACGATACATTATGATATGTCATGGAGACTTAGCTATATGGGCTTCGTAATTCTATATAGTTCAAGAGTGCAAGTTTTAAGCTTTTAATGGAGTAGCATTAGAGTTGATAATTATGACATTTATATCTAGGATATTGGGTTTCATAATTAATAAGGGCTTGCATTATATAGGTCCATTAGGACCCCTTTGTTAACTCATAAAAATCCTGTAACAATATGGCGTGCTTTTCCAATAATTGGTGACTTGTCACAAATTATCAGATTGGTTGAAAATTCGATGGGATCGGATAACTCATGTCTGTCTATCAGTTGAATTAATCTTGAGAATAATTAATTCAAGATAAACTTGTTAAATTATCAAGATCAGATAATTCATGTCTGTTTATCGGTTTGATTAATTTTGAATTAATTCAAGATAAACTTGTTGAATTATTAGGATATTTACTTTCCTAGAGATTATCTAGATGTGATTGTTTTAATTAGATAACTTCTCATTGGGTTATTTGAATTAAAACTGATGCTCCATCCTAAGAATCTGGGGTGAGAAATAAAGATTCGCATGGATCATTTATCATAAGTTCGGCAGGCCGATCTTTAAGTTCAGCTTGCCAATAGAGCTAGTTTGGCAGACCGATCTGGAAGTTCAGCCTACTGATCGTGTGATAAAAAGATCACGTGTTTTTACGTGGATTTTATGAGATATTGATCTTGATTTGATTCTAATTCTATTTTTTGAGGCCTTATTTGATAAAGACCGACTCCTAGGCCTAACCTCTATATAAAAGGGAGTGCGACTCATTGTTATTTAGATCATTTGAGAAATTTAGAGTAAAACTCTGCCAGCGAGACTCTACAACTCCTCAGAAAGCTGTTGTTTACAAATCATGAACTATAATTTTAGGTATTTCTCAATTGGTTGGAAGGAGAGCCACATGTGGAAGAGCTATACGAGTGTTCCCACACACACACCAATCGTGGATAGAGAATAGCAAAGAAGACTAGTTGATTGAAGCTCTTCTGGAACGTAACTTCTCTTCACAGATTGCGAAGCTTTTTGGCAAACAAAGTTAGTAAGATCCGGTTAATTTATGCATATAGTGTGTTAAACTTGTGTTTTGAAAAATACTCTAGTATAAAAAATTTTAAAATTTCACTGTTTCCTACACAATAAAGAATTGATACCCCTTGCCACCTATTGATGATTTATTTGATCAACTTTGTGGAGCTACATTGGTTTCAAAGATTGATCTACATTCGCGCTATAATCAATTGAAGATTCGAGAAAGCGATGTACCCAAGACCGCTTTTAGAACTCATTATGGCCACTATGATTTTATGGTCATGCCATTTGGTTTAACCAATGCTTCAGCAGCCTTCATGGATTTAATGAATAGAGTTTTCAAGGAGTGCTTAGATAAGTTTATGATAGTGTTCATCGATGACATTCTCATGTACTCGAAAACCAAAGAAGAACATGAAGTGCATCTACTTCAAGCTTTGTAGACTTTGAAGGGGAATCAACTTTATGCTAAATTCAATAAATATGAATTTTGGTTGGACAAAGTTTCTTTCCTTGGCCATGTAGTGTCAATTGAAGGTATTTTAGTTGACCCTACAAAAGTTGACGGAGTCAGTAATTGGTCCTAAATGACTAATTGCTTAAGAAGTTTGAAGTTTTCCTAGATTAGTTGGTTATTATTGGCAATTTGTTGAAGGTTTCTCAAAGATTGCAATGCCACTAACTCAGTTGATTAGGAAGAACCAGCGATTTGAATGGACTAAAGTTTGTGAGAAGAGCTTCCAAGAACTCAAAAAAAGGTTAACATTTATACCAATCCTCACCATTTGAGATGGTGAGAGCAGTTATGTCATCTACAATGATGCTTTGAAAGCAGGCTTTGGAGCAGTATTAATGCGAATGGGAAAGTGACTGCCTATGGTTCTAGACAATTGAAGGATTATGAAAAAAATTATCCTACCTATGATTTGGAACTTTCTGTAGTAGTCTTTGCATTAAAGACATGGAGACACTATTTGTATGGTGTTTGATGTAAAATTTGCACTGACCACAAGAGTCCTAGGTATCTCTTCACTCAAAAAGAGCTAAACATGAGACAAAGAAGACGGTTGGAACTAGGTAAAGAACAATGATTGTAAAATCTTATACCATCCTAGAGAGGCGAACATTGTCGTAGATGCTTTAGGTAGAAAATCCTCAGTAGGTTTGTCAGCAATGAAAGTTCTTCCAAGCCCCCTTTAAGGAGAAATATGCTTAGCAGGAATTGAATTGATTGCTGGGAAATTGAGGGCTTTCAATGTTCGATCTACCTTCCTTGAGGACATCAAAATGAGGACCCTTATGTTCCAACATCTAGACTTTGGAGCAAATAGCAACAGCACTTTAAGGTGCAAAGACAAATTGTATGTTTTATCTAGTTCAAACCTTTAGAGAACAATCTTGTCTAAAGCTCACTCAACGCTATATTCATTTCACTTTGGGAGTGTAAAGATGTATAGAAACTTGAAGCTTCATTACTGATGCCCGAATATGAAAAGGGAGATAGCTGAATTCGTATCTTGATGCCTGACATGCCAATAAGTCAAATTAGAGCATCAACGACTAGTAGGATTACTCAAGCCACTGCTAATACTGGAATGGAAATGGGAGAATATTGGTATGGATTTTGTTTCTAGTTTACCTTAGACACAAAATAGAGATGACAATATTTGGGTAATAGTGTATAGATTAACCAAGTATGCACATTTCTTACCTATTCTTATGACCAGTTGGCTCAACTCTATGTCAAATGGATTGTCTTATTGCATGGGATACTAGTATTCATAACCTGTTACCGTGATCCTTGCTTCACATCTCACTTTTGGAAGAGTCTACATAAGGCTATGGGAACTAACTTGACATTCTCCATAGCTTACCATCCCCCAACAGACGGACAATCTAAACGAACAATCTAGATTTTAGAAGACATGTTACAGGCTTACATTCTTGTTTACTAAGCAAAGCGGGACAAGTACCTTCCATTGGCGGAATTCTGTTACAATAACAGCTTTCACTCGACAATTGTTGTGGCACCATGTGAAGCATTATGCAGAAGAAAATGTTGATCGCCAGTTCATTGGGATGAAATTGGTGAGTGACAATCCTTAGTCTTGAAATCATCAAGGAAACAGCAGATATTGTTGTTAAAATCTAAGAACATATGCGAATCGGCTCAAGAGCCTTAGATGAGTTACGTGGATAAAAAATGAAGATATTTTGAGCTCCAAGTTGGAAACATAGTATTTTTATGTGTTTCTCCAATGAAAGAATTGATGAGATTTGGAAAGAAAGGCAAATTAAGCCCTAGATACATTAGATTATTTGAAATCACTCAACGTATTAGAGATGTTGCTTATCGTCTTGCCTTACCAGCATCAATGTCAGGAATCCATAACATATTCCATGTCTCTTTACTTCGTAAGCATGTGCTGGATCCATCTCATGTGTTACAATATGATGGCATTGATCTAAGTCCTAATTTGGCAGATGACACGAAACCTGTTTAGATACTAGATAAAGAAGAGAAGGAACTGCGAACCAAGACAATTTCCTTGGTAAATGTTTTGTGGTGAAATCATTCTTCTAAGGAGGCTTCTTAGCTACGAGAAGCTAAAATTTGAGCAAAATATACTAAGTTATAGGTTGTAGGGATTGTAATGCCCGAAAATTTCTAAATGTAATTTATCGTCACAAAGTACGTAAATAAATTTTTTTTTTGGAATTATTATCATGAGCTTTTTATTATTGTCATTGTTATTATTGTTATTGACTAATAAATTTTACAAATGATTTTAATTGTAGCGTGAAGGTTTGAGCCTCAATTAAGAGCATAGTGTGCTAATATGCAATCATTGTGATTTGTTCTTACATTTCCAATTTTGGTGATCAATTACTTTTATAAATCTTTTACCCGTCTTGCTCTACAATAGCATAGTGCTATGAATGCTTCAATATATTTATATACATTATGATTTTTTTTTACTATTTCGTCAGCCATATATATGTATATATATGTTTACTTATATTCTTTTTTTTTTTCATTCATTTACATTTTGAACATTCAGTTTACTTATATATATAAATGTTAGGATTAACTTTAATTGAATTTTTGATAGTTTAGAATGGGATATTGTTTATATGTTGATACCTTATAGATATAGCATACATATTAAAGGTTTACTTCATTATCTTACCTTTTCTTTGCTTTTAGTAAATTAAATGCAATTTGTCCTCAAGATTTTGCTGACACCACCTAATTCCTCCAATTCCTTTGTTTATTCATGTGGGATCATCAATAATTCTCCACGGCACTTCTCTACTATATCTTATTAATTTTTCTCCTCCACCTCTTTGTCCTTCACGAGCACCTTACCATTTATTTCTTCTTGTTTACACAAATCATTTGTTTTCTTCGTTGGCAAGCTCAATAATGATATAGTGCTTATTACATCATCAACATAGAGTCATCACAAAACAAACCCAATAATCATCACAATATCCCACTCTTTTTTCGGTCTTTCATGCCCGTATCCCAACTCCACTATTTTTTTGTTCCCATCTTTTAATCATGTACACTCAGGAATCCATACCAATTTATAAACAAATAATTCAAAATATTAAATATCTCACCTACATCATTAACTAATCTTAATGTTTTCATCCTTCTTTCACTCATCCGAGCATGTCCCTGCAACAATAATACAGATGCAACACTTTGAAACTAAGAAACTTTCTTGTTCTCTAAATTTCTTTCTCTACGCCTACAAATCATTTCTAAATACTTTCAACCCAAAAATAAATAAATAAATAAATACTTTTAGAGAAAATTTATCCAAAACTAAATTCTAGCACAAAGATTCAAGAGTTGGTATTTTCAAGTTTTTGTTGTCAAAGAGGTAGATTTTCTTAACTTAAAACTTTTCCTTGAAATGTTTGTTTATATATTTGAATACTTCACGAGGCAAATGTTTGGATCTCTATGCTAGATATTGTTTAGTTTGTATGATGAACATGTTAGAGTTTCAAGATTTCATGTTTTTGAGTTTTGCAAAGGATGATATTTATTATTTTTCTTGAGTATTATAAGCATGATAAAAAAAAATGTTGTTTAAGTCAAGATACGGTTTACATTGATATACATGAGATTAGTTTTGAGATTATGTAAGATGATAACATGAGTTGGTTTCAAGAAAAACTTGAAGTATTAGAAACTTAAATTACATCTCCTTAAGCAGTGACTTTTTCTTGCATTTGTGGAATTTATTGAAAACAAATTTTATAGATTTGTTTATATATCTAAAAGTTTGACAACCTAAGCTTTCCAAAAAGCTATTACGAGCCTAAATCAGAGTTGTATTCTATTTTTTATGAATTTTCAAAATTTTGGTTGAAAACTAGAAAATCTACTTATAGAATACAACGGTTTCATGACCTGTAAAACGTAATAAAAATACTTACTATTATCCAAATAGAATAAAATTTAATCTGAAGATATATATAAATATTTAGTATATTGTATAAAAATTTTAAACTCATTAGAATTTTGTGTAATTTTAAAAAATTCTTTGATTGTTGACTGCCTGTAGATTGTTTATAGTGGCAGATTATTTTTGTGAATTCTAAAATGTGGGAAAAATATTTATAGTAGTCTAAACTTGATAAAAGTAAATCTAATAGTGTATTTTGATGTGTAATATATGTTGTAAAAATTTCAAATTCATTAGAATTTTCATAATTTTTATAAAATTTGTTTGCTCTATACTGCCTGAACTATATTTCCAACAATAGTCTTATAATTTGTGAAAGATAAAATAGTTGCTTATAATGATCCAAGTGTAATGAAATTAAATATGGTAAGATATATAGGTGTTTATAATACTACATAAAAATTTTAGATTGGTTTAAATTTTGTATGAATTTTAAAAATTTATGGAATATTGGCTATTTGTGTTTTATTTTCTAGAAACAGTGGTGTATTTGAAAATATGAAAATAGTATTTACAATAACAAAAAAGTTATGAAATTTAATCTAATGATATATATGGATATTAGAAATATTGTATAAAAATTTCTAAGCCATTGGAATTCTGTATAATTTTTAAAAAATTCATTGATTGATGGCTGCCAGTGAAAAATGTGTGAACCTGTCCAAGTTTAGAAATTTTAAGCGTTATGTTTGCAATTTCACTATATGATTGTTCCATTGGAATTATGATGTCATTAAATCATTGTGATGATGATTTTTAAGACTAAATGGTAAATTAATAATATTAGGAATTAAAGCATACCATCGCTCCATGAAGAGGCCGACTTTTTCATGCTTACTATTTCAGATAATTAGTAAATAAAGTGCTCACTAGTAACACATAACAGTATTGTATATATTTTGGTATTTTTGATATTGAAAGCATGATTTATCTTTTGCATATTTTCAATGATTTTGGATATTTGAGAAATAGTTTTATTTATATGATTATCATGAAAATGCATGATATTATTATTGTGAAAGTTATGTTTGAATCTATGACGTTTTCACATGGCTTAGTGTTGTGGTTTATAAGGTGCTAGGCCTGGGGTGATTAGTTATTTCATTATTTAGGAGATTAGCTCCCGAAGGTGATTAGTACCCTTATTTTTTTTATTTGGGAGATTAGTTCCCGTAGGGTGATTAGTACCCTTATATAATTGTGCCCAAAAAAAATAATAAGACCCACACTAATGCGTAGGCCTGAATTATATTGTATTATTAAAAATACTTTCATGCACTCATAAAACTTTAATTAATTATTTGTGAGCTAAAAGCTTTACTTAATGAGTTTATCACTCATATTATTAAGTTGTGTTATAAAAACTTCAAATGGAGCTTCTAACTCATATGCTTAGTGAAGACGCGATTGTGTTAATAACTCATATTTAATTGTTTTAAGTTATTATCGTGTGTTTACAAATTAAATAATTTCCAAACTTAAGACTTGAAAAAAAATTATTTTATTTGGATTCTTGTTGAAACTTAAGAATTGTTATGCATTTTAATATTTCAAGATAACTTGACAGAATTTCTTGTTTTCTGAACTCCTTATGATTAATTCAATTGAAATTTCAATTTTTATTTCTCTTTCAATTATGTTCTAATTTTCTTGGTTAAGGCTATGATGTAGCCTATTTATGGCGATGTGAATTTCAAATTTATTTATGCACCATAATTGATTTTATTCATGTAAGTTATTTGTTATTATGCTTAATGCTTTTAAATGATTAGCTACTATTTAAATAATCTGATGTGCATGTTCAAAACTGAGAAGGGAGAATTATGCAAACGCTTCATATAACATATAACCATGAATTAAACATGGATAGAGATAACCATATTATTTGTGTGGCTTTACCTGGAAAATTCATGATGTCACAACCCGCCTTTTCGGGCTGTGATAAAACTCTTTCTTACTTACTTTAAGGTAAAATTTAGGATTTTTTTTCTGGAACTAAAATAAATAATTTACTTTCATTAATTTTGGTAACTCCTAAAATACTTTTACACACTTATATTTACATAATTATTACTTTTACTTTTACAACATTTTTCTTTTTAAACATTTCATTTCAAACAACTTAAAACATACACAGCAGAAACATTTAGTAGCGGACTCCATACCCGATCTGTACACATCATCCGTCCGTCAGCTTATCATTAGGATTTATTCTGACCTTCTCGTTGGAATACCCACAGCATGAAATACTTAATGAGCTAACGCCAAGTAAGTCCCATAAATCCCACATGGACATTCAAATAAATGCATGAATCAATTATGCTTTCTTATAAACTTTCTTTATCCTCATCATTTCTTATCTTTACTAGGGCCCAAGTGTTCGTACCATTGCGCAATTTCATTTAGGTCTACGTAACACCGTGACCATACTATATCCTTTAAACTCCCCTTGAGTCAGGAGTCGGTAGGACATTTTTCTTAATTTTTGGTGACATATTTACAGTCCATTTATTATGGTTGACATACCATGCATGATGTGATAATCACATGTTATCCATGACACATAAATTCATTTGCATAGCATAGTACACACAGGTACTTACTTTATATACACACGGGTATTCATCATTGTACACATAGGTACATAACATTCTATACACACAGGTATTCATCATTATACTCACAGGTACATAATATATTATGCATACTAATACATAACAAGTTATACACTTCGGTATTTTAATTGTATATTCACAGCTATCCATACTATACCTCTAGGTATTCATTTTATAGCAAACTCACAAGTTTACACCTTAATATATACTCAGGTATACATGTACATACATTTTATACCTACATTTTCATATTGTAGGTGGGAAGGGTACTTACTTGATTTTATGTATCGCGTAAATCGACCTTGATTTTTCTTTGTCCTAGACTTCTAGGATCCTGTTGGCCAATTATAAAGCCATCAGTCGATATTCTATTTTGTTTCAACGCAAAACATTCGTTAATCAATATATTGAGTAACATAACTGTATACAACTGTGGAAGTCACTGGTTTTCTTATTTCGATCTAACTCTACCCTATCATTACTAATGAAGGGTGAAAATCTTTCTAATCATTTTCTTTTCCCATTTGAAACATTTCTAAACGATTCAGGTTATTCGGGCCAAAATGACGATTTTGCCCTCCGTGGCCCCTTCTGATTAACCCATGCTCCATTTTATTTTCTTAACAAAAATAGCCACATATTAACTTTAAATCATGCCCTAGTGGCTCGTATCTCCTTATTTCATACCTAAGCTCCTTTTTCTATAAAACTTTACAATTTAGCCCCTAAACTGAAAATTTTGACAATTTTGCTCCCTAGGCTAAATTGTCCTTGTTATTCCAAAATTTCTTTTTTTTTTTCTCAAAGATCATTTTTTCTCAAAGTACCATATTCAAAATCCTTTGGGAAATGATGTTTTGCCATTTTAAAAATTTTTCACAATTTTCACAAATACTTAAAAAATCAAAATCTCACCATCGGTCGGGATTTTTGACGGATTGTTTGCAATTCCTAACAGTTTAATCGAGATCTACAACTTTTGTGTTTTAACTTTTGTAAAAATCTCACTATACAGGGGCCTTTTTGGCCATTTTTTAATTCTGGCGCGAAAGAACTTTTTCTTTCAATTTAGTCCCTAGGGCGTTTTTATAAAAATCCATTCCAAAATTTCAAATCCACCCCTGCAGTAACCGTTCCATGCCTTATTCAAATCATTCTCATGCTCAAACATCATTTTTAGTAATACTAACATCAAATTTACAAAAATAACACTTTTTGCAAAAATTATTAATCTGCACTATAAAACAAAGTTTCACAACTTAAACATGCCATACATCACATATACATGAAATTTCATCAAATACATGCTCAAGAAACCACATGGGTTTAAAAGAATAAAAATCAAAACAAAATTCATAAATTTTATTTAGCCTTCCAAGGCTCCTTGAAATCCCTTCTTAAACACTATTTTCATGCAAAAAACCATAGATTAGCTCCCTTTCTTTTCCCAAAGAAAAACCCTTAAAAAGTTTAGGTTTTTACCTTAAAACTTGTAAAATTTCCTTGAATCTTGCCTCTTGAACTTAAGTGGGGTTGTTTTTGCAAAGTTTTGGGCTTGAGAAAATTTTTGTGAGAGTCCTTCAATGGCTGCCGGAGCTAGAGGAGGAAGAAGAAATGAGATTTTGGCTTAATCTCACATTAAATGCTTCCTTATCTCTTTTTGATGACTCATGGTAATCCATGAGTTGTGGCATAAGGTGATTGGGCCACCTTTCTAGACATGTGGCCCAATAGAAAACCAAGAAGTGTCCACTTTGTGGAGTTAAAAATTTATACTGTATAATTTTTCGTCACGTAGTATTTTTCTTATACTGTCATGGTCAAATCAGTGTATTTTCTATCCTTAGACTGTATAAAAATATTTAACTTACTTTTCGTTCACTTTTGGAGGCCAATCATGGCATTTTCCGTATCTGCGTTTTCACTTAGCAGTATTCTTATACTGCTTCGCCTCCTTTCTACCCCAGGTTAAGGTTTGGACTACCTCTATGTCTTATTTACATTCTAATCTCCCAATCGTTTATATCACAATTTTATAATTAATCGTGAAATAAAATTCATTCTATGGATATTGTTTACAAATTTCTGAGTAATTCAACTCATAAAATCTGTATTTTACTATATCCAACATTATATCACATTTGCCATAAATTTTGCAATCAATGCTGTTTATTCATACTTTATCGTAATTTTTACAAAAATTACACTTTTACAAAAATGACATATTTTTTAAGGGTAAATTCATTAATTAAACCCAATTAAATATTATGTTTTATTAATGAAATTTTCTCGATCATTACAATCTTTCCCCCTTAAGAATTTTCATCCTCGAAAATCAAAATAACTCGGGGTAGCTCTTCTTCATTTCATCCTCTTGTTCCCACGTTGCTTCTTCCACTTGTTGGTTATGCCATAAAACTTTGACGAGAGGTATCTTTTTGTTCCTTAATTCATTTTCTTCTCGTGCCAGGATTTGAACTGGTTTCTCTTCATAAGACAGGTTCTCCTATACGTCAATTTCCTCAGGCTGTAGAACATGTGAAGGATTCGGCACATACTTCTTTAGCATGGATACATGGAATACGTTGTGTACCGATGCTAGATCAGAGGGTAAGGCCAACTTATAGGCTACATTGCCTACCCATTCTAAGATTTCAAATGGTCCAATGTATCTTGGGCCAAGTTTTTCTTTCTTTCCAAACCTGATTACTCCTTTCATCGATGTCACCTTCAAGAAGACCAAATCCCCTACTTGGAATTCCAGGGGTCTACGTCGTCGATCTGCGTAACTCTTTTGATGACTAAAGGCAGTTTCCATTCGTTGACGGATTAATTTCACATCGTCGGTCGTCTTTTACACGAAATTTATAGTCGATAACATCTTTTCTCCTTTTTCATACTAATGCAGTGGTGATCTGCATCCTCTTTGTAAAGAGCTTCATAAGGAGCCATTCCTATGGAAGCTTGATAACTATTATTATAAGCAAATTCGATTAACGGTAGCTTTTTATCCTATCCTTCTAGCACACAGGCTCTTAGCATATCTTCCAGGGTTTGAATGGTCCTTTCAGATTGACCATCCGTTTGAGGATGAAAATCTGTACTAAAAGTCAGCTTCGTTCCCATTGCTTGGTGAATGCTCCTCTAGAACTTAGAAGTAAACCGACCATCTCGATCAGAAATGATAGATTTCGAAACTCCGTGGTATCTAACTATCTGGGCTACATATAGTTCAGCTAGTCTTTCCACAGAACTGCTGAGTTTAATGGGTAAGAAGTGAGCTGATTTCATCAATCTATCAACGATTACCCATATAGCATCGTGTCCACCCGTAGTTTTGGGTAGCCCAGTCACCAGATCCATAGTTATCTGGTCCCATTTTCATTCAGGAATTTCAATCTTTTGTAGTTCACCTGCCTGACGTTGATGCTCAGCTTTCACCTTTTGGCATGTAAGGCATTTGGCGACAAACTATGCGACATCGTTCATAATTTTGTGCCACCAATAGTGCTTTTTCAAATCTTGGTACATTTTAGTAGCTCCTGGATGAGCCACGTATGGTGGTTCATGAGCTTCTTCTAGTACTTGCTTCTTTAATCCTTCATCATTGGGGATGCAAATTCTGCCCTTATAATGGAGAATGTTATCTTCTAAGATGCTAAATTCTGTTTCTTTGTTCTCAAGAACCTCATTTCTAGCTTTAAGTAGTGATGGATCTGCTTCTTTTCGCTCCTTTAAGTTCTCCAAGATAGCTGGTCCAAAGGACAAATGGGCCAATCTTCCAGTGATTAGCTCTATTCCCACTTCCATCAGGTCCTTCTGAAGAGGTCTTGGCATTAACTGTATCATTGCAAGCGAAGACATTATTCTACGACTAAGGGCATCGGCTACTCGGTTAGCCTTTGCCGGGTGATACAGAATTTCACAGTCGTAGTCTTTAACCGACTCTAGCCACCTTCGCTGTCTCATGTTGAGCTTCTTCTGCGTAAAGATATACTTCAGACTTTGATGGTCCGTATAAATTTTGCACTTAGCTCCATACAGGTAATGACGCCATATCTTTAATACAAATACAATCGCCGCTAACTCTAAGTCGTGCGTCGGATAATTCCTTTCATTATCCTTTAATTGTCAGGATGCGTATGCAATCACCTTTCCATTTTGCATCAATACGGCTCCCAGTCCCGTTTTCGATGCATCGCTATAGATCACAAAATTTTGTAGGTCTGGATCAGGTATTGTCAGCACTGGTGCACTTGTAAGTTTCCTTTTTAACTCTTTGAAACTTTCCTCGCACTTCTTAGTCCATTCATGCTTTGCTGCTTTCCGTGTAAGTGCAGTGAGTGGTGCTGCAAGTCGGGACAATCCTTCTACAAAACATCGATAGTAGCCTGCTAAACTGAGGAAACTTTTGATTTCGGCTACGCTTTTCTGTGTAGGCCACTTATTCACCGCTTCCACTTTGGTGGGATCAACGGATACTCTATCCCGTGTCACCACGTTTCCTAGGAAATGGACCTTCTCCAGCCAAAACTCACATTTTGAGAACTTGGCATATAATTGATGCCTTCTCAATAATTGTAGTGCGATCCTCAGGTGCTCTTCATGTTCTTCTGGCGTTCTTGAATATATGAGAATATCGTCGATAAAAACGATGACGAACTTATCGAGGTATTCCTTGAAAATCTGGTTCATGAGATCCATGAAGGCTGCCGGGGCATTGGTCAATCCAAATGGCAGGATGCAGAACTCGTAATGCCCATAACGTGTTTGAAAAGCCATCTTTGGTATATCTTCTTCTTTAACTCGAAGTTGCTGATATCCCGAGCGTAGATCAATCTTTGAGAATACTGATGCTCCTTTAAGTTGATCAAACAAATCATCGATCCTTGGAAGTGGATACTTGTTCTTAATCGTGACCTTGTTTAATTCCCGGTAGTCAATACACATTCGTAACGTTCTATCCTTCTTCTTAACAAATAAAACAGGTGCTCCTCATGGGGAATGACTTGGTCGGATGAACCCCTTGTCCAATAATTCCTTTAGTTGCGCCTGAAGTTCCTTGAGTTCCCCTGGAGCCATTCGATATGGCGCCTTCAAAATCGGGGCTGTGCCGGGCGTCAATTCGATCTGAAATGAAATCTCTCATTCTGGTGTCAAGACTGGCAACTCGTCGGGAAACACATCAATGAATTCCCTTACTATAAGAACTTTCTCTGGTCCTAATTGAGCTTCTTAATCTTTCCTTACCAAATTCACCAAATAACCAGTGCATCCATTTTTCAACATCTTCCTTGCCTTTAATGCTGAAATCAACGCCTTGGGAGCTTTGGGAATTTTCCTTGAATACACAAACTTTTCACTTCCGAAAAGTCAAAACGTAACCTTGTGGTGTCGACAATTAATCTTGGTCGTGTATTTCCCTAGGAAATCCATTCCTAGAATGACGTCGTAATCTTGTATATCGATTATTATCAAATCAATATACAATTCCCTTTCACAAATGATTATCGGTACATGACGTAACTAATAATCAGCACTCAATACCTCCCTAGAGGGTAGTGCAATTCTAAAGGTTTGCTCTAACCTATCTCCTTTACTTCCTATTCGTTTAGCAAACTTAAATGATGCAAACGAATGTGTTGCTCCAGAATCAAACAAGACATATGCATCAGTGTTACCAATAGAAAACTGACCTGTCACCATAGATAAGGTTCTGACGTCTTCTTCCTTCTTCATGTAGGCATAGATTTACCCACTGGGTTCCAGAGCTTCTAGTCACCCCTGACTGACACTAGGGCCTTCATTCTATGCCTGAACCTGGACCGCATGCAGTTGATTTCCCTGAGGCCTTTACTGAGCCCGACTGCTCTTACTTTGGGTATTAGAAAGACAATTTCTAGCGTAATGCCCTTCTTTTCTGCAAATATAGCACTTGTTCATGCTAGCCTTGCATTCCCCTGCATTTCTCTTCCCACATTGACTGCAAAGGGGTTTGTTGTTTCCTCTATCGTTAATCCTCTTCTGGGGTTGACCCTTTGGATTCTTTGAACTATTCGCGTTCCATTTCCTCTTGTTGTTAGCAGTGCGGCTACATGCCACTTGAAAGTTCTGGGACAGCCCTTGGTTTGGAGCACTCCTTTGTCCTTTCACTTGTACGGCTTGACTTTGCTTGGCTAAAGATTTTTCCTCTTTCTGAGCTTTGAAAATCCTTGCTCTTTCCTCCTTATCACGGGCAATTCTAAACTCAGCTCTGGTCGCCCGTTCAATGCAATCCTCTACATCCTTGGGAGCTTGCCCTCCACTATCAACTACAATGGCAATGTTGGTTCTGAACATTCTCATTAATCATCTTATTCTTTCCCGATTAGTGGGTACTAATTTAGGACAAAGCCATGCTAGTTGGTTAAACCTCTTTACAGCATCAGCTACGGACATATTACCTTGCTTGAAATTATTAAATTCTTCTTGTTATGCTGCCATGGTTTCCACATTAAAGTAAGCTCTGCCAAATTCTTCCACGAAATCTAGCCACGTCATTTCGTCAACGTTTCTTCTGCGTTCTATCGACTCCCACCATCTCCTAGCATCCTTAGTGAGAGAAAACGAAGCGCATAGGACTTTCTCATGGTCACTAAGCCCCATAAATTTCAGTACTCTTTCTATACCCATAAGCCAGTCGTCAGCCTCTAATGGATCTGTAGATCCATCAAATTCTGGGGCCTTCATCCTCCAGAATCTTTCATAAAATTCGGTAGTGGATGCTACCAGAGCAGTTGGGACTGCTAGTTCCGCTTGCTGTGGCAGTGGTACTGGGGGTGGCGTGTCCATACGTACTGGTGGTATGGGATTTTGGTTAGCTAACTGTTCCCGTAAACCTTGCATTTCTCGCTCTTGAGCTTGGAGCTTCTGTTGCAGTTCCATAACCATGGCCATTAAATCCGGATTCATCGGTCCTCCGGGTGTATTTACCATCAATATCAATCGTTATACACTTATTTTATATTTTTCGTTACTATGTTAGTACATACAATTAACTTAATAGTATCCAATTCATAAGTGCATATATTTAAATAACATAAATACATGCAAACATACACAATTTCATGAACTCAATATCTTGCTTCATACATTTCATTTCATTTACTTTCATACATTTCATTTCATTAACATTCATACATTTCATGAACCTCTTTCATTTCTTTTTTCTATTCTTTGTAACATTACATGCATAACAAACATACATACTTACTTTCCTTCAATACATAAACTATTCATATCATTTTTGGGAGCAGTTATCACTTCCAGCTACATATACCCTATTGCCAAGAAGGATACTACTTGCCGGACATACATGTATATACAAAAGCCATAAGGCCCAAAACTGTACTAATCCCATATCTATGTACATTAGTCTACACAAAAGTCTTCATAAATTCTTTTTAGTCTGACTCAACTCCCGACATGTCACTATGTTCAGAATCCTCCTCGGGGTCCTCTTCTTCCTCTATATCTGAATCAGTCGACTCATCATCACTTGCAATTATAGGCTCAGGAGGCACAGGCTCTTCATCAATGTTATCATCACCATCATCGTCATCATCATTATCCTCTTCCATATCCATTGGGGGATCTTTCAGGGGTGCGACCATATTCTGTTCTGCATGTAATACCGCCATAAGAAAATCGTGGACGCTAAGAAATTCCCCAGATACTACATCTGCTGCTGGACTGCATCAGGAAGATCTCTCCAAACCAGATCACAAATTCACAGTGAAGGTATTTCGGGGGGAATCAATGGTATCATGGTTCGATGAAACCTCATGATATAGTGATCTACCGGCTCCCCTACATATCTTCCCCAAACCGGTTCTACACGTAAGTACAACCTATGTCACCAATCTGCCCACAGCATCGGAATCATTTGGACGTGCATAGCATCTGCTGGGGGTAAGGGTGCGAATTCGGCTTGGATCTATTCTCTGAAGCCTTGCCAATCCCTTGGTCGCTCATCAAGTTCCATCCTCAGCCACCATACTAGGGCTTCCCTCAACAACAATCCTGAGGCCAATAAAACCTGGAGGTGCGGTGGCGTATGACAAGCATCGAAGATCACCTCAACTGCATGTAGCCATTCGTTCAGCACCATAGGCTGCCGACTCCCATAGTATCGTGGTGGCATCGCATCTTGAAAAGCAATACTTGCTCTTCGATCAGCCTCCATGTCACGGTTATGATGCGGCTCCGCCATATACTATATTGATTATCGTAATTAACATAACAATGCCATATAAAATAAAAACTAAACATTCTTATACTTAAAATAAAACTATCTTACTTGAGCTATGGCAATGGAGCAGAAGACGATGTGTAGTAGGATGGCAAGATTTTTGCTTTGATACCAACTGTCACAACTCGCCTTTTCGGGCTGTGATAAAACTCTTTCTTACTTACTTTAAGGTAAAATTTAAGAATTTTTTTTTTCTAGGAACTAAAATAAATAATTTACTTTCATTAATTTTGGCAACTTCCAAAATACTTTTACACACTTATATTTACATAATTATTACTTTTACTTTTACAACAATTTTCTTTTAAACATTTCATTTCAAACAACTTAAAATATACATAGCAGAAACATTCAGTAGCGGACTCCATACCCGATCTGCACACATCATCCGTCCGCCAGCTCATCATTAAGATTTATTCTGACCTTCTCGTCGGAATACCTACAGCATGAAATGCTTATGAGCTAACGCCCAGTAAGTCCCATAAATCCCACATGGACATTCAAATAAATGCATGAATCAATTATGCTTTCTTATAAACTTTCTTTATCCTCATCATTTCTTATCTCTACTAGCGCCCAAGTGTTCGTACCATTGCACAATTTCATTTAGGTCTACGTAACACTGTGACCATACTATATCCTTTAAACTCCCCTTGAGTCGGAGTCGGTACGACACTTTTCTAAATTTCTGGTGACATATTTATAGTCCATTTATTATGGTTGACATACCATGCATGATGTGATAATCACATGTTATCCATGACACATAAATTCATTTGCATAGCATAGTACACACAAGTACTTACTTTATATACATACAGGTATTCATCATTGTACATACAGGTACGTAACATTCTATACACACAGGTATTCATCATTGTACTCACAAGTACGTAATATATTGTACATACTAATACATAACATGTTATACACTCAGGTATTTTAACTGTATATTCACAGGTATCCATACTATACCCTTAGGTATTCGTTTTATAGCAAACTCACAAGTTTACACCTTAATATATACTCAGGTATATATGTACATACATTCTATACCTACATTTTCATATGTAGGTGGGAAGGGTACTTACTTGATTTTATGTATCGTCTAAATCGACCTTCATTTTCCTTTGTCCTAGACTTCTAGGATCCTGTTGGCCAATTACAAAGCCATTAGCCGATATTCTATTTTGTTTCAACGTAAAACATTCGTTAATCAATATATTGAGTTGCATAACTGTATACAACTCCGGAAGTCACTGGTTTTCTTATTTCGATCTAACTCTACCCTATCATTACTAACGAAGGGCAGAAATCTTTCTAATCATTTTCTTTTCCCATTTGAAACATTTCTGAAAGATTCGGGTTATTCGGGCCAAAATGACGATTTTGCCCTCCATGGCCCCTTCTGATCTACCCGTGCTTGATTTCGTTTTCTTAACAAAAATAACCACATATTAACTTTAAATAATGCTCTAGTGGCTCGTATCTCCTTATTTCATACCTAAGCCCTTTTTTTTATAAAACTTTACAATTTAGCCCCTAAATTGAAAATTTTTACAATTTTATCCCCAGGGTTAAATTATCATTTTTATTCCAAAATTTCCTATTTTTCTCAAGGATCATTTTTGCTCAAAGTACCATAATCAAAATCCTTTGGAAAATGACATTTTTGCCCTTTTAAAAATTTTTCACAATTTTTATAAATTCTTGAAAAATCAAAATCTTACCATCGGTCGAGATTTTTGACGGACTGTTTGTGATGCCTAACAATTTCGTCGAGATCTACAACTATCGTATTTTAACTTTTGTGAAAATCTCACTGTACAAGGGCCTTTCTAGCCATTTTTGAATTCTGCCGAGAAAGAACTTTTTCTTTCAATTTAGTTCCTAGGGCGTTTTTATAAAAATCCATTCCAAAATTGTAAATCCACCCCTGCAGAAAGCATTTCATGCCTTATTCAAATCATTCTCATGCTCAAACATCATTTTTTCTAATACTAACATCAAATTTACAAAAATTACAATTTTTTGAAAAATTATCAATTTGCACTATA
This sequence comes from Artocarpus heterophyllus, assembly GCA_025403435.1. Classification (NCBI taxonomy): domain Eukaryota; kingdom Viridiplantae; phylum Streptophyta; class Magnoliopsida; order Rosales; family Moraceae; genus Artocarpus; species Artocarpus heterophyllus. Next base: position 3,847,102 of record CM046327.1, on the reverse strand, counting down.
AACCAAAGTTTCACAACTTAAACATGCCATACATCGCATATACATGAAATTTCATCAAATACATGCTCAAGAACCCACATGGGTTTAAAAGAATAAAAATCAAAACAAAATTCATAAATTTTCAAAACTTTGAAATCTAAATCTTACCCAAATAGTACTTTTTGATATCTAGCCTTCCAAGGCTCCTTGAAATCCCTTTTTAAACACTATTTTCATGCAAAAACACCATAGATTAGCTCCCTTTCTTCTTCCCAAAGAAAAACCTTAAAAACCCTTAAAAGTTTAGGTTTTTACCCTTAAACTTGTAAAATTTCCTTGAATCTTGCCTCATGAACTTAAGTGGGGTTGTTTTTGCAAAGTTTTGGGCTTGAGAAAATTTTTGTGAGAGTCCTTCAATGGCTGCTGGAGCTAGAGGAGGAAAAAGAAATGAGATTTTGGCTTAATCTCACATTAAATGCTTACTTATCTCTTTTTGATGACTCATGGTAATCCATGAGTATACCCCTAGGTGGCATAAGGTGATTGGGCCACCTTTCTAGACATGTGGCCTAATAGAAAACTAAAAAGTGTCCACTTTGTGGAGTTAAAAATTTATACTGTGTAATTTTTCGTCACGCAGTATTTTTCTTATACTGTCGTGGTCAAATAAGTGTATTTTTTATCCTTAGACTGTATAAAAATATTTGACTTACTTTTCGTTCACTGTTGGAGGCCAATCATGACATTTTTTGTATCTGCATTTTCGCTTAGCAGTATTCTTATACTGCTTCGGCCTCCTTTCTACCCTATGTTAAGGTTTGGACAACCTCTATGTCCTATTTACATTCTAATCTCCCATTCATTTATATCATAATTTTACAATTAATCGTGATATAAAATTCATTCTATGGATATTATTTACAAATTTCTGAGTAATTCAACTCATAAAATCTGTATTTTACCATATCCAATATTGCATCACATTTGCCATAAAATTTACAATCAATGCCGTTTATTCATACTTTATCGTAATTTTTACAAAAATTACAATTTTTCAAAAATCACATATTTTTTTAAGGATAAATTCATTAATTAAACCCAATTAAATATTAGGTTTTATTAATGAAATTTTCTCAGTCATTACACATGAATCTTAATGCACTTAGATTTTTTTAAATTCACGTAAAGATAGAGTGAGTTAATAAACTGAGTAGATTTGCCATACCTAGAGATAGGATAGTAAATAATTTAGGAATTTCCGTCATCACATGTGTATTGCTAATTGGGTTGCATAATTTTATGAAATTCATATCTAGTAATTATGGTGAAATCAAATGCCTTAACGCCTTGTCTTATTGAAGTATCTCTTAAATTTAATTGCAATTATTCTTCTTAATTTAATACTTAATTTCAGTATTTTATTTTATTAAATCTCAACTTCATTTGATCGGCTAGATAAACTCTGGGGTTGATCCAACTTTAATACTTAATTAGGTTATTGTACAACAGTCCCTGTGAGATGATACTCTTACTCACTATTTTATTACTTGATCAATAACGTGTACTTGCGTTAGTGAATTTTACCGAACATGGATATAATACTTAGAATGTGAATAAGATAGTAATATAAAGGATTAAGTTGAATAGGAATATATGTTTTGAATTCAAATGTTTGGTTGAAATTAACATCATCATCATCATAATAACAATTAGGGAATAACTATAATAACAACCTCTAAAGATTATCATTGATAAGATTCTTCTATTTTATTAATGAAGCCTTTTTTTAGCCATTGATTCAAAATGAGAGGTCCAAAATTAGATTTAAATAGAAGTAAAAATAGATTCAACCACACTTAATACCTTTTTAATCAAATAATTACTAAAAAATTGAAAAATAATTAAAAAATCTAAAAATTTTATCTAAAAAAATAAAGTGAAACAAGAAAAAATTCAAACTCTGTCAACCCCTTACCTCCACGACATCCTCGTTTCCACTAGCACCTTCACCAAACACCCTTCACCAGATCTAGCGGCGGCATCTCCATTCCTCGTAATAGGCGCGGCAACGCAAGAAATATGACCCATGGTGGCTGCGACCTTATTTTGGGCTTGGTTTTTTTGTGATCTCTGACTCAACCAAATCAGAGGGCTAAGGGATGGCATGGGTAGATGGCCAGGGGGTGGGGGCTTGCAACCCACGAAGGTGGCGACAAATACGCGATCCACATAGGCGGCAACCCAAGGAGGCAGCCACAAAACCACGAGGGTCTGACGAAATATCGCGAGCTATGATCTCTGCCTACGACCTCTCTTTCTCCCAACTTGCAACAACCTAACCGCTAAGAGATTCTACCTAACCATTGAGATCTAGGGTCATCGAGGGCAATCCTCAACCATCGAGATAGGGTCACCAGTGGCCCTTTTAGTTTTTTTTTCTTTTTTATGATCATATCATATCATATTAGAGTTTTCTTTTTCAATTTTTGGATTTTCTTTTTAAATAATCCGGTGTGTTTGAACACATTAAATTATTGGTAAGCTCATTTTTTTAACTGTAAGATGTTCATCTAACACATAGAATAAAGTTCGTATTGAAAAGATCTTTTTTTAACTTAGGGATAGAGCGATTTGAACTCTTCACCTATAAATGGAGTCGGGTGTGCTTCTATCGCCAGGCTATGCCTACAACCTATTGATAAAATCCTTTAGAGGGTCTTATCATAGCATTTCTCTAATAATTATTATGTTTTGTTAGGTGTTGGAATCCAAAGAAATTATGATGATTTTGATAAAACCACCCCTTAGTTCAGTCTTTAATATTGGGATAGGAAGTCCATTCAATAGAGAATGAAATCTTTGTTGCATGGACTTCCTCGTTGCATAAGTAATTCAGGATACAAGGATTTTTTTTAAGAGAAGTATACAAGGATTTTAATTAGTAAATAAGTCATATAAGTTTTAGCAATTTATCATTGAAATTTTAAATTTTAAAGATTGATTATGCTAAGATTAATTAGGGATCCATTAGATAATATTGATTTCATGCATTTCATGCTAGTATGGATTGAATAATCTTTGCTATACTAATTCTTTTACACTTTTTTTAGATAAAGACCAATTAAAACAAATATTATAATTATATGGATGATGTAAAAATACCAAATTTGATATAAAAGATGATTCATTAAAATAAACAAAGCAGTCAAAAACCATTTTTTTACTCAATAACATAGAGGAATTTTTCGTCAACTTTATGATTGTCTAAATTTTCAAAATTAGGATTTGTATGTCAAAGAGCTAAAAGTTTGCGGAACTGATGTGTGTGTGTGAACCAGCTTCAAATAATGGAAAAATATTCCTAAAAATTAAAGAGAGAAAAATTTTTACCTCCTAATTACACGAGATCAATTAGATGATCTTTGACAACCTAGCTCCAGAACCTAAAACATCATTTATGTAAGGAATTAAACGGATTATTGCACAATATATATAGGAAAAAGAAAAAAAAAAGCTATTAATAGGATGATTTACTACAAATTTATAAATTTAGGATGCAATTTGTTAAAATTATAAGTTCAAGGGTAAAATTTTAAATTCACGACAAATTTAGACTGTAACAGTAGTAAATACTCTTTCTTAGTGAGATTAACCAAATTTAGCTATGTGATAAAAATAAGTAATTTTTGAATTTGAGTTAATCCCATAAATGGTCTTTGAGGTTTAGCATCGGTCCTACTTTAGTTCCTAACATTTAAAAAGCCCCACTTTTATATTTAATATGTTACTTTGTTTTAGTTTTGGTCCATCTGATAGTTAAGTATTAAATATTAGTAGAAAACTTTTAAAATGTCTCAATTTGATATCTAATCTATTATTTTATTTTATTTTCGCTCCCTCCATTAGTTAAGAATTATTAGAGATTAAAATTTGAAAAATCTAAAATGTGAAACTGACAATTTTGATGCATGTAATAAAAATAACAACGATTTATTATGTGTTAGTCAGATGAATTTCAATTTGAAAAAGATATGTTGAATTTTTAGTATACATTATCCAAAACTTAAATGTTGACATTAAAAACTCAACGTATCATTTAAAAAAATTACAACTCATCCAATTAACAATATGATAAAATTGTTTTTATTTTAGTTATATGCATTAAAATATTTTTTATTTAGTTTCTTTTTTAAAATTTTTTCAATTTTGATCCCCAATAGCAAGGACCAAAAGTGTAATAAAACAATAAATTAGAGACTAAAGTGGAATATTTTTAAAATATTTTATTAAATATTCAACACTTAACTAACAGAAGGATCAAAATTAAAGCAAAACAATATATTAAAGATCAAAGTGTAACTTTCAAATGTTAAATACTAAAGTGAGACGAGAATAAACCTTGCAAATTATTTGTAAAATTAACTTTTTGAATTTATCAAATTTGATAATGAGTGAATCTTAAATTTACTAAATTTCGTTATGAGATAAATCCAGAGAATCCCTTCGAAATTCCGCTATTTTAATTTCTGAGTTGTAACTTTCTCTAGCTATTTATTTTTATTTATTAAAAAAACTATCCTCCTTTAACTCATTTTTAATGCTATTTGGTTACAGATCCGAGTTTTTATATTTGAACATGGAAGAATCCTATGACTTTTCTCCTTTTGTATTTCCCATTTTTTTCCTGCTCTTTTTTTGTGTTTCCTTTAGCTAGAGATCACGACAAGATGGCCAAATCATAACAACTACAAGAGGCTTTAGCCAATATATGGATCTATAGGTCTCGGACACACCTATAGAAAAAATTCAATACGCAACTGAGACAATTTTAGTGGCGACCACTAATCTAATTTATAGTATATTTTTTAAATTAGGACCTATTATTTTGTAAGTAATAAGTTTTTAACCTAATTTGGTTAAATAAGAATGCTCTAATTAATAGATGCAATAAGTCACTTTTTACGCTGCTATGACTTTTTAGATATATAAGAAAAGTCTTAAATTTGATAACCCAATTAATCATTCTTATTTCGACATGCTAACATCATGGTCAATATATTCGTGTAACATTAAATTTACTTCAGTGTAATACTTAATTTTTGTTAGTATTGGACTGTATTTATTACGTGTTATACTATAGCAAATGAACTTTACAGAAATGTAACTATCTTATCATATTAAAAGAAAAATGTTATCTAGTATAATTTGGGACAGATGTCGAACAAGAGACATTTCAAAATATATATAGATATATTGAAATGTAACTAAATTATGTATTCGACTAAAAATGAAATAAAAATGCAACTGGGTCACTTTTTTAAGGAAATAAATGCATTTCAATCTACAGAAATGGAGAGATAATATTATAATTCTCAGTCCAATCAAAAGTAAACATTAACTCCAACTAGACCACTATTTTGGATCGATCTTGTTGGCGCACTCCAAAAACTTTAGTCCAAAAAAATAGCATACTCCACGGGACCACAGCCTACGATCAGTCTTGTTCTTTCTTTCTTTTTTTTTTTTTTGGACAAATTAAGAAAGAAAAATTCAAACAAACAATCTTTTCATTGCGTTCATATAATACTAGATAACCCCAAAGATGAAAAACACAAGGAATAATAACCACACTTTTTCATGCACCACGTGATATATTTTGGACCTTAAGTTAATTCATTGAATAATATCGATCATGCAAAATTTTTATATCGAAGCAGTTACTTTTTTCCAATTTCAGTGCCACCTGGTTTTGCTTAAAAAAGTTGGCTTCAATAACCCTTTACTTGCATGTATTATAAAAACGAGATGTGAGCGAGTTATCAACATCTTTTTATTTCTGCTTTCACTTGGATATATATATATATATATATAAAGCTGTTGTGTAGCTATCAAAAAATATTATATATAATCGTGGCAAAGGAATGCATTGTTGCTTAACTGGATAGGGGAAAGATGCATATGTAGCCCTCATCCTTGAAAGCAACATGTTAGAAATAAATTTGTATCTTTTGATCCGATCAAAGATGCAAAGAGTCGTAATGCTTTGGTAAAACAAAAACAAGAGCTGTGTAGATCTATGGATAACTTTGTAGATTGAGGTTGTGGAGAGGTAGCATAGTCAATATTACAATAAATAATCGTGTTATGTTAAATGGACCGTTAATTTAGATAAACTATAATAACACTCTATTATAGGGATCATGTTACATTAAAAGGCAAAAAGTGCCTGGTCACAAATGTGGGTTTTTGCTATCACATCTTAAGTAGCAAAAGCTCAATTTTCTTATGGTATGGTGTTTGTGTGTTCATTAATGTGGAGTGATAAATTATGCCATATTTTGTTTTTAAAAAATATATGCTTATTATGCCACATAAAATAAAGTTTTAAAATTTGTTCACATTACCACACATATTACCTTTTTAAAATAATTAGTGTGAATTGTTTAAATGTTTTTTTTCTCCAATCAATTTAAATAGACAAACCCACATTCTCTCGACTCTGTCTTCATCTTTTTCTCTCATCTATAAAAATATTTTTTAGTGGCATAATATATATATTTTTAGGGGTAATATATAAGTTTTAAACATGAGGGTCATATATAAGTATTCATAAAAATACCCAAAAAATAAAACCGTCGTTTAGGCCGACTCAGTGAAAAACAGATGAATGGAAAACGACTCGAGGAATCACCTTTGTAGGGAGGAATTGAATATCACTATCTGAGAAACACTTATTTGGCAGCAAACGTTGGAGAAAGGTGCTTAAAGACATAAAAGCCCATCAAAAACTCCATTAAAGTCACTTCAGGAATTCATATGATGAAATATCTAGTCACGTCTATCAAAGCATATACATATCTTTATTTTGTCACGTCCAGTATAAAGATGCATTAAACTTCTTCTTTTTTTTGGGTGGGGGTTGGGGTCTTGCTATCGGTGTTATATATATATATAGATCTAGCAATCAGAAACCAATATATATGTGTCTAGGTCTAAGATGTTTATTTATGATTAACGAAACAAATGCCTATTTTCTAAAGAGTTACCGTAAGAATTAATATTTTGTTAAGATTTTAGATATTTTATTCAGAGATGATTGAGAGATAACTTTTTCTAGGCAAATGATGAGAGGTGTATTGACTGCTAACTTTTTGAATGTTCATAATTATACCATTAACCTTGATCTTTTTTTGTTGGAAAGTAAGCTCTGAAATTTGGCTTAAAGTGTGAGACAAAAATTGTAATATTTAAGCCATTTTTTATGTGCAATATTACATTAATTCTTTTTCAATTTTTAAACAATTTTTAATTGTCATCTTTTCATTGCCAAATCAATTTATTATCAATTAATTGAGATGACAATTTGATAAACAGCTACCAATAAAAAATAATAATCAAAAATTGAAATTAGAGTTGATTTTTCTAACTTTATTTTGTCTTTTGTAGGCACACATATTTGAGGAGGACAAACGGCACTCTTGACTATAATGGAAAATATTTAGTTGAATGAGAGAAAAAAAGAAAGAGAAAGAGAGAGTGTTAGAATTTGCCCATTTGAATTAGTTAGAAAGAAATTTAAAAGAGATTTATAGGGTGTTTGGAAAGGTGGTGGGAACCAGTGGTGAGAACCACTTTTACTGTAGCATATGAGAGTTTTATAGTGTAACATCTTTTTGTATTGTTACTGTAACATATGAGAGCTTTACACTGTTTATAACTGAGTTTGTGGTAGGAACTGAGTGGTGGGAACCACTGCCAAACACCCTATTAAATAACTTATACTAATTATTTTAAAAAATAATATGAGTGATAGTGTGGCAAATATCTTTTTTTTTTTAAGTGTGACTTGAATAAACACACTTTTTAAAAGTGTTACAAAACATGTAATTTTTTCTTTCAATTTTACTACTATAATTTGGCCTTATAAAATAATTTTTTTGTAATAAATAAAGATATATATTAGAACTTTCTACGATAACTTAAAAACTGTGGTGAAATCAAATAGTTAAGATCAAAATTCTTACTTTTAATAATAGTTTTTGACTTTTATCTAATATGCTAGTGTGGATTTTATTATTAATAAGTTGTAAAGTCTAATTCTTGCTTTGATGTACAGTTGTTGCCTTAATTAGAGGCAGCACACGAATTGTCCTTGTAAATTTAGTTTTTCTAGTTTTTTCTTTATTAAAGAGGGGCATCAAGTTTAGGTTTATTATTGAGAGTATAAAAAATACAAAGAATTGTAATGTGTGTGATATTCTTTTGTAAATTTGATTTCTATCATTATAAATTTTCCGCAGCATTGAAGCGTGCGTAACTCTCACAGTATAAATTCTCTTGTTCTAATAATTTGTTTGATCTTCTTCCTGGTTTTATTAGTTTCAGTTACATAGAATTAACACGTCTAATTTTTAGCATTCTTGCGGTTTGTGACACAAGACTTTTCACCTTTGTGACTGAGAGTGTCCCCAGTTTGATAACGCTATGCATTGCTGTAGCTCATGGCAATGAAATGACGGTGGACATCTACATATCAAAGATAGATGAGTTACATCCTAGAACATCTGGTCAATTTCGTTAAATTAGAGCATGTGAATATTGCATAGATATTCACCTAGATATACTCTTAACAAACTTTTTAGGTGGTCCCATTTATAATAAAGTAATTCACCATCTTGACCACACACGTCTTCATAAGATGACCCATGATGACTTTGTACGTACATATTTTCATGGGGTTTCTTTGCCCTTCAATGGAGCTTATATAATAAGCCTTGAAGTGGCTCTATTTTCTCCCAATTCTGCTTCACATGAAGGAAATAAAACACTTTCAATAGAAAACACGATAATATAAATATTTGTAGTCAAAGTCCTTAAGTTCTTAGTAATAAAATATTATTATTATTATTATTATTATTATTATTATTATGGAAGGAACAATGAAAAAGACCTATGTGGTTGTTATTCTCATACAAGCAATTTATGCTGGCATGCACTTGCTCTCCAAGGCAGCTTTTGGTGGTGGTATGAACAATTTCATCTTTATTTTCTATAGACAAGCCTTCGCCACTGCCTTTCTAGTTCCTCTTGCTTTGTTTTTTGAATGGTAAGATAAGAATTTCCCACCCATAATTTGTTCATGTTCATTTTACTTTTTTATTTCTTCCCCCTTTTTTTGATTTAAGTTAATCAATATTTGTTTAAGCTAATTATTGACCTTGTTTTGGACTAATTTTGGCCTTAATTGCAGGAAAAATGCACCTCGGCTTTTGTTCGTGCCCTTCTGCAAGATTTTTCTGCTTTCTTTATTCGGGTAATAATATGATTTTAACATGATATGGTCCTGCATGTTTGGTAGTTTCATTTGTGTTTAATTTCACCACAACAAAACTAGCCTCAGGCAACACACTTAAAAGACCGTCACTAAATGTTTATAAAAGAACGGCTTGGACTTTTCCGTGCTTTGGATTGATTGTTCATAACATTTGACGATGGTGTCAAAAAAAAAATGATATTTTCAATTAGTACTCTTGTGCTTAAACTATATGATTGAAATCCATATATGTTGTGACATCTTTGGAAAGACTTTTTTTTTTTTTCCTTGACATACATTTGGAAAGCTTTCAAGTATGAAACATGTGTGTTAAAAGTACAGTCAAATAATTTTATAGGACAATGTCCCGGAAAAGAGCACATATGAAATGACTAAACGTTGAGGAGGAAAGGGGAAAAGAAAAGGGGGAAAGAAAATTTAGGGGTATGGTATATTATTGATATTTCAGTTAATTGTATTAGATGAATTTGTGTTGAAAATAAATTTAAGCAATATTTTTGTTTGGCCATTAATTTGGTTCTTATTATAAATTTCAGGGTAACTTTAAGCTTGGATATCTATGGCCTTGCTCTAACGTATACCTCAGCTACTTTGGCTGCTGCGACTACGAATTGTCTTCCAGCCATTACTTTCTTCTTGGCACTTTTACTCGGGTAACTAAACTTTTTCTATTTTCTACTATATATATATATATATATTGAAATGATATTAGTTTAATTAAAATGAGATTAATAATGTATGACTCGTAATATACAAGTAAATAGTATTAATGTATTTGAGCCTAGTTATAAACATGATTATATAAATAAGAATTTTTAAAGACTTGGGCTTTTATCTTAATAATATAATAACGGAGGTGATTTAATATATATATATATATATATTTATTTATTTATAAGTTAATGTGTGTGTATATATATATATATTTAAAGGATTTAGGACTATTATCATTATGATATTCATGGGCAGATTTTTATTTTATTCTTTTTTTTTTCTCTTTTTTGATAACATTGGACAAATAGAAGATGTCGTTATGTACTTTTCTTCTTTTCTTTTTTTTTTTTTTTTGTGCTCGAATTTTGTTGTGATTGAACATTTGAGAGACAAAAGTACCTTTTGTCATTTGCTCATAGACGTAGTAATAATGAGGTTATTGTGGATGTTTTGGCATTGTTGATCCAACAAAGGTATGTTCAAATGTCGTTCTCAAACACAAATCTGCTAGATATCATCTGTCCCTTGTATTGTTCTTATTTATCCCGTATTTATGGACTATTTATATGTGAAATGCTAGCAGCAATCTATTTTATACTATCTTACTGTTTGATACTTAAAATCTACTAAATTATTATTTAAGTAAAAAATAAGATAGTAGAGTTTATATGTCAGACAGTAAACGAAGAAAGAAAAAAATACAGCAAAAATACTTCTCTATTTTTATTTATATTATTTGAAAAACTTGGTTGGAAATTAAAGCATCTCTTTACGTCGCAACGAAATATACTAGTGTTAAATCGTGAAAAAGGTCTATCCAAGAAAAAATACAGCAAATACTTCTCTATTTTTATTTATATTATTTGAAAAACTTAGTTGGAAATTAAAACGTCTCTTTACGTCGGGACGAAATATACTAGTGTTAAATCGTAAAAAAGGTCAATCCAAGACAAGAATTAATGAGTTGTTCTTGTATGTGTCTATGTATAATCGTTGCAACCACATATATATATATATATATATAAGCTATCGTTTCTAAATATATCCAACCAGATCTAATGATAAGAAACAGAGTCCTATAAGTGAGGAACAGGATCCGCGTCATAGAAAGATCCACAAATATATATTAGCTAAATCGGTAAAACTTCTTCTTCTTCTCTTTTTACCCTTTTGCACGAAACGTGGTTGGATCTGCCAGTCTAATATCTTTGGTTACGTATTGCTGTGACTTTTAATAATTAAAAGAATATAACTATATAGCTAGCCAACTATCTGGTTTAGTATTCATGTGCATAACCTTCTACAATTTGTCATTTAGTTTTACATCATTAGAGCCAATATGTATAGGAAAGTTGGCTAAGATAATTCCATGCATGGTTAAAATTTTTGTACACTTGCTCAACTGAAAAATAATAATAATAAATGTCATACTATCTTGTTGCCTAATTAAACATGAGATGTTAAGGTTTTGGCTACAATCTCTTTTAAAAGGAAAAAAGAATTTGAAAAACATTATCCAAATTGCTTTTAGAAACAACTTTTAAACTCAAATATAAAAATTGCATCTAGAAAGCAATGTCAAACAAGAATAATTTAGTTTAAGTTCTTTTTTTTTAATTAAAATATCTTTCTTTTAGTCTCATCTATTTTTGTTTTATAAGATGTAAATTTGGAGATTATTTATTATTTAGTTAACTACCTTATGCGATTTTATTCGCCATAAAAATGTACATAACTACCCATGCATTAAAAATTTAACATGGAATAAAAAAACCTAAATATATTCCATACATACATATATATATATATATATATATATATTTGTACACATATGCCAAATATCTGATAGCTAATTAATACTATATTTAGAAATTGACATGAAAATGAGTATTCTATTTACCTTGAAATTAGGATTGAAGTGTTGAAGCTGAGGACAAAAGCAGGAGTGTCAAAGCTCATTGGCATAATAATCTGCCTAGCTGGTGCTGCTTGCCTTGCCTTCTTCAAGGGGCCACATTTCAAATTACTTGGGCATTTGAGCCCTTTTGGTCACCCCCATAATGTTCAACATCCACACCATGTCCCTACAAGCAAAACTTGGGTCCAAGGTTGCTCCCTAATGCTTCTTTCCAATTTCTTTTGGGGCTTATGGCTTGTTTTCCAGGTACTTTTCCTTTTATAGACCTACATATATGTATGCATGTATGTATTGTATAAGAAAAATCCTTTTCCTCCTCATGAGGTTCCCCATTATTCATAAAACTGTAGATCCCAGTCTAACATGTAATTTGCTTTTTTAGAATGAAACCTATTGCTTTGTTAGTAGCAGGGTCGTAATCCTATGAAGTTAAATAAGATTGCTTTACCACACCCGATTAGGTTAGGAAACTCTAGGTTGGCACAAGAAAGAAACTTCGTCCTGGCTATTTCAAACTCCCGCTCAATAACAAAAATAAAGTAAAAGTAGTAAGCCTTAAGGGCATACATCAAGAGAAAAATAAAAGCCTAAAAGAACCGTCAAAATCAAAGAATATATATATATGGTAAGAGTATAAAGAAAATATCCTAGTATATAATATAGTTTAGATTTTGTTAATATAAATTTTAACATTGGTGTCACTTGCATAACTTGGGGCCTAATACATATATAAATAATATTGTCGATGAAGCACTACAGATGATGACTCCTATTGATTTAATGTGTGTGTGTTTATAACAATTATATTGCATTTGATTTTATTTAATATGACCTCTAATACATAACAAATATCGTTCGAGTATAAATTGATTTTTGTCATTATTTATAACGGAATATTGTCATAAAAATGCAGGCAGAAATAATGAAGAGCTACCCATCAAAGCTTCTATTTACAGCTCTGCAATGCCTATTGAGCTCAGTCCAGTCCTTTGCCCTTGCGATTGCTTTGGAAAGACGCCTTTCTAAGTGGCAGCTTGGTTGGGATGTCAGACTACTTGCCGTTGCTTATTGCGTAATGCTTCTGATCCCTTGCTAATTTCTTAAAAAAAAACATTTTTTTCTTTTAATTTAAAGTGAGAATTGAATTCTTTATTTTTTTTATAGAATCAGATATGAAATTACCGCTAGATTATGCATGCAACTACAAAACTATATCTTTTTTAAAGATAATACATTACTAGCAAATATTGCTATATAATATTGGGAAAAGTAGTTATGTGAATTTATTTACATCAATTTCAAATTAAGAAGTCTATTAGTATGATAATTTTATGACAGAGGAAAAGTTGTGGGTTTACTTTAAAATTCTTTAATCCTCATCAAAAACACTTGTTCATGCTTCCTTGGATGATTTGAAGGCTTAAATCATCAAAATTTGGAGAGAGAGACATAAGGAGGGGCGAATTTTCTTGGAAAAGAATAGGAGAAATTTTCATGAAGAAACCAAATTTTTATTTCAAGAATACCCCTAGGAATTTATAGAACCCAATGCCAAGGACTAAATTACAAAGAAAAAATACCCCACAAAACTAGGCATGACCAGTTTTCCAAGGAGAGATGTGGAAGTTTTTCAACCTTTGAGGTGTCACCCAATAGGTCCCACTTTGCTTTTAAACCGTCTAAATTTACACTGTATAGTATTTTTCCTAACTGTCTGTATAGTTTTCTATGTCGTTAGTATATTTTCCTACATTGTTATAAACTTCCACATGCTTCCTTCCCTATTCATATCCTCCGCATAGTAACTGCTTAACTTTATGCAGCATAATTTTCATGCTTCTTAAGTTTATGAGATATAATTTTTATACTACTTAACTTTTACAGCATAATCTTTATACTACATTAATTCTAATACTGCATAATTTTTGTACTGCTTAGTTTATATATTGTATAATCTGTCATATTTTCTATACAGTATGTTTCTTTTACTATACTTCTATTTCAAAATCGTTGCAACATATTCTAAAACAGTTAAACTTTCTTGTTTATTTTTCTCTTCATTAGCTCACATTTTCATATAATTCATGCTTTAATTAGGACTATGGCATGATATTTATACTTGTAAATTTCATATTTACTCTTATTAATTTTGTCATAAAAATTAGATTTAAACAATAATCCATGTGATACTAAAACTGTCCTTTAAGCACTTAACAAATTTTTTAGTATAAATTTTAACTCACAAAATTCATACATAAATTGCTTATAATAACTCTTAAATATTGCATATATGATGCATTAAAATATATAATGTGTATTTATTCCGAGACAATTAGTAATGATCCTTACTTTTTTAATTTATGAATGTAAGTACAATACAAATCACATGCAAATTCTCCTTTTTCTCTTTTATTTTCTATTTAATTTTTGATATATAACTCATCTACCAATTTATATTATAGTCCTTTTTTTGAAGAAAAAAACACATGCAGTAAATCTCAATTCAATAGAAACATCCCAATCTAATAATTAAAAAATCATCCTATGTGACAGGGAATTGCGGTGACTGGTGTGACATACTACCTGCAAGCATGGGTAATTGAAAAGAAGGGACCCGTTTTCCTAGCCATGTGGACACCCTTGGCCTTGATCATTACAATGTTTTCTTCAGCAATTCTCTTGGGCGAGGTCATCACCTTAGGAAGGTAAACTTTTAATAGCAAGGACATGAATTTGGGTAATGATAAGCAGTTTTCTTCAACATTCGTTTATGTACCATAAATTACATTAAATTATGAGTTATAATTAAAACTCGGCTACTAACAAACAGTGGGATCCAGTCATAAAAAAACATATATTAAATTAGGATTTATAGTTTTACGAGTAGTAGGATTTTAACCTATGTGGAAAGGATTTTTCTTAGATTATATGAGAACAAAAAGAAAAAAAAAAAAAAAAAAAAAAAAAAAACAAGTGAATGGAACAATTATTTTTTTTACTTCATGCAATATTCTCCCTTTTTTTAGATTTCTTAATTATGTCTCACTAGGTTCAGTAGCAACTATTATTTTTCCTATGGGTAAGAATTGTTGTTTTAGTTATTGGAATAATTTTTTAACAATTTGATGTGTGAGTGTAGATATTAAAAATTTGCAACAAGTGACATAGAACTCACAGATTAGATCGTTAAAAAGTCAATCTAATAGCTAAAACAATGGTTGCCATCGGTATGGATAATTTAAAAAAAAAATTCCTATAAACATTAATACCTCTTTCATTGCTTGGCATTTCTTTGTCAAATTTGAATGTTATGATTTTGTTAACCAAAAAATTGTGTCTACTAATTTTCCCTAATCGGTAGAGTGTTCTCCACATGCTTGCAGTATTTTAGGTGGGATGTTGTTGATCTTGGGGCTTTACAGCGTTTTGTGGGGGAAGAGCAAAGAGCAACGAAAAATGGTTGAGAACATACCAGATGAGAAAGAAAGTTCAGAATTAAAAGAAATCATAGTAACAAAGAGTGTTATATAGGATATTGCAAATATATGCACTACGTCAAGCGAAAAATAAAAAAAAAATAAATAAATAAAAAACTACGTGTATTAATTATCAGAAATCAAATTGGAGGTGTCTAAAATTGGACCTGATGTAAACATAGAAAGTTAACGTAGTTGCTAGTTGGTATTAAACCAATCCACTATATAGATGTAGATGCTCCTTAAGAGCGAATTGAGTCTACTTGTAATTTTTGCTATTTTGATAGTATTAATGAAATTTACATTGATTTATGCATCGACTTAGTGGGTTAATTGTTGCTAAATTACTTTTATCATTCAATTCAATTAGTGGTTAGTATATTAAAACTTTGGAAAATGTTAAACAGGAAATGTACAATAAATACACATTTGATTTCTGTAAAACCTATGGATCTCTTGGTAAGATGATTCATAACTTGTTCGTAATTTTTGAACTCACACTCTAAATTTTTATTTTTATTTTTTATGAAACACTCCACAATGAATGCATCTTGTGTTGGAAATTAATTTTACATGTGGGCCTACATATGTATTTAAATGTGTTGTTTAATGCTATCTTAAGGTAAAGCTTAAATTAAAATGATATAATTAAGATAAAGTTGAAAGGCTTTTGGGTAATAATATAAAGTATGGGTCATTATTATTAATAATATATGTGTAGATACCAATTTGTAATTTTCAAATTTTATGATGGACAAAACTGAAAATACATTAAAATAACTAAAGTTATTTATTCTGGTTATGGTCCCCAATCCATACGTACATTTATTCTCTTCCTGTTTTCTCTGATATCTCATCTTCAAAGAAAATCTCAAGGTATACATATTGGATTGGAAGACAATAACCCACAACAATCCAAGATCATGAATCAAGGTACGCTTCTGCAAGTTAGAATTATTTCTCTCAATGATTTAACATGAACGATCTTGGTAGAATTTGGTTTGATTTGGTTTCTAACAAGTGGCATCAGAGTCGTTTCATGTTGAATTATTGAG
The DNA here is from genome assembly GCA_025403435.1 of Artocarpus heterophyllus. Classification (NCBI taxonomy): domain Eukaryota; kingdom Viridiplantae; phylum Streptophyta; class Magnoliopsida; order Rosales; family Moraceae; genus Artocarpus; species Artocarpus heterophyllus. Next base: position 3,830,626 of record CM046327.1, on the reverse strand, counting down.
AAATTTTTCTCAAAAGTTTTGGTTGAATTTTCGATTGAATCATTATTTGGTTAAATATGATTATGGTTATATAAACGTTCGTAAAGATGAAGTTTCTTTTGTATGGGTGTTTATATAAATACTTTTTTGAAGAGAGAATTTTTCTCTCAGTTATGATCCCGGTCATGGCATGCCGAATATTTAATTATGGCTCATGAATCAAGAATTGTTGACTTTGTTTTTCCTTCTTTCTAGTCAAGGCTGCATTCAATAAAAAAAAAATTTTTTTTGATGAAAACAATATTGCATATTCGATACACGATTTCTTGAAATCGTTTATAATGCATTTGGTAAACCGTGGGATTACCGGCGGCAATCTCATTGCCACCGGCAAGGAACTTCGGCCGAGACCCTCAGGCCTGGCCGAAAAGGAATAGCGGCAGTCTCTGGCAGCGGCGGTCTCTGGCCACGGCGAAGGAGAGGAAACGGTGGCCAAAAGCCTCTGTTAAGCCGGCGATGTGGGTCACGCTAAAGGAGGAAAGAGGGTGGTTGTTCTTGGGTTTTGCCAGTGGCTTGCTGTTACGCAGTCGGCACCGGCGCGCTTTGGGTGGCGCCGTGGAGTCCCGTCGGGGAAACCTCTCTAGCGGTTGGCTGGTGAAGTTCCCCGGGGTCATCACCCCTGGGTGTGCAGCAAGCCCAGATTTGCTTATGGGCTTCTTGGGCCAACTGGGCCCGTAACCGGGCAGAATCCCAGGGGCTCAACCCCTGGGTGACCCAAGATTTAAAAAAATAATAATAATAATAATAATAAGGAGAAGGGGGGGCTTGGAAGTGGATCTGGGTTGGGTTAACTTGACCCGGTCCACAACCTAACCCGGTCCCCTTTGACCCGATCAAGGTCAACGGTTAACTTTGACCATTGACTTTGACCCATTTGACTTTTTATTTTTTATTTTTTAAATTTTTTTGGGGTCAATTTTGGATGCAACTTTAAAACTTAAATTGTGTTTTTAGATGATTAATATTATCAAATTAATTAATTGAACCAATAAGCTATCAAAGTAGCCTTTTTTGTGGATGTTAATTAATTTGTGATATTAAGATGGTTGTGTGAATTTAATTCATGCAAATATTAATCGGCCCAAATGAAGCTTAATATTTAGCCGAATTAAATTCATACCTGTGGTGATAAATATGTAACAATTATATGGTTATTTTTGGCATATAAATAATAAGTAGATCCAAAGATTAGCTTATTATTTGATATGATTTATTGTTAATATTTGATCACTACACCAAGAATACCACTTACAAGTTAATATTTTTGTCCAAAGACTAAATATTAATGTTGTTATAGGTTTCTTGTGATGGGGTTAATCATTGTTTGAATTTTATTGGTTGTTTTATGGGAACTCTTATGTGAATATGTAATTTTGTTCTTTGTTCAGCTGTAGCATCATCTTCCTCGATATCTGCAAGTGTTAATTCCATTCCTATGCTGAATGGGACTAACTTCAAGGACTGAAAAGAGAATGTGTTGATCGTTCTTGGTTGCCTAGATCTGGACTTAGCCATAAGGGTTGAACGTCCCACTATTACGGATTCTAGTTCTACTGAGGATAAAAAGAAACTTGAAAAATGGGATCATTCTAACAAAATAAGTCTGATGATCACTAAGAGAGGTATTCCAGAAGTCTTCAGGGGCACTGTCCCTGATGGGGTCACTACAACCAAGGGTTTCCTTGAGGCCATTGAGAAATGCTTTGCAAAGAATGATAAGGCTGAAACAAGCACGCTTTTGGCGAGCCTGATTTCAATGAGGTACAAAGCAAAAGGAAACATAAGGGAGTACATTATGGAAATGTCTCATCTGGCTTCAAGATTAAAGACACTAGATTTGGAAATTTCTGAGGATCTTCTAGTGCATCTTGTCTTGATTTCTCTTCCTGCACAATTCAGCTAATTCAAGATCAGTTACAACTGCCAGAAAGAGAAATGGACTCTTAATGAGTTAATTTCTTATTGTGTGCAAGAGGAAGAAAGACTGAAGCAAGAGAAGACTGAAAGTGCTCACTTGGCTAGCACCTCTAAGGACAAGAAGAAGAAAAGAAAGAAAAGTAATGAAGCTGCAAAAGATCCAGCACAAAAGAAACAACAAAAGGATAAGGATGAAAATCATAGTTGTTTCTTTTGTGGTAAACCTGGACACATGAAGAAGGTCTGCACCAAGTATCATGCTTGGCGTACAAAGAAAGGTATGCTTCTCAATTTGGTTTGTTCTGAGGTTAATTTAACTTCAGTGCCAAGACACACTTGGTGGATTGATTCAGGTGCCACTACTCATATAAGTGTGTCTATGCAGGGTTGCCTGAGCTACCGAAAGCCAATTGATACTGAAAGATGTCGGAAACAAAGTGCGCAGCGGAATTTTTAAAATTTTTCATCAGAGTATTTTCCAAAACACAAGTTTGACATGTTATATGTATAAATTAAACAGATCTTACTAACCTCAGTGTGCCAAAGAACCTCTGCGACCTGTGTAGAGAAGTAACGTTCCAGAAGAGCCTCAACCAACTGGTCTTCTTTGCTATTCTCTATCCACAACCGGAGTGAGTGTGGGCTCACACGTACAGCTCTTCCACCGGTGACTCTCCTTCCAACCAATAGAGAGAACCCAAAGCTAGTGTTCGTGATTTGTGAACAAAAGCTCTCAGGGAGTTTTCAGATGCTCACTAGAAGAGTATCACTCTTAATCTCTCAAATTGATCTGAGTAAATCATTAGACTCACTCCCTTTTTATACCTATTGGTCCTTGGGGTCAGTCCATATCAGATTAGGTCTCAAAAATCGAAACAGAATCAAGTTCGGATCAATATCTGATAAGATACGCGTGAAAAACGCGTAATCTTAACTGTCGCGGTCGGCATGCCGAACTGTGTGATAGGCAGGCCGAACTGGCCAGTTCGGCAGGCCGAACTTTCTGATAGGCAGGCCGAACTGCCGAGAAAAAATCTCCGCGAATCTTTTATTTTCCACCCGAGATTCTAAAGGATAAAGTCTCAGTTTTGATTCAAATAGCCCAATAGAAAAGATATCTGATCAAAACAAACTTTATCAAGATAATCTCTAAGAAAATAAATCAATTCACAATAATTCTACAAGTTTATCTTGTTCTAATTGTCCAAAATTAAAACAACCGATAAACAGACAAGAATTATCCGAACGCCATAATTCAACAAGTTCATCTTGAACTAATTTCTTACATAATTAATTCAATCGATAAACAGACATGAATTATTTGATTCTTATAAATTTAAACCAATCTGATAAATCCGACATAAGTCACCAATTATTGGAAAAGCACGCCGTGTCGTTACAGGATTTTGTGAGCTAGCAAAGGGGACCAAAATGGACCTATAAAGTTCAAGCTCATGATAATTATGAAACCCAATATCCCAGATATACATTTCACAATTATCAACTCCAACGCTACTCCACTAAAAGCTTGGAGCTGCACTCTCGAACTTTATAGAATTACGAAGCTCGTGTAGCTAAGTCTCCATGACATATCATAGTGTATCGCATCCCCATATGATCATCCATAACCGGCTTAAGGACAAGTTCTGTCTTACCTTCCCGATTATTTTTATCTTACGTTCCATTGTCTCACCATTAGAAAACTTACCATCCAAAGATAGTATACCATTCGGTTACACCTATGTATCCAAATGGTTGAGCGCTCCAGTTTTCCAATTACAGGACAACACATATAAGAGGATATCATTACTCCTAAAGAGGAGCTATGGATTCCATATCTATGAATAACAAGTCTACGCTACCAAGAGTCATGCCTCCAACGTACCGGCATGCATGCCACTATAGAGATGTGGGAGTCACCCATTGGTACATCAAAAGACACAAATCGAGACAACGGGCCCATTATTCATCTCAGGATTAAGATACAATACAAATGATTGTCTAAAGTGAATCGATTTGCCAAGACAGAATTATTAATCCAAATCAATTCACTTTATGTCCTGATCCAACACATCGTCACCTATGACAATGCGCCAATGTTTCTATTCACGGAGTCCAACTCCGATGGCCAAGACAAACCATCTCCCAAAAGGGATATAGACAACATAACAATCTTTACATGAATAAAGCGCCCAACTTTATTCCCTCGATTGCGGATCATATATTTTAGACCATCACCTTAAGAGTCGTGTCTACCGCATAATCATCCCATCATATGCCCAACTCTTAAGGTTTAGACTGACAGTCTCAGACTACTGTTTGCTTATCATACATTCAACAAATATGAACGTAAAGAGGACAATATTTGGTATATATAAATGAATAAATTCTTTATTGATAAAAATGTCTCCAAAAACGTATTACATTTTTACTCCTTAGAGCATACATGTCTAACAAAACCATCTACCATAAGGGATATAGACAACATAACAATCTTTACATGAATAAAGCGCCCAACTTTATTCCCTCGATTGCGGATCATATGTTTTAGACCATCACCTTAAGAGTCGTGTCTACCGCATAATCATCCCATCACATGCCCAATTCTAAAGGTTTAGACCGACAGTCTCAGACTACTGTTTGCTTATCATACATTCAACAAATATGAACGTAAAGTGGACAATATTTGGTATATATAAATGAATAAATTCTTTGTTGATAAAAATGTCTCCAAAAACGTATTACATTTTTACTCCTTAGAGCATACATGTCTAACAAAAGATTCATCTATGTGGGAGATGGCAAATCGGTAGAAGTTGAAGCAATAGGGCATTTTAGGTTATTGTTAAGTTCTGGTTATTATTTGGATTTGAAAGACACTTTTGTTGTACCGTCGTTTAGGCGAAATTTAATTTCTATTTCTGCTTTGGACAAATCTAGATATTATTGTTCATTTAGAAATAGTCAGTTTAGTCTTTCTTTAAATTTAAATGTTGTTAGTACCGGTTCTTTATTATTTCAAGATAACCTATATTTGCTTGATACAGTTGCTACTTATAATGAAACCTTGCATGTTAGTTCTCGTGGCATAAAACGTAAATTAACCGATGAGAATTCTGTTGTATTATGGCATAAGCGATTAGGACATATTTCAAGAAAAAGGATGGAAAGACTTGTGTCAGATGGAATTCTTAATTCCCTCAATTTTACAAATTTTGAAACCTGTGTTAATTGTATTAAAGTGAAACAGACAAACAAAAGGGGATTGGGTGCCAATGAGCTACGGATGTCTTAGAACTGATACATACGGACATTTGTGGACCATTTCCTGTGGCTTCATAGAATGGTCAACAATATTTTGTATCGTTCATAGACGATTACTCTCGGTATGGCTACCTATATCTCATACATGAGAAGTCACAGACTTTGGATGTGTTCAAGTCATATAAGGCTGAGGCTGAGCTTCAACTCAGCAAAAGAATTAAGGGCGTTAGATCTGACCGTGGTGGTGAGTACTATGGCAGATATGACGGATCAGGTGAACAACGTCCAGGACCTTTTGCTAAATTCCTAGAGGAATGCAGGATAGTCCCTCAATATACCATGCCAGGTTCACCTAGCATGAATGGTGTAGCTGAGAGATGAAACCGGACACTTAAGAGGAGTATGATTTGTCATTCCACCTTACTTGAATCCCTCTGGGGTGAAGCACTCAAGACTGCAGCTTACATTCTCAACAGAGTACCAACAAAAGCAGCAGCTAAAACACCTTATGAGCTTTGGACTGGCAAAAGGCCTAGTCTGAAGCATTTACATACTTGGGGTTGTCCAGCAGAAGCAAGGCCTTATAGGCCCAATGAAAAGAAATTGGACTCCAAGACAGTGAGCTGCTATTTCATTGGTTACTCTGAATGGTCAAGGGGTTACAAATTTTATGATCCCACTACTAAGGCTATTTTTGAGACGGGAATTGCAACATTCTTTGAGGATGTTGAGTTTGGGGGGAGAAATAAAGTTAGAGACTTTGTCTTTGAGGATGAATTTGATCCTGTTCCTTTTGTACAAGAGGGATTGGTTCATATTCCCACAATTGCTTTTGATAATGTCCAGGCGTCTATCCCTGACATTGATCAAGTTGCATATCAAGAACAACCAGACATAGTCGTTCCACCCCTTGAGGTACACACTCAACAACCTCAAGAACTAGAACCTCAGGAACTTGTGTCATTAAGGAGATCCACTAGAGAGAAGAGAAGTGCTATTCCGGATGATTACATAGTATTTCTCCAAGAACATGAGGAAAGTGTTGGATTGATGGATGATGATCCGATCAATGTCCGTCAAGCCATGCATAGTTCAAACTCTCAAAAGTGGATGGATGCCATGAAGGATGAGATTAACTCTATGAAGGACAATGACGTTTGGGATCTCGTTCCATTGCCTGAAGTTGCGAAGCCCATTGGTTGTAAATGGACATTTTAGAGCGATATAAGGCTCGTCTTGTCGTTAAAGGCTGTACTCAAAAGGAAGGCATTGATTATAAATAGACTTTCTCTCTGGTTTCAACGAAAGACTCTTTTAGGACAATTATGGCACTTGTAGCACATTTTGATCTTGACCTACATCAAATAGATGTTAAGACGGCGTTTCTAAATGGTGACATTGATGAAACGATCTATATGGTGCAGCTAGAAAACTTTGAGTCGAGAGACCCAAAGAAGATGGTTTGCAAATTAAAGAAATCCATCTATGGGCTTAAAGCAAGCTTCTCGTCAATGATATTACAAATTTCATCAAGTGATAGTCTCATTCAGTTTCGAGATGAATACTGTAGATGACTGTATATACCATAAGTTCAGTGGGAGTAAGTGTATTCTCCTAGTATTGTATGTTGACGATATACTGCTTGCCACCAATGATATAGGCTTATTGCACGAAACCAAGAGATTTCTATCAAAGAAATTTGAAATGAAATATCTTGGTGACGCCTCTTTTGTATTAGGAATTAAAATACACCGAGATCGTGCTCGGGGTATACTTGATTTATTACAAAAGAGCTATATCAAAAAGGTGCTTAAAAGATTTGGCATGCAGGATTGTAAACCAAGAGATACCCCTGTGGCTAAAGGAGATAAGTTTAGTTTAAGTCAGTGTCCTAAGAATGACCTTGATGTTAAGGAAATGGAAAAGATCCCATATGCATTAGCTGTTGGGAGTCTAATGTATGCTTAAGTTTGTACTCGTCCAAATATAGCATACATTATTGGATTATTGGGCAGATATTTGAGTAACCCTAGAATGGATCATTGGAAAGCAGCCAAACGGGTTATGCAATATTTACAGAGAACAAAAGATCACATGCTTACATATAGAAGGTCAGACCAACTTGAGATCATTGGTTATTCAGATTCAAATCTTGCTGGATGTCAAGATAGTCGTCGATCCACTTCGGGCTATATTTTTTGCTTGCTGGAGGAGCTATTTCTTGGAGGAGTGCTAAGCAGTCACTCATAGCTTCTTCCACTATGGAGGCAGAATTTATAGCATGTTATGAGACATCCAATCATGGAATATGGTTGTGAAACTTTTTCACTGGGCTGCGGATTGTGAAAAGTATAGAAAGACCACTTAAGTTATTTTGTGACAATAAATCTGCAGTCTTATATTCCAACAACAACAAGAGCTCTTCAAAGTCAAAGCATATAGAGATTAAGTTTCTTGTTGTTAAAGAAAGAGTTCAGAGTGGTCAAGTGTCTATAGAGCATATTGGTACAAACTCCATGATAGCGGATCCACTTACAAAAAGGCTTCCACCCAAGGTCTTTCATGAGCACACTGCTCACATGGGTGTTTAGTTATTTGATGATATACAGTTTTAGTGAGAGTTTGTATTTGAATGCTAATTTTCTTTATATATAGACATTGTATGTTTGTATATGTTTTCTGTAGAAATAAAGAATACAGTTTACTTACACTCTGATTTTGGTATGGTTTTGATCTCATTAAGATATAAGGTAGGACTAGTTGAAAATAAACATGTTTAGATCACTTTGCATGTAATTTCCATGCTACACATCCATACTTGATCTATGTCATTTAGTTATATCGATATGTGTAATCATTGATAGGTCTAGTCACGTTATATTTGTGACAAAGACCGCTTTGGTCCTATGTTGGTATAATCAATAGACGAGATTGTTCGGGAATACCCTTATTTGTGAGAGCAAAAGTTGAGCTCATTAAGTTAAACACATTTTTTGCAAGAAACATATGTGGCCCAAGTGGGAGATTGTTAGAAATTAATTTTACATGTGGGCCTACATATGTATTTAAATGTGTTGTTTAATGCTATCTTAAGGTAAAGCCTAAATTAAAGTGATATAATTAAGATAAAGTTGAAAAGCTTTTGGGTATTAATATAAAGTATGGGTCATTATTATTAATAATATATGTGTAGATACCAATTTGTAATTTTCAGATTTTATGATGGGAAAAACTGAAAATATATTAAAATAACTAAAGTTATTTATTCTAGTTATGGTCCCCAATCCATACGTACGTTTATTCTCTTCCTGTTTTCTCTGATATCCCATCTTCAAAGAAAATCTCAAGGTATACGTATTGGATTGGAAGACAATAACCCACAACAATCTAAGATCATGAATCAAGGTACGCTCCTGCAATTTAGAATTATTTCTCTCAATGATTTAACATGAACGATCTTGGTAGAATTTGGTTTGATTTGGTTTCTAACATCTTGTTATAGTCAGTCAACGACCTTGAATTTGTGTCTTGTTATCCATCAACGACCTTAGTTGTAATTTCTTACCAATGTGGGACAGGACCTAATCAGCATAGAACGTGGATAATGTAGAATATTTAAGGAACTACTATTTGCCTAAAACAACCATGCAAACCAGTTAATATTTACATACCATTAATTATGTGACGATATTTTTCGTTAATATGAAGTTATCACCTTAAAAGACTATATTAAGTTTTATATGCATTGTTCTATTCCTAAGATCTTTTTCCCTGAAAAACAACTTGGATCATTTGTTAAATCTATTTATGTTTTCTTGTATCATTATTTTTTTGAGAAAACACACCTTATAATACAATTTAATGGATGATTAACAAATAATCTTAGAAGTACTGGAAAAGTAAAATAAATAACATTTCAAGTATAAATCCTAATTTACAAGGTAAAAAACAAAAACACCCCTCATTTGCAATATAGCTAAGCCTAATTTAGCAATTTTCTCACTTTCTTTCTCCCTCCTATCCTCCTCTTCCCCTCTCTCTCTTCTCCTATGAAAACCACAAACCTAACATCTAAAGTCGAAGCATCACCATCGTCGTTATTATTGTCTCTAAAGTCAAAGCCATAGCCGACTCATTTCCCTGTTGGCTGTTACTGCTTCTTCACTATCGAGGAGAAGCTAAAGTTGAGGCCCAAGGAATCGTATTATGATCGAGATCTGATGGTCTTCCCTCCTATGTCGATGCCATTGCAACTATCTATGCATTGGCTGCCACAGCCACTTTTTCAGATCCTGCTCCAAGTGTTGAAAATGTTACAATTGAAGAACACGGGATAAACTAAAATTTTTACATAATAGCTTATGATAAATGTAAAATATTATAGTTTTCAAGTGTTTTTATTAAAATATTCTTGGCTTGGTTGGATACTGGTTCTCGACTTAGTTGGACTTTTAGTTATCGGCTTGGTTAGACATCTAGTCAAATGCCTAGCCAGCACCTAGTCCTAAACCTAGTCGACCTATTGGACACTTGATCTTAGACCTAATCAGCTATAGTTGGACATCTGATCTTCTCTAGCTAAACGTAGCCTTTTTAGACACTTAGGTCTCTTAGTCGATTGTAGCCTTTTCCAACACTTTGGTTTTTTAATAGGTTGTAGCCTTTTTGGACACTTAGGTATCTCAATTGATCTTAACTTTTCAAACCCTTAGGTTTCTTGTTAGGCCATAGCCTTTTCTAGACACGTGGTTAGTCTATTCAAACACTTGGTCGAAAGCTTAATCGTCATAGTCGATCACCAAGTCTCTTGTTGAAAGTAGCCTTTTGGAAACTTAGGTCTCTTGGTCGACCGTAGCCTTTTCTAACCTTTAGATTTCTTGATAGATCGTAGCATTTTTTACCATCAAGCCTCTCCATAGGCTTTAGCGTTTTTAGATCTTAAGGTCTTTTTGTTAACTAATAGGTCCAGCAATTATTAAACTATTTCTTTTTAAATGAATTTTTGGTATTTTATTTTTAATATTTATTATTTTTAATTTAATTGCATCAATTTCCTTTATTTTAATTATTTAAAA